>WOXC01010832.1:0-107500 GCA_011680675.1 Gymnobelideus leadbeateri
TGACTGTACTTGACTTGAGGCTCAGACAGGTGGTAGATCTTAGCCCATAGGTAGTAAGTGACAGAGAAAAACGTGGAATCTACCTCTGGCTCCAAATACTAGGTTCTTTCCCCTATAGCATGCAATGGAGGGAGTTTGAAAGAAAAAGGACTAGCTCCTGCCTTAACAAGATTAGATTTGGTCTGCTTTAAATGCTAGAACTTCTCTCTTCGAAAAGACTTTGGACAAAGCACTTGGTACCACAAGACAACTCCCCAGGACTATAGGTTACAAAAATCTGTGGCAGATGCATTGGTGGAGAGAGTTTCCACAATGGGAGTTCCTTACAACAAGTAACTGAAAGTCTGATGTGGGGGAAAGAGACAAAAACAGGCTTTTTAAGGGAATATAGTCATCATGTTGGCTGTATACAATTTGAAATACTCTACGTATAAATCTGTGTGGTAGCTAAGTAGCCATGTTACATCAGCCCCCCGACCCCGTCCCTCTCTCTATCTCTCTCTGTCTCTTTTTCTCTATCTCTGTCTCTATCTCTCTATCTCTCTGTCTCTGTCTCTGTCTCTCTCTGTCTCTGTCTCTCTGTCTCTGTCAGTCTCTGTCTCTCTCTCTGTCTCTCTCTGTCTCTCTGTCTGTCTCTCTGTCTCTCTCTGTCTCTGTCTCTCTGTCTCTGTCTCTCTCTGTCTCTGTCTCTGTCTGTCTCTGTCTCTCTCTCTGTCTCTCTCTGTCTCTCTCTGCCTCTCTGTCTCTGTCTCTCTGTCTCTGTCAGTCTCTGTCTCTCTCTCTGTCTCTCTGTCTCTCTCTGTCTGTCTCTCTGTTTCTCTCTCTCTGTCTCTCTCTGTCTCTCTCTGTCTCTCTCTCTGTCTCTCTGTCTCTCTGTCTCTGTCTCTCTCTGTCTCTCTGTCTCTGTCTCTCTGTCTCTCTGTCTCTCTCTGTCTCTCTGTCTCTGTCTCTGTCTCTGTCTCTCTCTGTCTCTCTCTCTCTCTCTCTGTCTCTCTCTCTCTCTCTGTCTCTCTCTCTCTCTCTGTCTCTCTCTCTCTCTCTCTCTCTCTCTCTCTCTCTCTCTCTCTCTCTCTCTCTCTCTCTCTCCAAGGGTGTTATTATGCACAGGAGCCCAATATCCAACAGAGGGGGGTGGGGTAGGGAGTAAAGCCAGGAACAACATTGCCTCATTGGCAAAGAGCAAAGATCTTTTGTTTCAGAGGTGCGAGAGAAGGGGCTCTCCTCCCCCATACTTGAGATGTGCTATTTGCTATGTGCTATTATACACAAATATAATTTTAAGGTCAAAATGAGAAGTCCAGCAGGTCCACACATCAAAAATGTCAAAGAAAAAATATTCTAAAAACCAGAAGTCCTTATTTTTTTAATTTCCTGATTTGTCAGAGAGTTTGTTACATATCTTTCCTTTCCAACACTGATCCACCCCCTCACCCTGTACCTATTCCAGGCATTTTCTGGAGCCAACTCAGACTGTTTAAGAGAGCTGGTTGTTAAATTTTCCACATGAACATTTATACCTTGGAAATCAGCAACTGCAGCAAATCAAGACTTGATTTATTGTTTTATTGATTATTTAGATTCAAGGAAATGATAGGGAGAAAATGTAATAATGTAAATTAAATGCAACAGGGTGCCCTACATTCATTTTCCCCTCCGCCACCACCACCACCCCCAGTCAATTATTAAACATTTACCAGCACACTTCTGGTTGGTCCTACCCATTCTTCATAGGACAAGGGGAAAGGAAAAGGTCTTTCTTGATATTAAGGAAAGAAGAGTGTCTGACCAAAGAAAGAGGTAGGACAAAGCTAGGAGAGAACCTAGAAGCCTTTGAGAGATAAGAGGACCTGCTAGAAGAAATAAGAGTAATTCAGATGGGAGAGCTCAGGAAAAAAAAATCAGGAACCAAATGAAAATTAAATAGAATTTCTTGTCTCTGGTTCTATAGGAGTTGCTTCCAGTTTGGGTATTCCATAAGACCTTTAAGACCATTAATAAGTATTTATTAAATAATTACAATCTTTAATTGGGGCATCCAGGTGATACAGTGGGTAGAGAACTTTGATAGATACTCATCCTGACAGAGACCCATCTTGAATTCAAATCTGACATTAGACACTTACTAAGCTATGTGACCTGGGTAAGTCATTTCACCCTGTGTGCCTCAGTTTTCTCATCTATAAAATGAACTAGAGAAGGAAATGGTGAACCACTCCAGTATCTTTGCCAAGAATATCACAAATGGGGTCGCAAAGAGTTAGACATGACAACAACAACAACCATGCCTAAGTCCCTGTACTAGGATTTAACATTGGGAATTCAAAGACAAAAATTAAACCATCCCTGTCCTCAAGAAGCTTACTTTCTGTTGGGTTATTGGCATCCCACAAGCATATCGAGAAGTGATTTGGGTCTGGAAATCCTATCTTGCCTGTTTGTTTTTAGATCCTCCTAAAAAGTAGAATTTGGGTGGTAGATCCTGTCTTTACTACTTTCTGCCTTTGTTGCCTTGGCTAAGTCACTGGATTTCCCTAGGCTTCAATTTACTAATCTGTAAATGAAAGGGTTAGACTAGATGACCTCTAAAGTCTTTTTCAGTTCTAAGTCTATGCTCCTATGACCATCTACTTCATTTTTCAGGACTTTCCCTGATATTAGAGCCAGCTTCCAGTCATTGGAGACTCAAGCTTCCCTTTCAATGCGAGACAAAGAATGCATTGTGTGTCTGTTAAGGGCTAAGAATTGTATTTGATGCTGCTTGGAAAATCCTCCCCTTATCATTGGATCAAGAAAGAATTATATGTATCCCTAGACAGAAAATAGAAAACAGACACAGAGGAAAGGAATTCAGTGACAGAATAATGATAACCCAAGAGAAAGAGAGAAGCCAAAGCTATTTAATACCTATTTTGCTTCTGTTTTCTCTGCCAAGGAGAATAATCTTTGGACTGGAGGAAAGGGAGGAAAGTTGCTAAAGGCTGGTGGTACCTAAGAGAAGTAGGGAGGTGGTAAGAGCCAACTAATCTGACCTTGTGGACTTCAAGTTGCTGGGACCAGATGCCCTATATTCTAGGTGTCCCTCATTCATACCAGCTGCCTTGCATCATACACCCATGTTCACAAAAGAATCAGGCTGGCCAGTGAATGCTAAAATTAGGTGATTTTTGCTAAATTGGATCATAGGGAGGTTTTTGCTAAAGAATCAGGCTGGCCAATGAATTCCATAATTGGATAAAAAAAGCTTCACTGGGTGATTTGTAACTCACTCAAAGAAAGGCTCAGGAAACTAACATGAGACATCGAAGGACAGGCACATAGGAATATGAGAAAAGGAAGACCAGAACTAAGGCTTATCCTGTGAAAGCGTTAACCAGGCTTTAGGTTAGATGGTCATCAGCCCACAGCAAGGGAAGGAAGAGTGTTAGCAAGCGATCTTCCAATATTACCATATTTTCAAATATGGTCAGAGAATAGAGACTGAAAACTATAGGCCAGTCACCTCAACTTTGATTCTAGGCAAAATTCTAGCACTCACTATTAAAGGGATGTTTAGTGATCATCTAGAAAGGATATCAGTAATCACAAAAAGTCATTTAAGTCAGGCCTAAGGCTAGCCTTGCCTATAGAAGGAATAGAGAGGCTCCTTTGCCTCTGATCTTGCTACCAGCAGGACTTTTGGGGTTTTTTTTGCTATTTTTATTGATAAGTTGTTTTGTCACCTTCATTTCCCAGTATATTTCTCCCCCGTCCCTAGAAACAGATCTTCCCTTCTGACAAAGAATAAAAAAATGAAAGAGAAAGAAAAGTCAATCAATTTGACAATTCAAGCAATATTCTATACGTACAGCCACTCTCCTCTGGAGAGAGCAGAGAAAAACTTTTTTTTTCAACTTTTCTTCAAGACTGAGTTTCTTGGTCATTGTAGTTACATAGCATTTAGATTCCTTTTTTATCTTGTTATCCTTCCTATTTACACAGTTGTAGTCATTGTGCATACTGTTTTCTCTATTCTGCTAACTTCACTATGTATCAGTACACCCCATTCTTCTCTGAGTTTTTCATATTCATAGTTTCTTACAGAACAACAATATCCCATTATATTAAAACGCCCTATGTTATCTAGCCATTTCCTGATCTAAGGTCATCCATTTCCTCCCCACCCACCTCCACCCCTACTCTTTTGATGTATATGGAGTTTTTCTATCTCCAACTTCTTTGGGTGATATTCCCAGTGGAAAAGCTCTGGATCAAAGGGTATAAATATTTTAGCCACTTCTCTAGTATAATTCCAAATTACTTCCCAGAACAGTTGACCCAATTTATAGCTCTTCTAGAAGTATACTAGTGTTCCTGACTTTCTATAGCTCCACCAACATTGACCGTTCCTATCTTTTATCGTCTTGGTCAATTTGCAGAGCATGAGGTGAAATCTCAGTACTCTTTTGGTTTCGATTTCTCTGGTTCTTAATTCTTTCACATCATGGTTGTTCTTTTTAAAAAAAATAGTAACTATCTCTAGTGCAAATTTCATTTTTAATCTTTGGCTTTAACCCATCCTCAATTAGGGTCATGGGAAGAAATTGAGTTGGCAAGGAGTTGAGAGTCAGTAGGCTAGAAGAAAGGACTTTGGGAAGGCATGAAGGAAGAAGATCCAAATTAAATATTTGTGCTATTTCCAAAGGTCCAGCTGTTATCTACCTAGTGCTACATTTGCAAAAAAAAAAATAGATATAAGGGAATAGATTTTTAGGTTATTGAATAATTAATTAGCCCTTGGCCAATGAACTTAAAGATAAGTACTGGATAAGCAAGGTCAGAAAGCACAGGAGAAAGTTTAATACAGTCTAATCCATTCGCCCAGAATCACAATGTGCTCCAGTGGAAAGAGTGTTGGACTTGAAGTGTTGGACTATCAGCTTCAACTTCAACTATCAACTTCAAGTTAAGAGCATCTTAATTTACCATCTGTGTGACCTTGGACAAATCATGTCTCCTATCTCAGCCTCAATTTCCTTATCTGTAAAATGAGGATTTGGCTCAATGGCTGCTCATGTCTCTTCTATAAGCTCAAGGTAGGAATGGGAAGTTGTCTACATTTTACTTGTGACAAAGAGAACAAATAAGCTGATAGGTGTTTAAGAGTGAAAAACATTCTAGCACATCTCATAGTCAGAACAGATCTGACCCCAATATCTAGCATTTTCTGTATCTCTAGTACTATGTCTCAATGATGATCCATAGTTTCTAAGAAATTCTAAAATACTTTCTGAATTCAAGAAAGATGCCAGAAAGTTCAACAAAAACTTTACTGCTAAATATATTTCATTATAGTTTCTGAAAATGACTTATCCATATAGATAGGATTTTGGTGAGAAAAGCATGGAAGCAGGGTGGAAAAGGAAGGATGGAGAGGGGGAAGAGAAAGAGGAAGAGGAAGAGGAAGAAGAAGAAGAAGAAGCAAAAGAAGATAAGAAGAAGAAGAAGAAGATAATGATGATGGTGATGATGATGAGGGCAACATCAGCCCATATATACACTTTTTTTTTCCCTAGCAGCACTTTTCACAGTAGCAAAAAATTAAGAACTAAAGGGACATCCATTTATTGGAAAATGGCTAAACCAATTATGTTATGTGAATGCAATGGAATATTATGTCAGAAGAAATGATGAAATGGACAGTTTCTAGAGGAATCTAAGTAAACCTCTATGAACATTAATGTAGAATGAAGTGAGCCAAACAAGGGGAACAATTTATATAATGGAAATAACATTATAAATAAAAAATGATTTTGGAATACTAGAATTCTGACCAATTCAATCAAATCATGAGTCCAGAGGACTCAAGATGAAGCATACTACTCACCCAATGACAGAGAAGAACTTAGAATGTAGAGTAAGTTATATATTTGGGGGCACTGCCAATATGGAAATCTGTTTCATTGGACTATGCATTTTTGTTATGAGGGATTTATTTTAATTTTTATTTAATATCCAAAGGGGCAATTGTGAGGAACAGATAATAAATGTGACAAAAATCAATATAAATGCATAAATAATTTTAAATGTTGTGCTTCTGTCACTTACCATCTGGGTGACCTTGAGGAAGTTATTTAACTTTTTGAGATGCTTCAATTTCCTCATCTGTAAAATGAATTGGTTGAACTAGATGTTATCAGAGTCTTTTCTATTAGATCTATAATTATCTTATTTGGTCTCTCTAATGGATCTTACATACGAGCATAAAGTGGGCTACGTAAATCTTGTTTAAAAATTATTTTTTTAAAGGAGTATGTTGATGAAAAAGAATCCCCAGCTTCATCAGTCACTACAATTTAAATAAGCAAATAAATAAATGAAGGGCCTTTGAAGCATGGAAGCCACTATCTTGCTTTGGGCTGTCTCCCTAGGAAGAGTCTTTAAAAACTAAGACACACCCAGCCACCTCATTCACAATGATGGGCCCCACAAAGCCCAGAACCAGGGCATTATTCCAATTTGCCACAGACCAGGAAGGATTCTGCAGAGGAGATAGAGTAGATGTGGGATCTCTCAGTTAACCAGAAGAGTAAATAAATTGCAACATCCTTTTCCTCAAACTTCTGAACAAATGGGGAGGTTATTGCAAGATGAGCCAAACCCACATGTAACTAATTCTAATACCACATTTAATGTAGATTTTATATCAGTGGTTCCACTGATGTACAGAAGCCCCATTCAGTTATCACAATGCACCTAGGATGAATGAAAAGGTTACCTATCTCCATTCATCCCCAAACTGATGCCAACATACCTAGGAGACATCACCTTTAGAATCGGTGCTTAACATGAGTTCATCTAATACCACCTTGAGTTATATTTCAACAGAAGAGGCAGGCTGGCCAACAAATGCTAAAAATGACAGGTCTTTACTTATGTCTTAAATGACATGAAATCCTGAGACATCCACAGTCATGAGAAGGGGAGCAAAGGCAGAGAAAAGGGGGTTATGGTAATATGGATACAACTTTATCTACAGAGGGGAGAGGAGACAATCACACTTTACCCAGTTAAAGAGAGTCTGTACCACAGAGTGCATAGAAAATTCCAGAAAAGGAGGAAGAGGAGGTAGAAGCAAATTGGGCAGGTCTAGAGAAGAGCTTCTTTACCTGGGGCTCATGAATTTTTAAAATATACACATTTTGATAACTATTTCAATATAAATGGTTTCTTTTGTAAGCTTGTACATTGTGTTTTATGCATTTAAAAATGATTCTGAGAAAGGTCTCACCAGACTCCCCAAGGGGTCTGTGACACACAATGATCCAGAGAAAATACAGCCTGTCAAAAGAAAGACTGGGCTCCCATGCCCCTAAACAAAGGAGGTTTTTGGGGGGATTACCATATCTACTAAACTACCTTTTCTCCCTTAGGATCCTTCCAACAATGTCAACCTCTTCTCCTTCCACTGCTGACCTGCTGTTTCATTGGAGTTTGTCCAAGGTTTCTAAAGAATGTTCTTGGACCTCAAAGTATTATGGATCAGTTCCAAGGGCCTTGGCCATTTAAAATTTGAGCTATTAATCTAATCTGGTGTTAGTATTTTATTTAATGTAAGGTAAACTGTAAAATACATAGAATTACCACATGCTGGATACTGAGAACAAATCAAAATTCCCCCAAATGAGTAATTTCATCAGAGAATTCAATTACATTGTAATGTATTAGAGAAGGCACTTATTTCTTTGACCAAAGTTTTCCAAAAATACAAAACCAGGCACCTTATCTTTTCTACCTCAAAAAGAAAGAGCATTATTCAGCCAGGCCATGGCAGAAGCCTCCCTCCACTTTCACAATATTAAGACTTTCATCCTGTGATTCTCTTTCTCCAATCCCTCACCTTCCTGACTTCCTCAGCCTCTGTGGGGATTTATTCAGCAGCCCCTTATTTACAGTCTTAGGATGCAGGAACATGTGCTTCTATCCTGGCATTTAAAATAGCCACTACACAAATTATCCTGTTGCTTTAAAGGGGGTGTGTGACAGCTTCACTGAACCCAGTGCTGTTCACAATGAGAAACTGCCTCCTTTCTAACAATGACCACGAATTCCTTCCCACAAATCAGTGGGGCTGATGGCTTTGTTTGCTATCAGAATGAATGAAGCAGTAATTGGGACCTCTTCAAAAATAACAGTCCCCTCTTTTGCATCTAGGCCACTAATCTACTCTCAACCTCTTAAAAAGAAAAAAAAAAGATGCATGATGGGGTAATTTGTCCTGCGATGGAGGTTCTGGTTCAGGGGAAGTCATCAAGCAGAGAGTGGGAAGATCAGCTGTTGGAGGTATTATGTATCAGTTCATGCTTCAAGCATGAATTGCAGGAGTTGGTCTCTGAGCTTCAATTGTTCAAGTCATTTTTCAGTCATGTCTGACTGTGAGTTTATTTACGATTTTCTTGGCAGAGATACTGGAGTGGTTTGCCATTTTCTTCTCCAGTTCATTTGACAGATGAGGAAACTGAGGCAAACAGGATTCAGTGACTTGCCCAGGGTCACATGGCTAGGTAATGTTTGAGGCCAGATTTGAACTCGGAAAGATGAGTCTTCCTGACTCCATGGTTGGTGCTCTATCCACTACACCACCTGGTTTGAGTTAATTCATCTGTAAAATGAAGGAGCTGAATTACGTGATACCTGAGATAGTTTCTTACTCTAAATCTACACTTTTGTGACTGTGGACAATAGATTTCACACCTCTCTTAGTCTCAGTTTCATCCTATGTAAAATGGTGGGTTGGATTAGATGACTCCTATGCTCCTTCAAGCTCCAAACCTATGATCTAGGTTTACCACTAATTTGCTATGTGACCTTGTCAAGCAATTTCTACTTCTCTGGGTGTATTTCCCCTTAATGAAAATGAGACTTTTGGACTTGATAACCTCGTACTCTACCTCTATGTTTCTATCATCCTATGACTATGGGCATGTCTAAGGCCCCATCTAATGCCAACTCTAGGATGCTATGTATGACTTGGAGCATTTGGAAGGTTGCCATCTCTCTTATGTATAGTGGAAAGAGTATCACACTGGCCTTTGTGTCAAAAGATATTTACTAGCCATGTACCTGTGCAAATCCCAACTTTTCTTAGCTTCATCTTCCTCCACGTTGGAAAGCCATCAGCACCAATGGATTCAAGTGGGAAGGTCACCCAAAGAGGACCAGTGAGGATGAGCAAGGGTACAGTGCATCACAAATGAAAAATTGTACAGGAGAAATAGCATAAAGAATGCTGAGGGGAGGGAATAAGCATTTATAGAGCACCTAGATAGTGCAGTGGATAGAGCACCAAGCCAGGAATCAGGAAGACCTGAGTTCAAATCTGTCTTCATATATTTACTAGCCGTGTGACCCTGCTCAAGTCACTTAACTCTGTTTGCTTCAGTTTCCTTATCTGTAAAATAAGTTGGAGAAGGAAATGGCAAACCACTCCAGTATGTCTGCTGAAAAAAAAAAACCCAAATGGGATCATGGAGAGTTAAATACGAGTGAACAGCAACAGCTATATACATAGTTATCCCTTCCACATGGTAACTTTCCCCATCACCGTTTTGATATATTATAGGTTGGCATAAGAAGTTAAATGGGAATTTGAGGGGGGATAATGAGTTTTGTGGATACAAAAATACCAGCAGACAACACAGAAAAAGTTTAGAAACACAAGAATGCAAAAAATTTATGTATAGTATTGCATAATGTTAACATATTTTCTTTTAATAACATAACTATATACAATTTATTTTTTAAAGCTAAAATAAGTAAAATGTTTTTATTTCTTTTTTAAACAAGTATTTTTACTTATCATTGACCTGATTATAGCCTATGACCAAATACTTAACCCAAATTTTACAATAAGGTACTGTAAACACCCCCATAAAAGAAAAAGAAAAAATCCAGACTTCTCTGGCAGAAAGGGAGGGCAAAAAAGTTTTACACAGATTAGCCCCTAACCTCCACAATGTGGAAAGGAGAACTATATGTGTGTATATGTGTGTGTGTGTGTGTGTGTCTGAGTGTATGTATATAATATATAATAATGTATACTTATTTATTATAGATAATAAAAAATGATCAGAGTTCCTTACCTCAAGGGACATCATACAATGGAGATAATAGGAGAAAGAGGGTATACCTGAGAGAAATAGATAATAGAAAATAGATAAGAAATACAGCTGGTCAAAAATACATGCATGAATGTAAAGAGCCATGACTAAGATGGTTTATTCACAGCCTAACTCTTCACAACACATTTTTACATGTCATCTTATTGTTATCATTTTATTAAGCATAGTTATTTAATGTTTCAATGGTTTATTCTTTGATCTACTAATTCTTTTATATTTATATTATTTCATCTTTCCTTATAATCTGAGTTTTTATTCATACTTCCATTATTGATTTCAATTTATCTTACATTATGGTCTATAAATGTTTATTATTTTGCATATTTGCATCTCTTTATGAATTTTTATACCCTAATACATAGTCAATTTTTATACAGGCAGAGTCAATGTATTATAATAGTCATATTTCTTAATACTGCCATTCAATCATTGCTAAAGGTCTATCATTTCTAACTTTCTAATATTCTGTTCAGATTCTTAACTTCCATTTTTTCTGCTGGATTTATCTAAATCTGAGAGAGGTATGTTGAAGTCCCCCGAAATTATTATCTTAATAACTATGCCTTTCTATAATTCAATTAGTTTTACATTTTAGTACTTAGATGCTATGTAATTTGATAGTTGCATATATTTATATATATATATATGTAAATACAAACATAAGTACGTACATGTAATACTGCTATGGGGGCAGCTAGATAGAACAGTAGATAGAGTACTGATTCTGGAGTCAGGAAAATCTGAATTCAAATCTGTCCCAAGATACTCACTAGCTGTGTGATCCTGGGCAAGTCACTTAACCCTTATTTGCTTTAAGTTCCTCATCTGTATGATGGGGACACACTGGAGAAGAAAATAGCAAACTACCTCAATATCGTTGCCAAGAAAATCCCATGAGTTCATAAAGAGTTGAACATGATCACATAACATGATTTCATTATTTATAGTGCCTTTTAACATAATGTAGTCTTGCTACTTACCTCTCTTAATTTCCTCCATTTTCACAGTTATCTTTTCAAGGCCTAACTCTTATGTCACCTTGATAATCCATTTGGAATGTTATCATGTGATCTTCAATAAGTTTGAGGCCTGATGGGTAGAATTGATGATAGAGATGGTTCTACCCATCTCCACCTTTGCCTTTGGAATATGGATATTCTAATATAGCTTTTAAAGCATCCTCATTACATAAAGATGGAAAAAGATGAATATATAGACAAAGGTATGTGCACTCAGAACTCCAACTGACAAGTCTATGAAAACAATTTGGAGGTGAGAAGAGAGGAAGATGATGAAAACAACAGCTGATACTAAGAAGAAAACACTACCACCAGTCATTTGTTGTTATAAGTTCAGTTTTATAGTCAATCTATTTTTTTTTCTTTTTAAAGGCCCAAAGGAAATTAAACCACAAAAACCTTGTTCATATAATCAGAATTTTCGATCTGGTTCTTGGGTTCTCAGATATATCTTTCTTCATATCACACACACACACACACACACACACACACACACACACACCAACTGTTCCAGGAAATCCAGCCCCTACCAGTACAAGACATTTTTTTCAGGCCTTGAAGTGAATTTTTAAGCTCTTTCTGTCCTCTGTTCTGACTTTGGAGGAAATTGTCAGAAACCCAAATAACATCATTGTGTATTAGTAATAGCACTTCCTGGCGTTGTGTGAAATTAGAAGAAACCTTTGGGATCATGAGTTTGAAGCTAATTTTCACTTTACGATCTAATCAATTGCCAAGTCTTATTCCTTCTCCCTCAACAATATCTAAAACATCTGTCCTTTTTTCTCAATTCACATGGCTACTACCCTAGTACATTTCTTCTAACCTGGGTTACAAGAGCCTCCCAGTGGGTCTCCTACTTCCCATCTCTCCCTTCTCTAATTCATCCCATGTACAGCTGCCAAATTGATGTTCCTAAAGCACAAGTCTGACTCAGTCACTCTCTGATTCAAGAAACTTAAGTGACTCCCCATTGCTCTTACACCAAAATGCAAACTATTCTTTGGGGTATTTAAAATCCTTCTAAAGCTGGTGCTAGTCTAGTTTTCCAGACATGTCACATTCCTCCACTCCTATGTTCTAGTCATATTTGCTAACTAGCACTTTTTTTCCTCCATTGCATCTCTTATCTTAATGCTTTTACACAGACTGTCCCTAAAATGTGAAACGCTTTTCCTCCTCAACTGCACCCCTAGGAATACCTACCTATCCTTAAAAGCTTAGGCCAAGTGCCAGAATCAACCTTTTCTGTGACACCTTCCACTGTTAGTCATATCCCAAACCCCCAAATCTGTCATTCATCCATCCATCCATCTATCTGTCTATCTATCTATCTATCTATCTATCTATCTATCTATCTATCCATCCATCTACCATCTCATCTATCTATCCAGCTATCCAGCTATCTATTCATCTATCTGTCTATCCATCTATCTATCTATATGGAGGAATTTCTGAAGTGAGGGGTCCAGGATTAAAATCTTCTCTGTCTTTATCAAAACAACAGCATACCTAATAGGAAACTTAAATAGGCATCAGAAACAATGGCATCCTATTTGTCTCTATCTTTTGTGATCTGGGACTTCTATCTCAATAGTAGGAGGAATTCCTAGTGAGGAAATTCCTTCCATCAATACAGGTTAGTGATTTTTCAAAAATTTAACATTTAGAGGTTGAATCACTTGCCCGTGACCTCATAACTAGTATATGTCAGATAGGTCTTGAACATGGATCTTCCTGACTCTAAGGCTGTCTATTTACTCTGCTGTACTCCCTGGATAATAGTTGGCATTCAATAAATGTAGGTTTTTAAAAATAATTGATTGATTGATCAGGCAAACATTAACAAGAAATCATAGGTAAGAGACCATGGCCATAGATCCTCCTCCAAAAAGGTCATCATACAATGGAGGAAAAAGAAGATGGTCAATAGAAATATACAGGAGAAAAATAGATGACAGCATGAAGAATACAGGACTATAAATGATGGTAGATCATAGACTTAGCACTGGAAAGCACCTTAGAGACCACCTAACCCAGTCTCTTTGTTTTGTAGATGAAGAAGCTGAAACTCAGAGATTAAATAATTTCCCCAAAGTCACACAGGTAAAAAAGTATCATGCCAAGATTTGAACCCAGGTCCCATGACTCCAGAACCTTTGTTCTTTTACCTTTCTGTTCAGTTATTATTCAGTAGTTTTTCAGTTGTGTCTGATATTCTGTGACCCCTTTTGGGGTTTTCTTGGCAAAAATAATGGAGTGGTCTGCCATTTCCTTCTCCAACTTATGTGAGAGATGAAGAAACCAAGGCAAACAGAATCATGTGACTTGCCCAGGGTCACAGAGCTACTAAGTATCTTGAAGACAGATTTGAACTCAGGAAGATGAGTTTTCCTGACTTCAGGTCCAACACTATCTACTCTGCCACTTAACTGCCCTATTAATACTTAATGCAATATGTTAGTACTCCAAATATTCAGTTACAAATAACAGTATAGTTATTGCCTTGAACCTTGAGAGGGTGCAAGGCTTCTCAGTGAAATTCACAAAAATGTGAAAGATCGTCTCATTATCTACAGTAGAAAAACAAAGTGGATGAACAAAAACTCCATATATTATATAGGCTATTATATAAAGCTACTAGATAGGCTTGTATTAGTGTGTGTATACATATACACCCACTTATAAATAAGCATGTTTTATATGCACACAATACACATATGCATGTACATGTGTGTAAATACACATACACATGCATGTGCATATACATATATCTATACAATCATATCTATGTGTGTGTGCACATATAGATGAGAGAGACAGACAGACAGACAGACAGACAGACAGAGAGACAGAGAGAGAGAGAGAGAGAGAGAGAGAGACAGAGACAGAGACAGAGACAGAGACAGAGAGAGAGACAGAGAGAGAGACAGAGAGAGTCAAATGAACATGAACAATGGGCTTGGTCCAGGAGACTGAGTTCAATGACATTTGGGAAATTATGCAATGCTCTCAGATCCCAAAAGGGAGATTCATTTTGACATTAGGGAAAGAGTGCTAGATTTGGAATGAGAGGATCTGGGTTCTTCCTGGCTCTTTAATTTACTGTGTATCTTTGGGAAAGTCACTTCAGGGCTTGGCAACTGATTCCATGTGTAGAATGAGCAAAAGAAAGGTGTTGAGGATGATACTGAGGTTATTATATAAACCTGATGGTTCCCTCTTCCCCTTAGGAAAATTAAGAGGGAAGGGTTTGGGGGAAAAGATAATGAGTGTTGTTTGGAATATGTTTGGAATTTGAGATGTCTATGGGACATCCAGTTCAAAATATCTAGTGGGCATTTGGTGATGTGGGAATAATAAAGCTGAGGAGAAAAACTAGGGCTGGATAAATATATCTGGGAATCATCTGGAAAGTATGAAGACAGCCATTAAACCTCTGGTAGTTTGATGAAAGCACAAAATAAGAGTATAGATGGAGAAAAGAAGAGGGTCCCCAACAGAGCCTTGAAGCACACCTACAAATGATAGGCTAGGGCTAGATTTAGGGTTATAGAAGAAGAGGAAGCAGATTTCTTATCAAACCAAATCAAATAACCAAGCATTTGTTAAATACCTCTTATGCACTAGAAGTGCTGGAGACACCCCAAAAATGTACAATGTCAAGGGTGAACCAAGAGATAGAAGTCACTAAAACCTATAGAGGAGAGATCTAGGCTGAGAAGGTGATCAGATATGTCCAATTTTACAATGAGATTATGAGGGTTGAAGATGAAGAAGAAGCTATTACATGCTAACAGTTACAATATCGTTGGTCACTTTGAACAGGGTGGTTTCAGTTGAATGGTGAGACAGGAAGCCAGTTTTCAGAGAAGTTAGAAGGAAGTGAGAGGAAGTGTAGGCACTGATTATATGTGTCTTTGTCTTCTGCTTTGAGAAACTGAGGAGGGAGTGAGGACCATAGCCAGTGGGCAGGCAGGATCCAATGAGGGTTATTTAGAGATGAGAGACCTGCAAGTGTCTTTTAGGCTGGAGCCAGCAGATAAAACTAGAAGGTTAGAGAGAGTATGGGGTTGCTGTTGAAGGTGTCCTGCTGGAGAAGATGGAAGAAGGTGGGATAAAGACTACATGGAGAAGGGCTGACCTTGGCAAACAAAAGGGTCACCTAATCATCACGCTCTGATCCAATGAGGGACACATAGAATGGGATGATGCCGGAGGAAAGGGGGTAGGAGGAGAAGAGAAAGTTCTAAGTAAAAGGACTCAATTTTTTCAATGAAGGATGAGGCGATACCCTCAGGAGTGAGAATCTGGGGGGGGGGGGTTTACATGGGAAGCTTGAGGAGAGATGGAAAGATTTGAAACAACTGCTGTGGTGAGTGGGAGGAAGAATAGGGAAAAAGGAGGAGGATTGCCTAACTGTAATGAGGGTCTAATTGAGATTAGTCAGCACAGATTTATAGTGGACCCATTGAACATGTTTTTGTGATTTCTTCCTGTTGCATTCAGTAACACATGAGGAGAATAGAAGGAGGTAGATGGTGGGAGTAATCCAAGTTGGAGTTTGGCAACACATGATTAACAATAGTACAACAGAACAAAGGAGTCAATAGGACAGGATTGTGTAGAGGTCAAGATTGGGAAGAGAGAAGATTGGGAAGGAAGAAGAGTATAAACAAAGCAGGGATGAGGGTCTGGGATGGCAGTGAGGGATGGAGGAATTGAAAGAAATGGCAAGGATGAGAAGGAGATTTAGGAGGTGTTAGGTTTAAGGAGAGATGGAAAGTTAAAAAGATTATGATTGGATTAAGGAACGTTAAGAGTCCTTAAACATGGAAGTGGAAAATATATGGGTGATGGTAAGATCAAGAGAATGATCATCCCTATGTATGATCATCCCTATGTATAGTTGAGGTAGAATGGAGGATTGGGGTATGGCAGTTATGTAAACCAAGGAACCAAGAAGTTAGGGTATTTGATGGACTATCAATATTTATGATGAAGTTTGCTAAAGTGGAGAAAGCAATTGGGTTAGAGAGAAAGACTGTGTGTGAGGAAGGCATTGAACTCAATGAGAAAGGAGAGAGAATGTTCTGGGGGTGACAGAGAGGTTATAAATATGTATATGTATATACATATGTATGTTTGTATGTATGTATGTATGTATATGTATGTGTGTATGTATGCATGCAACTAGCTGGAACAGTGGATAGAGTGCACAGCCTGGAGTCAGAAAGACTCATCTTCCTGAGTTGAAATCTGGCCTCAGATACTTACTAGCTGTGTGAACCTGGGCAAGTCACCTAACCCATTTGCCTCAGTTTCCTCATCTGTAAAATGAACTGGAGAAGGAAATGGCAAAGCACTCTAGTATCTTTTGCCAAGAAAACACCATATGGGGTCATGAAGAGTCAGACATGACTGAACAACAACATAGCATATACACACAGAGATAGATAGAGGAGATTAGATAGATAGATAGATAGATAGATAGATAGATAGATAGATAGAAAAGGAGATAGAAAAACAAAAAACAGGAGATGGGCTAGTCACATAGCAAATATGAGAAACATCATATAGGCAACCAGAGTCCTGAATTAGCGCTGCTGTGATGTAGCAGACAGTAGTGTAACATTTTAGACCTTGATGTGGGTTCAGATCCTGGCCTTGACATTTGACTGTATCACCTGGAACCTGAAGTGAAAGGACTTGAGTTCAAAACCTGTCTGACCTTTGGAACACTACTTCATCTGTTGAGGCCTCAGTGTGATCATCTGTAAAACGGGAGGTCAGGACTAACTTTGATGTCCCTTCCAACTCTAAATCTAAGAGACTGTGAAGACTCAGAGCCATTAAAGCAATGCATCCTTTTTATATGGCTTTGCATCCTGGCAGGTCACATCACACCAGTCAGTGCATTGTGGTTAACCTATAACCAGTCTATTAGTCCTATTCCCTGGTCTCATCATCTACTATGAGTCAGTTACTCATCCAACCCCTCCATAGGGTCTGACCATAGAGTTAAATAGAATGAGAAATGTCTTTGGGCACATATCCTTTCTCCTGTTCTTCGGTCTGCTCCTAGGTATTGTCTACAGCAGAAGACTCTAGCTAGAACGTTGCAAATGCAGTTCTATGTACACAATTTTAAGATGGTAGAGGGAGGGGCCAATCCATAAGCAAGAGGCTGTTCATCTTCCCTGCCCTATGAAAAAAAAATCATTTTTGGCTGCCAAGCTGATATTGAGCACCACCAGCAGCGTCTTGAAATTCAGAGTATCACAAAAAGTCATAGGTTGGAGTTAAATTTATTGTTATTTGGTCCCTTCAGTCTTGTCCAACTCCTCATGACCCCATTTGGGGTTTTCTTGGCAAGGACACTAGAGCGTTCTGCTAATTCCTTCTCCAGCTCATTTGAGAGATGAGGAAATTGAGGCAAACAGGGTTAAGTGACTTGCCCAGGGTCACACAGCTTTGTAAGAGCTTGAGGCCAGATTTGAACTTAAGAAGACAAGTCTTCCAACCTCCAGCCTCAGTGCTCTAGGCACTATGGTGCCACCTAACTGCCCCAGTGTAAAATCATTAAAGATTTAAATTGCACTAATATTTTGGGGGCACACAATTTTTAAAAATGATTACCTAAATCCAATATAAATGGTTACCAATGATTATCAATCCAAAAAAATGTTTCCCTACATCCAATATAAACTAAAAATTATACTACATATGGAGATAATTACTAGAGGTGGAACATCTTCTCAGAGGGATTTCCATATGAATTTGGATATGGTACCTGATCAACCCATGGCATCCAAAACTGTGCTAGGCTGTAAAATCCTCATCTACCATGATTAAACCGGAGCATGTGCATAGATCCTATTTTCCAACTGTGTAAGGAAGTCCCCTAAGAATCCTGAAAATTTAAGTTTAGAATCCATTGTTATTTCCAGAAGTAATTTTTTTAAAAAAACCTATATATTTACTTCTTCCTAAGAAATCTTCAATATATTGCCATGGGGAAAGGGAACATATATTTCTTGAGACCCTACTATGTGCCAGGTACTATAGAAAGTACTTTAGCAAATATTAACTTATTTGATCATTCACAGTGGCAGACAAATATTTATTTGACTCCTTTCAAATCCTTCCTTCCCTCCTACATACACACAATGATGAACATCTCAAACACAGAAAAAGTTTCTTTTTGTCAGCAAACTGTTTCCCGTTGATTTCCAAGAGACAGCATGACATTATTGAGAGATCACTGTACTTGGAGTCAGGGAAACTTGGTTTCAGATCCTTGTTACAACCCTGGGTGAGTCACTTAACCACTACTTGCCTCAGTTTCCTCATCTATAAAATAGAGGTCATAATAGTAATCGAATCAAATGAGATGCTATTCATAAAAAGTACTTAACTACAACAGAGTAGCTGCTATATAAATGCTCATTTCCCTTCCATTCCCTATGCAATACCAGGCATGCCACCTATACTTTCTAGGCCTCAGTTCCTCATCTATAAAATTAGGGGATTAGATACTATGACCCCATAGAGCTCTAAATTTTTGAAGAAAGGTAACACCATAATAAGTCCTTCCTCTGTCTGAAGGGTTCTTAATCCTTTTTGGGCCTTAGATCTCTTTGCTAATATGTTATAGCCCATGGACACTTTCTTAGAAAAATGTTTTTAAGCATAAAATAGTATAATAAAGGAAACCAATTATAGTGAAATACAGTTATCTATCTATATTCCAAAGTACATGGATGCTAGGTTAAGAACTCCTGCTCTAGAAACATGTTAGGTGGAATGAGATATGTGGTCAAGATTCTCCTCCTTCAGTAGAAAAGTAGGGGGGACTAGGGTTACAAGATATAGCATGTGCTGCCAGAAGCAATCATTTTTTTCTGGACAATTTTGCTTAACTGTTTTGGTTTGTTACAAGTGAGGGTTCGATACATGGTTATCATATAAGAAGGTGACAGTAAAGAACAAAAGATAGGAACAAGATTTTAGGGGGGAAAATAAGAAATTTTAAAATAAAATAAAATTAAACTGACGGTTGTATGAAGGCCTGGGTATTTCAATGGATCTGTCCTTCATCGCTGTAGGATTTCTCCTCCCACGTCAGGGTGTTATTAAATTAAGATCAAAGTCACTGTAACATTTTTCCCCCAGGATAAATTCTCTCTTGGTAAAGGGAGAATAGGGAAGTTCGATGCCTTGAGCCCATGGGCAGGCATCAGAAGTGTGTGAATCTACTTGAATAATTCAAGACTACCCATACTTGTTCCCAATGGAAAGCCCTAAGCATTTCAGAGTTGCTCAGATTTTTCCTGAGTGGGCTTAGGAAGGGCTATTCTTTAGGATCAGCAAGAACCAAATAAAGTATCTGTAAAATGATGCTGAAACCTGATCTTGAAGCCAGTCTATTGGCCAGGAACCCAATGATGGAGGGCATCCATGATGCTATTATTTGGGGGTTTTGTGTTCCCATAGGAGAAAGAGGAGAATGGAAGGAGTGAAGGGAAGAAGGGGGGAAAAAAAGAAGGAAAAAAAAAACTATTTCCTCATTAGTGCTCAAACAGTGCACTCTTCTGGTCATCACAGGAACTAGGTTTAAGCAAGAGTAGAAGATGGGTTTATAGGCTTTATACAATCCCATTGACAATACCTTGAAAGAAAGGACAAAAAACTGAAAAAAGAAAAAGGGCAACGGTGAACGTTTCCTGTGTATCAACATATCTCTATTAAGTAGGTAATCTTCAAATCCAGAAATGACACCTCAAAAAATAAGATTTAAATTGAAAAAGGATTGGTACTGGGATAGAAGAAAGGTTTTATTGGGAATCTGAGGACTGGATTCTTAGCCTTGGCTCTGTCCCTAATTAAATCTGTGATCTTTGACAAGTCATTTCCTCCCTAGGGCCTCAGTTCCCTCAACTGTATAATGATGAGGGCTGAATGAGATGATGCCTTAGTTCTATTCCAATTCTAATGTTCCATGTAATACAGTAAAATAAATTTAAAAATAAATTAATAAGTAGATAGATGATAGACAGATGGATGGAACAGGTGATAGATAGATAGATAGATAGATAGATAGATAGATAGATAGATAGATAGACAGATAGAGAAGGTAGACAGACAGATTGACAAATTGGTAAATAATGATAACAAACCAATATGGTGTAGGGTAAAGAATGATGGATTTAGAATCAGAGGACCTAGGCTTGAATCTCAGCTCTGTCACTCTCTGAGTGACCTACAGTATCACTTTCTTTCTCCAGGCCTCAGTTTTCTTTCCTATAAAATGATAGTGTTGGAGTAGATGGCTTCTGAATCCATGAATTCCAATCTAGTCTTATCTGCTCACACGGTCTTGGATAAGTCATTGTCCTGGTTTCCTTCAGTATCAAATGACTATGTCAGACAAAAAGATCTCTGAGGTCCCTTCCAGTTCTAATTTTAAGAGTCATCTATGAGCTAAGAAGGATACTTATACACCCTAACCCATAATAAGCCTATGAGATAAGTCCTTTGGGTATGACTATTCCAATTTATAAATGAGTAAACCAAGTCTCAGAGAAGCAGCTACTTGCCTGAAGTCACGTGTAATCTATTTGCTGTAGTAGAAAGAGACCTGGCTTTGGAACCAGAAGACCTGAGTTCAACTTTTGGCTTTGGCATTTATGTTCTAGGTGACCTGCCATATCATCCTTCTGGGCCTCAGTTTCCATATGAATGAGGGGAACTGTTTTAGATGATATCTAAGGTCAATCTCTCCCAGCTCTAAATTCTGTGCTCACACATCTAGTGTCAGAAGAAAGATTCAAATACAAGTCATAGAATCATTGATTTTGAGATGGAAGGGGCCTTAGAGGTCTTTTAGTTCAATAAAGAGATAGTATGTATATAAGAAAACATCTGAAATGAGGTTCTCTGACTTGGCACATGGGCAACTAGGTAGCACAACACATTGGACCCGAAGTCAAGAAAATCAGATGAGGAAGATGAGGCAGAGAGACCCTAGTAAGTGTCTGAGGTCATATTTGAACTCAGGAAGATGAGTCTTCTGACTCTGGGCCTAGCAACTCTACTGAGCCATCTAATTGCCCCAAATAGGAAATTTACCTACCTATATTATTTATAAGCATAACCTATTCTATTGGGGGTATTATATTCTAGATATTATATAATAATTTACCTACAATATTTATAGCTTTGTCCATTATTAATGTCTTTTCTGCCAAATCCTATCCCTCTTTATAACTTCCTTACTTCCACTGACCAGTGTTTCACTTACCCAAGCCTACAGTCTCAGAGTCATTCTTGACTGTTCACTTTCACTCATCCCATATATACAAGTTGCCAACTTTTGTCATTACCCTAAATTACTCTTTTTAACTCTTGTCTTGACTATTCTAATAGCCTCTGAATTTTTTCTCTTTGCTTCAAGTCTTTTCAGAATGATCCATTCTCCATAGGTTCCAAAGTGATATTCCTAAACTATAGGTCTTTCCATTCCAATTGGAGATCTCACCAACTCCCATGGATCCAGTTAGTATTTCTATAATGTTGGTGCTAAAATCTACTTATCCTGTTCACCTCTCTGCTGTTCCAGTCTTATATCTCTGACTGCCTAGTCACCATCTCCAACTGAAAGTCCTACAAACACCTTAAACTCAACATGGCCAAAACTGATTATCTTTCCTCTACCTCTTCCAGATCTCCCTGTTACTATGGAGGTCACTGCCATTTCCCTACTCACCCAGTCTCAACTCCTCATTCTCTTTCACCCCTATATAGTCAATCAGTTAACAAGTTCTATCATTTCTTCCCTCATAATATGATTCATATATGCCCTGTTCTCTCATCTGATACTGCCACCACCCTTGTGCAGGCCCTCATGGTTTTACACCAAGACAATTGCAACAATTTATTGGAAGGTCTATCTGACACAACTCTCCCCACTTTTGCCCATCTTTCAATCAGCTATCAAATTGATCTTCCAAAAGCATATCACCCCCTTGTTCAACAAACTCCCTTGGTATGGCATTTGAAGTCCTTCAATACCATTCATAACTAGGCACTGTGGAGTGCTTAGAGCTTGGTCAAACATCAAAGATGCCAAGGTCATCCACTACATCCTGGGTCATTGCCAGTCCTTTTGAATTTTGTCGTGTCACTGGACTTTAATGATTCTGGAAGAGAGAGTGAGGCTAATGTCGTGGTGCAGCTCTGCCTCACTTAAATCCAATTCATGCATGAGTCAACATATCACCTATGATGTCACTACTCCTCTTCAAAAATAGAGAACAAACAACAATCTCCCTTCATTCTATTGCCCTCCCCCCTTGATTGTTTCCAATTTATCCCGAATATAGCTTGTTTGCACATAGTTATCTGCATGTTGTCTCACTCAACAGATTGTGAGCTCCTTGAGGATAGGGCCAATTCTTTACATTGCATTGCATCCCCAGGGTTTAGCGCAATGACTGATAAATAGCAGGTGCTGGATAAATGTTTAATGACTGTCTCAGTAAATGCATTGGCCCCTAGTTTCTTGTAAAAGACAATAAAAACTTTTCTGTTATATATTTTTAAGTCCTTTGCAACATGACTCCAGCCTGCTTTCACAGCCTTAGCATTCAGGATAACTCTTCATGCACTCTTGGTCCAGATGTTTGTCACATGTAACAATCTATTTCTCATTTCCCATCTCCATGTCTTTTCACAGGCTGCCACCTATGCCTGGAATGCACTCCCTCCTCACCTCTGCCTCAGACTTCTTAGCTCCATTCAAAACTGAGTTGAAGTACATCTGAGTTCTTTCCTGATCTCCCCAGTTGCTAGCCCTACCTCCCATTATCTTGTATATGTGTTTTCATGATGTTTCTCCCAGTGGAATATCAGCTGGGGGAGGGCAGGGATTGTTCCATTTTTGTCTCTATAGCTTGAATACATAATGAAATTCCTGACACACATTAGGCACTTAAAACATCTTTATTGGTTGATTAATTGACTGGTTGGATATCTAGGCTCATATCTCAACTTTGATACTTCCTGGGCCAACATAACCAAATTTCCAAAGCTCTCTAGGCCTCAGTTTCCTTCTATGTAGAATAAAGGTGATATAATATCTCAACCTATCTCACAAGGTCCTTCTCAGCATCAAAGGAGATCATATGCATATGTAAACTTGAATAAACTATACAATACTATATAAATGTCAGTTATCATGATGGAAGAAAATAAGTTAAATCATGAAAAGTTTCAGATCCTAGATAAGCTGGGTCAGAAATAAGACACTAACAGAAATCTCTGTCCTCTCTGTTCGTTCAAGGGCTCTCTCCTCTAGGAGGAAAACAAACTCCTCTGTCTGGCATTGAAGACCTCTTGCAATCTGTCTCCTGACTTTGCCTTCCCAGGTTGTTTATGCTTCACTCTCCATTACATACTCTACTTTTCAGCCAAACTGGCCACCTCACTTTTCTCTGCATGTAACAGTTGATCTCTTATCTCTGTGCCTTAGTACCAGCTGTCCCTGAGTTGGGAGCACAATCCCTCCACATCTCTGCTTCTCAGCATCTCTAGTCCTTCACAGTTCAATTCTTCCTCCTATGAAAGGTCTACTTCTATGGTTGCTGTCCCTAAAATTATAAGATTCAGAGAGATGAATGGAAGGAAGGAAGGAAGGAAGGAAGGAAGGAAGGAAGGAAGGAAGGAAGGAAGGAAGGAAGGAGGGAGGGAGGGAAAGAGATAGGAAAGAAGGGAGGGAGGAAGGGGAGGAGGAGAGGAGGAGGGAGTGCCTTATTTCCTAGCTACACATTTGCATATTGACCAACAGGAGAACAAGGCAACTTTGAACCCCAGAACTGTTTTGTGAACATTAGACAAATCTACATTACCTGATTATGGCTTAGCCACCAGAGATGGAGATTTGATAGTGTTCTGGTTAATCACTCTAAGCTAGAGTGAGACATTTCACTGAGAGAAGGAAGGAAGGAAGGAGGGAAGGAGGTAAAGAGAAAGAAAGATGGGGAAAGAGAGGGGAGAAAATTGCTTATCTATGTGTATGTTGTTTCCTTGTCAACGGAATTTAACTCCTTGAATGCTAAAATTATTTCATTTTGCATGGCACCAAATAACTGTTTATTGAATGAATTCTTACTGAAAGAAAATAGGAAAATCTGTCACATCCTAAAAGAACCTTCTTGAAAGGTAATGAAAAATCAGTATTTTAGAATCTTTCACACACATCTTTTTTTTTCTAAAATCAAACCTTCCATTAGAAAAAAATATTCATCAATTAAAAAAAAAGTGTGCTTAGTAAAGTAGAAAAATCACCACATTTAGAATAAGAGAATCTGGGTAGGAGTCCCAATTGTTTCATCTACTAATTTTGTGACCTTGAGGGAGTCATTGATGGGATTCAGTTTCTTTATTTGTCAAATGAGTTATAATAGAGTATCTATAACATTCCCTCCATCCCTAGATCCATGGGCTTATTTACATTTAAATTGATAAATATCAAGTTGTAAATAAACATGACACTTTTTTACTCATTCCTTCTAAATTTCCATCAATTTTTTTTTGTCCAACCATTCTTATTTAGTTTCCTTCATATGATTGTAGTTCATATATAATCCTCTTCTGATTCTGGGTTTTCAGGTTGTTTTGGGGGGATAGGATTTGTCTTGTATTATTTAATAAAAATGTTTTCTCATTTCTTTCTGTAAGTGTATGCCTTTTTTAGGCTAGCAGCTTTGTTATCGGAAAAGTGAGAAGACAAAGACAAATATGAGACTTGTATGCAAATACACCCAAAATAGAGACTATGCGCTTATTTGGGGGGGGGGGGGCGGAGAGAAGGGGGAAGGGACTGTTTCAATACCTTATTTCCTAGCTGCACATTTGCATATTAACCAACAAGAGAACATGGCAGCTAATCACAGCTTTGCACCCTGGAACTGGTTTGTGATTATTAGACAAATCTACATTGCCTGATTATGGCTTAGCCACCAGACATGGAGATTTAATAATGTTCTGGTTAATCACTATAAGCTAGAGTGAAATATTTCACTGAGAGGACCTAGCTCTGAGCCAAAGAGGCTGATCTAGGAAAAAAAAAACATAAATTAGTGGAAAGGAAGCTATAACTTTTTGTATTTTTTTTTTAGAGCAATTGGGGTTAAGTGACTTGCCCAAGGTCACACAGCTAGTGGTTTTTTTTGTTTGTGTGTTAAGTGGCTGAGGCCGGATTTGAACTCAGGTCCTTCTGACTCCAGGGCCAGTGCTCTATTCACTGTGCCACCTAGCCACCCCTAGTTATAACTTTTTGTACTATCCTCTAAAGACAGAAAGAATTTTTTGGTGAAAGAGAGACTTTATTCTGCCACTGGATACCAAGGAGGTAAAGAGCAAGCACTAATTGATCAACAGAGAGGGCCATCCTAGCAGTGGATTGGTCCAACCTGGTAGAGAATTCTCCTGGCCAAGTAGAGCAATAGTCCAGCCCAACAGAGGGGCAGACAAGCTCGGTCATGGATCAGCTTTGTAGGAAAATAGTCTAGTCCAACCTTGAGACTGAGCAGTTTTACACAAGAGCAGTTTGACACAAATATGGAACTTCCCAGTTTAGCAGTAAATGTACCCATTAGTAAATTTGTCAAGGACAGTCTCCAAGAAAGAAAAAGGACATTAAAACCCACAGTTACAGAAAAATTAAAAGATATTCTAGCCATAGGCTTCCTACACATATTAGTTACTACCACAGAACTTTTTGAACTACCATAGGGAGTTTGTGTTCAATCTCCAATAGAGAAAATGTATATTATTGGGACCATGAATCCCAGGTAATTATTGTTCTTCTTTGCCTTCTGAGTAAATGCTGTTTACTTAATGTAAATGTCATTAAAAATTCATTGAGTTGTAGAAATACAAGCACACTAATATATTCTTAGTGGAATTATGAAATGGTATAATAATTTTTTTGAAAAATGGAATTATGCAAATAAAATGATTAAAATTTTCATACCCTTTGAACCAGAAATTCCATTCCTAGGCTTATACCCCAAGGATGTCGTCGATAAGAAGTCCCCATATACTTCAAAATATTTTCAGCATCACTTTTTGTGATAGCTAAGACTTAGGAAAACAGTAGATGTCCATCAGTTGGTGAGTGGCTAAACAAATTGTGGTATTTTTGAGTAATGGAATACTATTGAACTGTAAGAAGTGATGGATACAGAGAAACATGGAAAGATCTACATGAACTGATACAGAGTGAAATAAGCTGTCAAGAAAACAATATATGTGGTGACAACAATTATACACTAAAACATGAAAAGTAAATGTAATAAAATTATAAAGATCAAGCAGGGCTCAAATGAGGAAAGACAAGATGTCACCAATCTATTCCTCTGTGGGGGTAGAAGATCTATAGGTGTTCCACATTGTTTCTGGACTTTTTCAATGTTTCATTCTGTTGTGTTAACTTAAAATGCTATTTGTCATATAAGATGCCTCTTGGGAAAGGGAAGGAATACTTGGGATAACTATGGTAATGCAAGGAATGGAAAATATCAATAAAAACTTTTTAAAGCAAGTTCATTAAGTCACCTTCCTGATTTATTAATAGAATGTACCCTAGTAAGGACTCAGGAACTACAGTAGTCATAATTTGCTCCCCTCTCTACCTTATCTCTAAAATGTTGAGCAGTGCTTCCCTTCTGGGGACTTAGATTGGTGACATGGGCACAGTTTGAGGGAGTCAGTGAATATTGGGGTGAAGGGGAGAACCCACACTTCATTCACACCTGATATTGTCAGTCTTAATTGTATTATAATATTATATTACAATATCATCCTTCAAATTATTTAATAATTAGTTATTTAATAATTCCTTTATGTTTGGACACTTAGCATCTAGACCTAGAGTTGGAAGAGACCTTGGAGGCTGGCTGGTCCAACCCATTCATTTTACAGATGAGGAAACTGATGCCCAAGGAGACTAAGGGACTTGTCCCAGGTCTTATAGGTAGAAAGTATTCAAGGAAAATGTGAACCCAGATCCTTTGACTGAAAGACCAGAGCTGTTTCCATCAGAGTGCATTTTGTTTGTCAAGCAATTGGTTGTTTTTGGTTTTGTTTGTGTATATATATATATATATATATATATATATATATATATATATATATACATATAGCACTACAAACAATTTGGACAAATTGTTCTTTGTTCTGTCATTATTTTTGACAACACTATCTGGGTATGTGCCCAGCAATAGAATTATTGGGCCACAGTGCATAATTATTTTTGTAACTCTTATTGTGTATCGCCAGAATGATCCCCATAAAAATTCTCCAAGTTGCCTTTGTTTTGTAAATAGCAAACACCCAATGAATACATCTTGCCTGCAGTGCAATGAGCCTGAACTTGAGCATTTGCCTTCTGCAGCTAGTTCCTGCTCCTGTTGGCATGTGCCAATCACCCAAGATACTGGATAGTTTGAGTTTACTGTGTTGCAATCCCAGCACTTCCTGTATACATACGTGTACATCGAGAAACACATCAGGAAATGGCTAGCCACACTTAAAAGAGTCACAGATCTCACAATTATAAAGAAAGACAGTGGGGGGGGGGGGGGAAGCTAGCAGCATGGTGAACAACTAAGTCTCTGCTGGGAGTTGTACTTGAATCCCATTTCCAAATCAGTTTGCTTCTTTTCATGATGGAAAGGCATAAAGAAAATCTTCCACTAAGATCATATATAATGATTACTGACATGGGAGAAAGCTGGAAGGAAGATGATAACATGATGTACTAATATTGCTTTTAATTTGGAAAGATGGTCTGTGAAGTAGACATATAGACACATGAATACACAGAATGAATTATATTATATGCACATATGTATATAAAATGTACATGTATATTATACCTAATATACATTATGGCATAGCAAATAGAAAACTGTCCTTGGACCAGGAAGATTTGCATTCAAGGCCTGCCTCTGATGGGTAAAGGCTGTTTGAGCAAATCATTTCACCTCTCAATGCTTTAGGCAACTCTCAATTTAAGTTATCAAGAAGGGGCTGACCTGTATTGATAAATGGAGTCTTCCTTTTCTAGGGGTTTCTTGTACCAAGGAAATCAGAGATCTGGAAAAGAGGAAGGGAGGGAGAAAGGAGAGAGAAGGAGTGAGGGGAGGGAAGAAGGAAGGAAGGAAGGAGAGAGGGAGGAGGAAAGAAGGAGGGAGGAAGAAAGAAGAAGGAAGGGAAAGAAGGAAGGAAGGGAAGAGGAAGGAAGGAAGGAAGGAAGGAAGGAAGGAAGGGAGGAAGGAAGGGAAGGAAGGAGGGAGGAAAAGAAAGGAAGGAAAGGAAGGGGAGAGGAGGGGAGAAAGGGAAGTAGGGAAGAAAGAAGGAAGGGAGGGATGAAGGAAGGATGGAGGGAGGAGGGCAGGAAGAGGAGGAAGGAGTGGAGGAAAAGAAGGAGGAAGGAAGGAAGAAAGGAAGGAAGGAAGGAAGGAAGGAAGGAAGGAAGGAAGGAAGGAAGGAAGGAAGGAAGGAAGGAAGGAAGGAAGGGGAAGGGAGGAAATATAAACCATGTCATGAGAGCAACAGATCTCAGGATGAAACAAGAGATTCAGAAGTACGGATGGAGATTATATTCTCAATTCTTTCTCTGAGTTTCTATCTTCTCACCTAGGAGTAATAATTTAAGTCTGCTGTGAAGAAGAAATATTGCCCTATACCATTCTCTTAACCAACCCTTCTGCCGTTATCCAACAATTTTGAATGTCCCATGAGAACATGTTAATAATTATCTGTGAAATACTTCAAACTTGGAAAGAGGTGCTTTATAAATAGGATTATGATTTATAGTGTCTTGAACTATATTTGAGTAATGCTTCTCTTGTGCCTTGGAAAGTAGAGCATTACTGCTATAATTAGAGTGGAAGGAAGAACTTTTTAATTTCATTTAATATATAAATGATCTTTTTTATTATGACCTTTAGGAGCATCACTATTTGCATATAAGAACATAGAAATCTTTACTTATGAAAACATGGATCTCTTCAAAACCATCCTGCTTATCTCTGTCTCCTTCTGAACAGTTTTCTTCTCTCATCTAGGAATTTTTAAATGTTTCATTGTCTCTCTTTTGTCTTCTTTTTGTCTCATTATCACTACTCCCCACATCAGCTCTCACACCCCTGTGAAAACTAGAAGCCCATCTCCTGTGACAAATACAGTTAAGCAAAACTAATTTACAGTCGTTCATGTCTGAAAAATGTATATCTCACTGTGGATATGCAATCAACATTACATATATATGTACACACACACACACACACACACAATATACAAACAACTCTGTGCTAAGAGAGGGAAGGATGCTTCATCAACCATCTTCTCAAGTTGTGACTGGTCTCTGCAGTGATCAGATTTCTTAAGTTTTTCAAAATTGTTTTCCTTTCCAATACTATAGCCATTTTAAAAATGTTCCTAGTTCTTTGCCAACCTGAGGAGAGTGGATTAAATTTGATTTGTCTGAAGAAGAAAAAGTTTCTTAAGCACGAAATCACCAGAAGTTTTAGCAACAAGTGATGAAATTATTATTTGCAGAGCTACCTATGAAATGACTGAACATATAAAATTACCATCAGTCCTCCTGGCTACAACAGCGAAGGTGGCAAGGAGATGAAAGGGGGTGAGGTGGCAAAAGATGTTAAGAATCATGCAATACTTATATTACCTACAGTTAACTTTATTATTTAACTATCAATTAACTAATATTAATAACTAGCATTTATGTAGTATTTACTATGTTCCAGGCACTGTGCCAGACATTTTACAATTATTATGTTATTTGATCCTCACAAAAAAACCTGGGGGGTAGATGCTATTGTCATACCCATTTTACAGACAAAGAAACTAAGGCAACGAACAGAGATCAAGTGACTTGTACATAGTCACATAGCTAGCTTCTGAGGCTCAATTTGAACCCAGGTCTTCCTGACTCCAAGTCCAATATTCCACCCACTGTTGTTCAGTCTTTTAGTCGTGTCTGATTCTTTATGACCCCATGGGCCAAAGAATGAGAGGGCCTTCTATCCCCCACTATCTCTCAAAATCTGTCCAAGTTCATGTTCATTGTTTCCGTGATACTTTCTATCCATCACTCCCTTGGCCATCCCCTTCTCCTTTTGTCTTCAGTCTTTCCCAACACTGGGGTCTTTTCCAATGATTTCTCTCTTTTCCTTATGTAATCACAATATTTATGCTTCAGTTTAATCTGACCCACTGTGCCACCTAGCTATTCAACTATCAATTTTTTAACTCTGCCTACTCTAAAAGACGTTTTTCCCATTGACCCAATAAATTCACACTAGGAATTGAACCAGTTCAATCCAATATCCCTCCTACCAACCTTTCTTATTCATTTCCTAGCATTTAGCTGTGAATGCTCTATAAATAAATGAAGTTAAGTAAGTGTTGTGGGGAGGAAGCAATTTTGACAGTGAATCTGCCCCATAGGTAAATGTTGCCTTGGTGACTTCTCTCCCTTCACTTACTGACATGGATGAATTGGAAAGATTGAGAGTTTTAAAGTGGGGCAATCCACCCTGCTCAAGTCAGTTGGGTCAAAGTACTGACAAAAAATCAAAACAAAATCCTATGTATAACTGATGTATTCAAGTGAGATTGATCAGAGGACATGGTACAATTGACTGGGTCCTAAGACAATTGAGAAGAGTAGTAGAACATTACCATTTCAGATGTGCCCCCCCCAAGTTTATGGTGATTCTTCAGGTCACAGGAACTTCTTTGTCTATGGAGGGCAAGCAGCAATGAAATGAAGATAACCATGACTTTCTGTAGCAATAATGTTGGGTAGCAATGCATCTTCAGCAGGGGGCTATATCTAGTTATACTTAGAGTGTAAGCTCCTTGAGGGAAGGGTCTATCTTTTCTCTCTTTTTTTGTAATCCCAAATGCTTATCACAGTATCAAGCACATAGTAGGCTCTTAATAAATGTTTTTGGAATGACTGACTTGCTCTTCCTGATTCCAAGGCCAGCTTACTTCCTACTACATTAAAAAAAAGATTCTGATTCCAATAGAGGAAAAGGTGCATTTCAGATAGAACTTACCAGCAACTGCTGATCTGATCTTGATCACTGAGTGGCCAGGGTACAACTCATGGAAGGTCTTGGAGTTTTTTGACCTCATAGTTGGTCTTTTGGACAACTTAAGAGTTGGCATACCTTCAACATCCTCAGTGGACTTAGAAACCTGAGAGACCTGTGTTGGACAGTTTCTCATAATTAACATGAGGATTACACCCATTAGTAACCCTGGGAGGCAACTGCTATCTCAAGGTGGGCAGCCTGCCCAGTAAAGGTGTTAGCAATTACCCTGGGAATGACCTTGAAATAACCTACCATTATCCTGACGGGAAAAAGTAGGAAGATGGACAAAGCCCAGCAGGTAGGGCTTCTTGAAAAAGAAAAAACACTTAAACTTTTAATAGACTAGCTCCAATGTTACAAGCAGTTTTAGTCTACTTCAAAGAAGCCTATTAACTCTTAATGAGCAAGAAGAAAGGGTTATAATACTATATAATACAAATGTCCTACTTAGGGAAGGAATTTACCTGAAAGAGAATGGCACTGTCAGCTTCATCATATGGTAAATAATAAATGGTTCCAGTCCCACCTTGGACTTGGCCCATCACTTAACCTCACTTCAGCAGATTGAAATCTGTACCTTGAATTTATAAGATGGCCTGTAGCATTCACTCCAATGAAAAGTCACCTATAACACAGGCTTGATGTGAGTCTAGGATGAGATCAGGTTGGTAAAGTGGTTTGCAAACTGCTGCATAGACCTCATTATCATTATGAGTGGTACTTCCCTAAAAGATGATGCTTAGGGGAAGTCAGCTTTCTGACCCAGCCACACTTGAGGACTACTAGGCCTCATCTCGAACAAGATAGTCGTTTGAGACTCTGATTTTGTCATCAAACTTGGGCCATGCATGAGAGGCCCAATGCTGACAAAATGGTTTTTACCTGGTAGAACCCCATTAATGTGTATGAGGAGTAGGATCAACTCTGCTTGAATGATTTGGGCAGGCTGGACCTGATTACAGCTTTCAATACCACCTGCTTCCCTATTTTAGTCCATGCTGTATACAGGTTATCCCAGAAATCTTTGTTGTTCATTTGTGACCCCATTTGGGGTTTTCTTGGCAGAGATACTAGAGGGGTCTGCCATTTCCTTCTGCAGCTTCTTTTACAGATGAGGAAACTGAGGCAAACAGGCTGAAGTGACTTCCCCAGGGTCACACAGCTAGAAAGTGTCTGAAGCCAGATCTGAACTCAGGAAAAGAGTCTTCCAGACTCCAGGCCCAGTGTTCTATTCACTACATTGCAGCCTAATTGTCCCAGAAGTCTTAGTGCTGTTTTAAGTTTTAATAGCTTCAAAATGCATTCAGATTTTTGGACACCTTGTAATTGTTCCCCTGCCTGCTGAAACAAGGTAATCATCTAAGTCTTTTTTATGCCCACATCTGTTGGGGCATCAGGGATGAATCCCACAAAATAACCAAAAATAATAATAATAATACCTCATATTTAATGAAAACTTGAAGGCTTTTCATATATTATCTTCTTATATATTATCTCTTTTGATCCTTAAGATAATGCTAGAAAGTGCTATTGTTATTCCCAAGTTAAAGATGAGGAAATTGTGGTTCAGAAAATCTTAAGCAACTTGATTACAATCAAAGAAGGGTAACTGTCTAAGGCACAATTTGAATTCAGAGCCTCCTGATGCTAAGTCCAGAATTCTCTCCACCATGCTCTACTGCCTGTCAATATTCCAGTCTGTCTCTTCAAATGTCACTTTGCCTTTCCATATAATTTTTCCCTAAATAAAATAAAATTAATAGGAATCATCAGCATATATTTTTGGTCATTTGGACTTGTCATTTCATCAGTGTGGGGCTTTTTCAATGAAGAAACCATCTACTGATGTAAAAAAGGCAACTTTTCTGTTATTTACAGGCTTAGAAAATTGCCTGGAACCATGAAAAGGTTAGATGACTCACCCAGATGTGCACACAACCAGAGAGTCTTAGAGACAGAGCTTGAGCCCAGGTCATCCTGACTCTGCGACTGACCTTTTCTCTGGGTACAGCACAGAACTGGTGACTTATGAGGTGGCTCCAACTAAATAAGGAAAGGGACTAAAGCTTTAATTTCATTGATGTAAGGAAGCACCACATCAGGAAACTTCCTCCACCAAGCAGACCAGCACCTTACAGAGTCTTAGAAAGTTGCCCACAACACCAAGAAATTAAGTGACTTGTCCAGGGTCAAAAACTCAGTTCATGTCAAAGGTGGGCTCTGACTTCAGGGTTCTTGCTTGGTGGCCAGCTTGCTTTTCACTATATTGAGAAGGCTGATTCCAACTGAATCTATGAAAAGATCACAGGAGGGGTTTCTAAAAGAAACAAACAAATGAAACTAAAAAGACATCAGCAACCTCTGATACACTAAAGGAATCATAATCTTTTTATGTTCACTCATGGACTTGGTAGGGGAGTATCACAAATTCCCTTGAATGCCAAGTTTTCTCCTCCCTATTTATGCCATTTTTTTGTCTCCTAAAATATATAGATTTATTCATGGTGGGGCAAAAGGGCTCAGTCCACGGTGTTTCAGTTCTATTCCTTCAACTATGTTTCTCCCATTTCTCTATATACTTTGACCCTGATTCCATTGCTCAACATATACCACAAGGAGGTTAATTACACACACACACACACACACACACACACACACACACACACACACACACACCAGACAGACCAAAATATTTATTGCAGTATTTTTTATGGTAGAAAAGAAATGAAGCAAAGTAAAAGTCCATCAATTGGGGATTCGTGTACCACAAGTTGTGAATGTAATAGAAAATCTCTTTGCTATAAGACGTGATGAATATGATGGATACAAAAAGACATGGTAAGAAGCATATGGACTGATGCAAAGTGAAGCAAGCAGAACCAGGAAAATATGAACAACAATGACAATAATGTAAACAGAATGTCTGCCACAAAATAGTTCAAATTGAATGTGGTGACATTACAATGGCCAAGCTTGGCTCCTTCTTTGCAGAAGTGGAAGACTGTGGATACGGGACACTGAAGATGATAGACTTTTTTTATGTCCTAGTTCAGCTGAACATGTTTTGTTTTGTTTTGTTTTTTCCTTATTTATTCTTTTTATAAGGAATGGCTCTCTGGAAGAGAGAGGGGACAGGGATGAATTAAGAAATGAAAGTTATGTGAAAACAAAAGCTACCAATAAATTTTTTATTTAAAAAAAACCACAAGGCCACTTTCTCAGCTCTTTAAAGTCATTATAATAATAGCTATGCATGCTTTCACTTATCTCCCTTTTCAAATTACTTTGTATTTGTTTATTGGGATATCTCTTGTCTCCCCAGTAAATGCAAGGTTCTTGAGATTAGAGGCTGTTAGTTTTGCCTTTGTATTCCTGAAGCCAGGAAGCCAACACAGGGCCATGCAGGGATAGCTGACGGTGCCTATTGTGCCACCTTATGGCCTCAGTTAATGAGAGGTTAAAATAGCTTACCCATGGTCACACAGCCAGTATTTGCTACAGGATTTTAAAACCAGGTATTCCTGATTCTAAGACCAAAGGAGAGAAGTAGCAAGGAAAGAAGAGGAAGGAGAAAGATTGAGTTCAACAGGGAAGAAGCTGATTGGCAAATCTGTGAAAGGCTGGACATGATGACCTGTTAAAAATCATAACTTAGATACTGAATCATAAATTCAATATCTAAGTCATAATTCAGATAATGTGTCAGGCAGAAGACATAACAAGAATATGGTGACCTGTTTGTGATAATTTTGACCAGTTGTAGCACCAATGCAATATTTACAGCACCCACAATCATGATAAAGACTGTTACTATAAGTATCACATGACGTTTGATCACAAAATATACCAAACTTCACAGAGAGAAGACAGAACTGAAGCATTTATTTGGACACCAGAAAACCGAATTCCAAAACCAGTGAGCCGATTCCATCATGGTACCAAAGATACTCAGAAGCCATAATAACACTGAGAGCCACAGCATCCTTCAGCCTTCCCACAAACTAATACAAGATCAATATTTACCCACAAACCTCTCTATCTCCTTGCCTGAGGTCCTCCTCTCTCCCCCACTGTCTCACTAGCTCTAACCAGCTTCCTGTGGGCTCTGCTTCCAAGCAAACTTCTTCCACCACAGGTTCCATGTGACTACATTCAGCCTATTAGGGGATAAAGTTTAATTTCACAACAGGGAAGCTTCCTGTGGGCTCTGCTGCACCCTTCAGCAAATTCCCTCCATCAAAGGCTCCATGGGATTACATTCAGCCCATTAGGGGGCAGAGTTTATTTTCAAAGCAGGGAAGGTCTTCAAACTCTCCCCCCTAGGTCTATTAAGGGGCAGGGAAGATCTTCAGATTCCCATTCTCATTACATCAGTATACAATCTTGTGTTTAGACTTTTACCCAATAAAGCCCAATCTTGGAAATGAGCTCATTACTAAGCAGAAAACCCAAAATAACCATTAATGATGTACTCTCTGGCTCCTCTTCCCTTTGTCTATTTTCTATAATTACCATGGGGATTTTGGGGGTTCTTTTGTGGGGATTCACCATTGGTCTGGCTGCCACCCCAGACAACTGATTATCTGGACGCCTGGCAGGGATCCATCATACTGGCCCCCAATTTAAGTAATCCAGTGATTAAACTACTACCTCTGTAATCTGTCTGGAACTCCTTGACCTCTTCCTTTGGTATCAAAACTTACCCCACAATTATGGGGGAGGTACAGGGTTCCCTAACAAGGAAAATTCTGGACCTTACAGTTGTTTTCCCCTTTTAGACTGTGAGCTCCTTGAGAGAAGGGACTGCCTTTCTTGTTTGTAATATTCATTATTACAAATGCAATCCCCAAATTGTATTTCTTATTTTATTTGTAACCCAGATCTTAACAGAGTGCCTGGCATATAGTAGGCACTTAATAAATGTTTATTAAATTGAACTGAACTGAACTGAAACTCAAAATCCTCTAGATGGGCTACCTTAAGGGTCAAATTTCAATTTGATACTGATATCAGGGTCAGGAGGAAACCAGCATAGGGAAAATGGGAGGGAAGAAACTTGGTAGCAGAAAGCTCATTAGTGGCAATTTAAGGAGACCAGGCAGAATTACAGTCTAGCCAACACCACCAACTTAGATTAGCCAGGCCATTGATACTCTAGACCACTGCTGCCTCTGGGTTTATGCAAAGGGCATCACTCACTGACTCCGGGAGAGTAAAGGCATCTCATTTTGCAACTGCAAAATGGTAAGTAGCTGATAGTAGAATGAGGCAGGGGGCTGTTTTGTTTTGTTTTCAAGTTAAGAAATCAGGAGGATAGGTATTGTTTGTACCCTTCCCTCCAAAAAATGGTCTGGGCAATGGAAAGTTCCAGAATGCCTCTAACCCCAAAACATTCTATTCTATCTCCTTTTCCACCCCCTTGTTCTTCTGGTTGATGCTTTTAGGAACTGAAATCTTCCCCTACTTTGGTTTTCCCAAAGCAATATTTTTAGTAAGGGAACATTGGTCAAATCAAGTTTCCCAAGGGAGCTATTCTTTGTCGTCTGATAATAGTACAGGATGAAAATGTTCCCAGAAGTTAACACCATTTTTCATCAGCAGCATTCAATATTTAACTAGTCCTGAAAATGTGCTGGGCCTGCCAAATCCAAAAGTATAAAATACTGCCTTCAATGTATTCAAAGAGAAGATCAGAAAGATAAAATGCCAATTGGTCTCATTCATTTTCTAGTTTTTCATTCTCTTAATAAAAAAAGAAAGAAAATAAAATTTAAAGGGATGCTAGAAGGTAGATAATTCCTGCCTGTGTACTGATGAGGTATTTAGTTAGTAAGACATTCCTAAGGCTGTGGATTTCTTTTGCCGATTGTTGTGATTCTGAATTCCTTTGCATTTGCCCTCAGCCACCTGTAAGACCTGGACTTAACACAGGTTATGCTGAGATCTCTGGCAGGTACAGCCCTCAGTGGGAAAACTTGTGTATTCAAATTTAGATTCTTCATAAACATGATGTATTTCGTACTCTGAGACAGCCTGTACCCCTGAGAACTAATCTGTTTCTGAATGCACATTTCTCCTAGCTGCCCCTTACTCACTACTCTCAGAGGCCCAGACCTAGTCCAGACCCTCATCCCCTTTCTCCTGGGCAAAGGCCTCCTAAGTGTTTCCTCCATCTCTGGTCTCTCTCTTCTCCAATCCCTCCATGAACCAGTCAAAATTATATTTCCAAAGCTGAGGTCTTATCCATTTCATTCTCTTGCTCAAGAAGTCCAATAGACACCTTTTCACTACTAGATTCAAATATAAACTCCTCTAGTTGTTATCTAAAGCAACAAGGTGGCTCAGTGAATTGAGCACTGGGCCTGTTCAAATCCAGCTTCAGATACCTTCTAGCTGTGTCACCCTGGGCAAGTCATGTAACTTATCTGACTCAGTTTCCTCAACTGTAAAATTAGGGTCCTAATAAAACCTACCTCATAGGGTTGTTGAGAGGGTCAAGTGATTTAATATTTGTGAAAAATATTTAGCATAGTGCTCAGCACATAGTAGGTACTTAATAAAATGCTTGTTGTCTCCTCCTCCCCCTACAATCTGATCACAATCTTGCTTTCCAGTTTAGTAATCCATTACTCCCTTTCATGCACTCCCTTTCATCCCTTTTCACGGCCAACTTGGTTACACATAACAGACAGTCCATCTCCCAATCCCATGACTTTATACTGGTCATCTCTCTTTACCTCTACTTAGAATCCCTAGCTTCCTTTAAGATACTTATCAAATGTCATCTGCTAGTTTGTATATACTTAGAAATGTACACATTTTCTCCTCCTATGGAGTATAAGCTCTATGATGGCAAAGACTTTTTCATTACTGTCATCGTGGCCTTAGAACCTAATATAGTACATGACACATAGCAAGAACTTGATGAAAACTTGTCTATTGGTTGGTTAACTCATTGAGAATAATTAGGCATCATAATGTAATGGGAAAAGCCCTGAACTTCTAATAAGATAACCTGGTTGTGGATGTCTATCACTAGCAAGTATGGTGGTTCCATTGCCATGGATGAAAAAAAAATAGTTTGTTATAAAAATGTTCCAACAACTCTTTCCTGTATTTCTCTGGTTATTTTTCTCTTTTCAGTTTCATCATTAACACTCTTGTGAGGATCCAACTTACTTTGTCTCACACTGAAGCCCCTATAATTTCATTTCTCTTTCAACCATCTTTCTCTATTTCATGAGGTGATATTACCCATGATTTTCCAAAACTTCCTGGGTATGGTTTTGCAAATACATTTCTATTCTAAACTTGTTGTCATTGGTAGCCATGTTTTACTCTCTGTTTAGCAAGAAAATAAATTGTTTGCTGGCTGAGGTAGATTCTAGACCCTTTTGGCCTCTTCCTTGGAGCAAATGAATTACAATGGCTAAACTTCCATGGGAAATGGCGAAAATCTGTGTCAACATCTGTTCCTTTCATCATTTCCCATTTCTTTGGCATCAGTTGTGTATTTAAATTGGTTGTGGTGCAATTTAAATCACTATCTAGCCATGCTCCCAATTTGGGGTCATTTTGATATTTGCTGTAACAAGCCGATAGTCTAACTGAACACAGATATCTGATACAGAAATTACATTCCCATAGGTCCAATGGTTTCTTCCCTGTTATAATGTATTGTTTGCAATTGTTATTTGGCACATAGCATCTCCCAGTTATCTTCTTGAAGTAGGAAATATATATACATATAGAGATATATAAACACATATATCTCTATGTGAATATATATGGGGAAGGGGAAAGGGGAATGGAAAGGAGGGGAAAGGAGGAAGGGAAAGAGGGAAGGGAAAGGAGAAGGAAAAGGGCTAAAGGAGGAGAAGGGGATGGGGGAAGGGGGAAGGACCAAGGAGGAGGGAGGAGAGGGGGAGAAGGAAAGAGGGAGGGAGAAGAATAGACCTATGTTCCTATCAGCACTGGGAACTCCCAGTAAAGAAAGCTTCCTCTCCATAATTTATATTTTTAGAAAGTTGTCTGGGGGCCCTGAAAGTTTCAGTCACAGGGTCATATAGCTCACATGTGCCAAGGACAGATCTAGAACCCAGGTCTTTCTGACTCAAAGACCAGTCCTCTATCTACTGCTCCATGGTGGCTCTTGAAGGGATTCTTTATGACATATAAGCATGTCTCCTCTGTAGTTCACAAGCCTTCGACCACTACCATTTTTTAATCTGAAGGTAGATTTTTTTTAAAAATCTCCTCAATGCCCATCTTTACATGGGAGTAACTCTAATATTCTATGATCCCCAGGAGATTGGGACTATGGACTCCATTCTAAACATAAATCAATTAATGAATCAATCAGCAAGCATTTATTAAGTGCTGACCTTGGGCCAGCTCCTGTAATAGGTGCTGAGGATGCAAATCCAACGAAGCAGCCCCTACTCTCAAGGAGCAGGGAGCTTACATATGGAACAGAATGCTCTGGATGCATGTAGTAGGTGATCCCAAAATGTTTGCTGATGAGTAACCCTAATGCTAATTCCTTTCAGCCTCCATTGCTGGTCTAGCAGCCTCACAGACCTTTGAAATTTCATAGCACAGATCAAGACCTCCCAAACAACCAGCTACCAACAAAACAACAGCCCCCCCCAGATTGCATCATTTCTTGCAATTGAATAATAACAGTTCGGCATCACACAATTCAGTTTTTCCTCCAGCTACTGTAAATTTAATAGCTTAATCCTGTGTCTGTCCTCACTCAGCAATGAACCAGGGTGTTTGGGCTTTTTTTCCCCTCAACAAAAACATTTCCCTCTGGCTTTAGCAAATGTCAGCATGGCAGCATGAGGGATGATTGTATGAAAAAAAAAAAAAAGAACCAGTGTCATTTCAATGAAGCGAAGTTCCTGGGCCAGCAGCAGATGCATCCGTTGGCATCAAATGAAGCCCATTATGTGAGCAGCGGCAAGGATGAGCCTGCCTCACCAGACATCAGGCATTCACAAAGGAAGCGCCTTCAGCCCCCGTAAACAGGCCCATCTATTGTCTCCGTCAGACAGTGCCAGAGATAAAGTATCCTGGAGACACAATGTAAGGAAAGCTGAACACGCGTGTGCCAAGCAGAAATGAAAGCGAGGCCACACAATGGTGACAACTGAAGGAGCAGCTGGTCTGGTGGCACCAGACTGTGTCTTTCAGCCCATGTTATCAACACTTGTCCATAGAGTAAACATTTTCTGGAGAGGAGCTTGTCAGTTTCCATTTATTTATAAATAAGTGAATGAATTGAATCCAAGTCCCATACTTTTCATCATCTTTTTTTTTTTAATTCCAAAACCAGATCAGAAGGACATTGAAGAGCTAAATGGGAACACAAATAGAGGTCACCTTTGTCTGCAGGGACTGGGAATGTGGGAATGCTAAGGCTGAGAAGAGCAGGGAGAATGCCCTGGAGGCAAGTGCAAGTCACTGGTGGGAAAAGGCAGGCAGGGCTAAGTTTTCCTTCCTCTATCAAGGAAAAAAGATTTAGTGATGTCTTTGGGAGAATGAGAGGAAGCAAGGAAAAAAGGAAGGGAGAGAGGGAAGGAAAGAGGGAAAGAGAGGAAGGAGAAAGGAAGGGAGACATGGAGGCAGAGAGGGAGGGAGAGAGGGAGGGAGAAAGGGAAGGAGAGAGGAAGAGAGAGAAGGGAGAGAGGAAAGGAGAGAAGGAAGAAGAGAGAAAAGAAGAGAGAGAAGAAGAAAGGGAAGAAGAGAGGGAAGGAGAGAAAAAGGAAGGAAAGAAGGCAGGAAGTCTTTTTATCCCTAGCACTTAGTATAGTACTTGTCATATATTAAGAACTAAAATGCTCATTGAGCAACATTCTATTAACAGAAACAGCAGAGAAAGATAAATATAATTCAGAGGGTAATGTGATAAATGTGGATATTTAATAAGCACATAAAGCAAAGAAAGAATCACTGAAAAGGAAGAAAATTGAGATGTACAAAAAGGGAGATATTTGTTGGAGAAAGTCCCTAGTGGAGGCAGGAGTGGATGGGAAGATAGGTGATGAAGGGGAAATAATGAGGTGAAGAAGAAGAAGAAAATTAGTGGAGTCCATTTCACACAGGCCTCTTTTCAAATCCCCCCTTCCCAACCTTGGAAGTCCCCTAGCTGTCACGAATGTGGGCCAAACCATATGCTGGGAGTGAGACCAGTAAGGCTCATCATCCACCACTAAGCCCCTCAACCATGGAGTGATAGGCCCTCTAGCTCCATGATAGGCACACCCTCAAAACAGTCACATTCTACATTCCAGTTAGAACACTGTTGCCAGTGAAAATCTCCATATTCCTCTTGCCAGTGTACCCCTTCCATCTGCCTCTATACCTTTTATAAAAATTAGAATACTTATGTTCCTTGTAAGGGTCCTGTGAGCCCTTTTCTCACCCCCAGCAGCCATTTTCAGTCAGTCAGTCAGTCAATGAACATTTATTAAGTTCCAGGTACTGGGTTGAGTATTAGGGATACAAAGGAATACAAGCAACACACACACACACACACACACACACACACACACACACACACACACACTACTTGCTCTCAAGGAATGTACATATAAACATAGTATGTTGGATATATGAATGGACAAAATAGACAAATAGTCACATCTAAGATAGAAAGATAAATTATATATATGAAGAGTCATATTTAAGATATATCTGTTGTATATCAAGGAAATCTGAAAAAGAAAGGCATTAGCAGATGAGTGGACTGGAAAAGTCCTCCTGCAAAAGGAGGGATTAGAGCTAAAGGAATTGAAGGAATTGAGGCAAACCAAAAGGCAGAAATGACAGGTTAGAACATTCTAGGCATGGCAGATAGCCAATGCAAAAACCTGGAGATGGGAGATGGAGTTAGAGGAACTGTAAGTAGGCTGGTGTAATTGGATTATAGAATTCATGGAAGGGAGTAACAGCTAAGAAGACTAGAAAGATAGAAAGGCACTAGGATATAAAGAGGGCCAGTTAGTTGGCACAGTGGGTACAGCCCTGGGCTTAAAATCAGGAAGATTAATGTTCATGTGTTCAAATTTGGCCTCATTTACTAGCTGTGTGACCCTGGACAAGTCACTTAACCTCAGTTAACAAGCCTTCCTCAACTGCAAAATAAGCTGGAGAGGGAAATGATAAACCACTCTAGTATCTTTGCCAATAAAAGTCACAAAGGGTCAGATATGACTGAAACAACTCAACAATAACAAAAATGATATGAAGAGCTTAAAATGTCCTGGAGATGATAGGGAATAGGGAATCATTGGGGCCCCTTCTTGAATTACTTTGTGTGTGAGTATCTATCTATATTTACATTTCTATATATAGGCACACACATACACACATATATATTTCAATTTACTTATCAGTTTATATCTTGTAATCTATCAGTAAAGCACAAATCCCAAGGGCAGGGACTGTTTCATTTGTTTCTTTTTATACTGTACACAGCAGCTTTTGATAAATATGTTGAATTCTTCAATAACTTTTCCTTCTTCTCAGAACATACAACCATTTCTATTTATACCTATACCAGTCCTGTTGCCATCATTTGCTGACCTCCTCTTAACTTCCTCAAAGACTTTGGCCCCTGGTCCTTTGTTTTACCCCAGCCCCTGTCATTATCAATGGGAGTTTCCATAATCATGGTGCTGACCTATTTAGAACCCAATCTCAAAATCCCCCAACCAATCCAAGTCCAAAGACCTCTATCATCACCACGTCAGTAACTTACCAGCATGGTCATGCTTTAGACTTCATCATCTCATCATTCAAAGGTCCTGTAGATTCCTTCATCATTCCACTACTTACATTCTCTCCTTTGTTCTAAACCTGTTTTACACTCTTATCACAGATACCTGACTCCAACAAAACTATTTCATCTCAAATACTAACTCCTTAGTCTTTTTCCTAAAATCACACAGTCTGCTTTGAAACTTTTTTTTTACCCCTTGGAGGCAAATAGGGTTAAGTGACTTGCCCAGGATCGCACAGCTATTAAGTGTCTGAGGCCACATTTGAACTCAGATCCTCCTGATTCCAGGGCCCATACTCTATCCACTGTACCACCTAGGTCCGCCCTGCTTTGCAGTTCTTATAGCAAGTGCTTAATAAACGTTTGTTCACTTCACAATCTTGTTTGTACACATTTACTTGCTTGTGGTCTCTCAGATTGTAAACTCCTTCAGGACAGGAACTGTCTTTTGCCCCCCCTTTTTTTTCCCCAGCAGTGAGCACTTTGCCTGGCACATAATAGGTGCTTAATAAATGTTTATTAGTTGGCACAGTGAGTAGAGTATTGGGCCTGAAATCAGGAAGACTCATCATGCCAAACCACTCTAGTATCTTGACCAAGGAAACCCTAAATGGGATCATGAAAACTCGAACACAACTGAAATAACTGAACAATAACTGACTGTGTTGGGGTCTCTTCTTCCCACCACACAATCAGTTCAGTGAGGTCAGCAACTATCCCTTTTCTCAACTCTGTCCACTACTAAGAAGTGAACACAGGCTCTCCTACCTCTATGCTTTTGTCCATGCAGGGCTCACTGCCTCCTCCAATCCCACCATGCACCACCTGTTGAATTCCTGCAAAACTCTTTTCAAGTGACACCTCCCTGAGCTGCTAATTATCTCCGCCATGCTTAGAACACACCCATAGCTTTTGTTTAAATCTTTGTACTTACCATTAAGCAGAGTGAGATGGAGAAAGCAGGTGATTTGGAGTGAGATGATGATGTTTGGAACCCCAATTCTGCTTGGAGATCTTGGGCAGGACACTATTTTCTTTCTAACATGAAGGGGTTAAAGAAGAAAAAGGAAATGAGAAACTTGGAGTAGATGCCAGGTTCATAGCCTGAGTTTTGTGAACTTTTGTTTAATATTTTGATAACTTTCTTTCAGTGTGTGATTTCCTTTATAATCCTATTTATTTTATTTTATGCATCTAAAAATATTATTTTGAAAAAGCATCCCTAGGCTTCACCACATTGCCAAAGGCGTTCATAACACAAAACAGATTAAGAACTGCTAGACTAGCCTGTTGCTAAGGTCCCTTTTGGTGCTAAGTTTAGGAAACCATCTATGATCCCATGCATTATCTTGTATTAGAGTTATTGAGGTATATATAACACAGAGGCCCAAAGGGCCCTGCTAGGCCACAAGGTCCATGAGGCCAGGAATCATGTCTTGCAAAAAGTGTTGCATCTTTTCCAGGGAACACCTCACACAGTGTTCTCCAGAAAGCAACCACTTAATAAAAATGTTTGTTAAATGGAATTGATCCTCTCCATAAAGCTGGGAGCCCTTGAGAAGGAAGGAGGGAGGAAGGGAGGGATGGAGGGAGAGAGAAATGGGGTTACAGACCTAAGCAACTTTGGAAAGGATTGAAACAAAGTGCATGGAGTGCATCATGAAGTCTACCCAAGATGAAGTGGGGGACTGTGGAGGAGGAATGAAGGCCCAGCTAAGGTCACATTACATGGATTTTTCTTGGAAGCAGGGCACACCACCAACAGGTGACTTTGTTCAGAGAAGTGGTCTCGCTCAGCAAGCATCAGGGAGGAGTGAGAAGAAAGCATCGGGATTAGACAATGGGGGCAACATAAGGTTAGTGATTATTACCACCAGATGTCACGAGGTAGTGTGTGTGTGTGTGTGTGTGTGTGTGTGTGTGTCGGCCTGCCCATTACCTGTCCCCAGTAGTGTTTGCACAGTCAAAATCTAGTCAAAATGAATCTTTATTTTCCTTTGGCTTTTTTTTTTGGAGGGTGGAAGGTAGGGCAATTGGGGTTAAGTCACTTGCCTAAGGTCACGCAGCTAGTTTTGTGTTAAGTATCTGAGACCGGATTTGAACTCAGGTCATCCTCCTGACTCCAGGGCTGGTGCTCCATTCACTGTGCCAACTAGCCACAACAAGTCAAAATGAATCTCAAAGAGCAGCATGCATGGGGACAGGAAGTAAGAAACTCTGGCCAGTGAGCAGAATGTTCGGAATGGAATGGATTTTGGAGCAGGTAGGTGGAATGATGTATAGAGTATTGGACCTGGAATCAGGAAGCCTTGAGTTCAAATGCAGATTCAGACACTTCCTAGCTATGTGAGACCCTGGGTAGGTCACTTAGCCTCTCCCTCATTTTTCTTATCAAAAACTGGGGATAAGACTAGCACCTAGCTCCCAGAGGGGTTGTGAGGATAAAATGAGAAAATATTAATGACGATACATCTATATCATCTATAGCATGGTGATATATCTATATCAATATAGCGATAGATCTATCTATAAATATAGTATTTATAGGGGGTGCAGTAGATAGAGTGTTGGGTCTGGAGTCAGGAAGACTCATCTTCCCAAGTTCAAATCTGGCCTCAGATACTTACTAGCTATGTGACCTTGAACAAGTCACTTCACCCTGTTTGCCTCAGCTTCCTCCTCTGTAAAATGAGATAGAGAAGCAAACGGCAAGTCACTCTAGTATCTTTGCCAAGAGAACTCCAAATGGGGTCATGAAGAGTCAGACAGGACTGAAAAAAGTGACTCAACAGTAATAATAATGGATGGATGGATCTAAATTGAATTTGGTTCTCACAGCATTGAGGTAGGTGCTGTTGCTATCCTCATTTATAAAGGAGGAAACGGAAGCTAAGGGATGCTCAATGATCTGACCGGGTCATATAGTCAGTGAGTGAGGCAAGATGAAGACTTCAGCTCTTCCTTTCTCAAAGTTCAAGGCTCTAACGTCTAGACCTAACTGTCTGGCAAGCCAATCTAACAACCGTCTTGAGAATCATTGCTAGTGAGAGTTCTAGAAAGCCAGTTTCTAAAAGTAACACAGTGCTATTGTTGTTTGAGGCTCCTTTATTGTGTTTATATAGCTTGAGAGGAAAAACAGACTGTTCAGTCCTAGATACCTCTAATAATAATTTCTGTGGTTCCCCCCACTCCACTTCAATGCACCCAAACACCCCCCTATAAACCTCAGAACCAGGATCATGTTTTTCCAAATGTGCCCAGCTCCCTTGCAAGCACTAAGGCTAACAAAAGCATTGAGCATACTACAGGGTTAATAAAAGACATAAAGAAGGGAGGGACTTCTAGCTAAAGCCCTTTCATAATCCTACAGTCAAAAGCTTTCTAGTGAGCTCTATTTTCCCCCAGAGATTTTATCTCAGTGCCTGAAAATTCATAGCAGTGAATAAGTCAAGAGCTGATTAAGTCAACTCTCTGCCTTGGACATTGCTAGCATGGGTCCTAAGGTCCATTCAGTGTTGACTGATCCCTTCATTCCCTCTGGAGTCTGTGCCCTCCTTCTGTTCAGTGGCCACATGCCTGGAGTGATATTTGTACTCTTGGTCTACATACCACATGGTCCTGGAGGTCCCCTAGCTGTGTGCATGGCAGTTGCTGCTGTCCTCATTCCAGCAGCTCCCTACTGGGTCCTGGAACGCCTGGAGATGCCTCTCTCTGCCATCTCCAAGTTCCTCATGGCCCTTTCCTCTTTTAATTGTGCTTCTGTGTTCTATTTCTATCACTCCTCTGGTTTTCTCCCATCCCAGACTGGGGACAAAACGTTGTTTGAGTCATCTTAGTATGAATCTTTTTGACATATACTTGATGGATGACCTAAGATTCTATGACCTTGTGACTTGTAGAAATGTCATCCTTTAAAGCACCCCAAAAGCTTTTTTAAAGCATCGTACCTTCTGAAATTTTATTTTTTATTTTTGGGGGTAGAGGGGAAGGCAAGGCAATTGGGTGAACTTTTATATCCATTAGATATCTAACAAAACTAGCTAGCAGCCCCCTTCAACCTCTTAAAAAAGTATAGACCTATGATCTCATTGTTATAGGGATCTCTCAGGTGAGGGAACTTCCCCAACAAATCCTTCTTTGCATCATAAAGTCTTTGAAAGATGCCTAAAGCATTGGGAGCTTAAATGATGCCCAGATGGGTCGGTTTTAACAGCTGTAAAGTGAAGCAGATCTCCAGGGCCTTTTAATGTATCTGAGCTGCAAGACTCCATCAGATACCTTCTAACCCCCCTTTCACCTTTTTTATATATGGTTTTCCCACATTAGTGAGTGAGTTCCCTGAGGGCAGACTGCCCATTTGCCTTTCTTTGTACTATCAGTTCTTAGTATGAGCACCTGGTGTAAACTTGGTGCTTAATAAATATTTATTGACTTATCAGCTGACTGACTCAGGTCCATGAACTTTAAAAATACAAACTTGGAGGTAGAGATGGAGATGGCAGAAGTTGAGGGTATGTAGATGTAAATATTAGATAACTATTTTAGTAAAGATGATTTCCTTTGTAATGCTATATATTTTATTGCATGCATTTACAGACATTAATCTGAGATAAGGGTTCATAAATTTCACCAGGCTGCCAAAGGGGACCTTGGTTCCCCCCACCAAAAAAAAAAAAAACACTGAGAATCCCTGAATTAGGAAATCTATAAGATGCTTTCCAGATTAAAATCCTGGGATCCTGGGACTGGACTGGACCTAGGACTGGACCAAGAGACAGTCTGGGGAAGCTGGAACTGGATTTTTCCATAAGTCAGATGATGTTTCATGAAGTTAGAGTGATGGTAGAATGCAGGTCTCAAGAGTGACTCACTTTATTATTTCACCAATATGCCCATAACTGGGGGTGGGAGTGGCAGGAAGCACCACACAGAGAAGAGAAATTTAACCTTCACATTTAAATGCCTTCTGGAAGGCAACTAGATTGCAGACTAATTAGTGCACTAGCCTTGAAAACAAGAGTTTAAATCAGTTTAAATCCTTCCTCAGACAATTATTAGCATTTGGACCCTGGCCATTAAACTTCTGTCAGTCTCAGTTTCCCCATCTGTAAAAATGGAGGTGATAATAATAGCAACCACTTCACAGGACTACTTTGAGAACCAATCTAGTTAACAAATAGTAAAGAACTTTGTAAAATTTAACATTCTATATCAGGGGCTCTTAACATGACATCTGTAAACTTTAAAAAAAAAAGATTTTATGACTTTTTTAATGTAATTGATTTCCTTTGTAACCTTATGAATTTAAAAATGTTATTCTGGGAAGGGGTCCACAAAGAAATCTCCAAAAGTAGAAGAGGGTGGTCTAGACTGAGTTTCTTATTAGAGATACACGTCATCCCTGCTCCCCACTGTCCCTTCCCATGGCATCCTGGTCCTGCTTGACTACACCCCAAATACTACAACATCGATTGTTTGCTTTCCTCCATCACAGGACCAGTGGATTCACATTCTGCTCCCTCCTTCCTAGTGGTATTCTAGAACCTATGCTGCCCATGGTCTCTCTCAGCCTGTCAATATGGCCAGACTCAGGTCACCTGCCATTTCAGCGCCATCTCCGTGACCTAGCTATCACTGCACTCTCCTCTCCCCCAACCCCCATCCTACATTCCCCTTCCCCATTCGAGCTTTAAGAACAATAACTAAATTGATACTGGCATTGCTGAACAAGTAAGTCTATTGATTCCAATCACCATTCCCTCTTTTTTCTCTCCCCAAACATTCTCCTTTATGAACTATCTCTTAGAATAAAAGCTCATTGAAGTCAAGGACTGTCCTTATATGACCTGCTCTCCAAAACCATCACCCTGTGGGTTACCTTTCTTTAGATACATCTTTGCCTCCAAGCACATATGTGCATGAAGTGATGCAAATGAAATATAAGCAGAAGAGTACAATAGAGGCTGGTTACCACCATGATAATATTTATGACCTCAGTAACCCCAATACTCGCATACTTGGTACTTGACCATAGTTTGGTCAGTCTGATTTTCCAGAGTGCATATTGGGTTTTCACCAACAAAGAATGCAACCCATGTTTGAGAGTCACCATAGTCAAAAAATGCATTCCCCTTGGGGTTGTTGAGGACTTTTTTCCAACCTTCACTAGGCTAATCCTTGGATGACTGACTTACAATCCATCATCAGGCCCATATTTGAAGTTTTTCTAGCTTGGTAGGCCTTGCTCAGCCATGCTCTATGTTTAAGAAACAAGGGCCAGTGAGTCAGTCAATTAACAAGCATTTATTAAGTCTTTGTTCTATTCCAGGAACTGGGCTAAGCACTGAAAATACAAAAAAAAAGGGGGGGGGGCAAATCTAAACCCTCTAATACTAAATAAAGTATCAAGGGAGAATTTTGGCTTGAGAAAACAAAACAAAATTTAAAAAGAAACAGAGGATAAGAATTCAGAAGGGGGTCATATAATTGTTTCTGTCTTATAAAGAGAGGAGGAGAGCTCTGGGCTTGGAGTCAGAACACCTGGGTTTAAATCCCTAATCCAATACTTATTAACTGTGTGACCCTGGACAAGTTACTTAACCTCTAAGTATCTCAAGCAGCTACCTAAGATTTATTTACAGGGGCTGAGATAAGGGTCGAGAAAGGAGTTTGCCACAGATATCAAAAAAAAGCATAGCACTTTTCAATCAGGGAAATTCCATAAGACTTACAAATACCCTAATAGATCTGTGAAGTTCAGATCTCTCCAATATGGCAGACTGTGTCAGCCCATATCCACCTCATCATATGGGATTTGTCCATGTTTCCCCCAAAAGTTCACCACAGAGGGTCCACCCAAAATGCTGGAGACTTTTCACTCCTTTTCACAACATTCTAAAGGCACCAGGGGACACTCAGGCTAAGTACCATCACTCATTCTTGCCACATTTTAAAATTAAATTCTAACTAATGGAATTAATGGTTTCATATCTAATCACTTTTTAGAACTTATGTGTATATTTGAATATTTCTATTGTTAATAACTCCAAATTAGGAGACCCTTACTTTACCATCATCCCCATCCCCTCCTAGAAGGAAGCAGCACACTGAGAAATTTCTTTAATCATGATAGGTGAGTTTTTTCTTTATCTTGACAAGGACCTAGACTTCATCCAACTTTCTAGTCATCAACATCAGCATGTCTCTGCACATGTATTCCCCAACTTCTAGTTCTTCTTTTATATATCATCTTTCTCCTTTAGAAAGTAAGGACCTTGACGGCAGAGACTGTCTTGCTTGCATTTTTTCTTCAACACTTAGTACAGTACCTGGCATGTAGTAAGGACTTAATAAATGCTCCACCCAACCATTCATCCATTTGCCCATTCATGTATCTATCCATCTAACTAGCTAGCTAGCTATCATTAGTAAGTTTGAAATACTCAAATACTCCAATGCACCTGTGATCTCCTCAATGTGAGCATCCCTTCCAGTGATGAAGATGATAACCTATCAGTGCCTGCCCATCTAACATCCCTCCAATCCATGGCCTACCATCATTTCACCACAGGAAACTTTTTGGCTATCCCTTGACATATAGAGATTACCAATGTTGCACATGGACTGTCCATTAGTTATCTATGAGTCTAGTCACATGATAAGTCCATTTTCTTTTTTAGTCTCATATATATGTGTGTATATACATACATACACACATATATTATGGCCTCGCTTATTCCAGTTTTCCATAGTTTCTCATTTATTCTATTTAGCAGCCAGATTAAACCCATCATGTGTCTCTCCAATGCGCTTGGTGATAGGCATTTTTACAAATTGTTTAGAGACTGTATTATTCCATGATTCACAAGACATATAACAATACCAATAGAATATTGCTTATTAAAAAATTATCCTCCTTAGAAGGGAAGGATCCAAAGTCTTTATAGGAGTCCTGCAATCTGTTCCAGACTTATGCAACCCATACATTTAAAATAGAAGTTAAAAGTTTGAAGGGGGAAAAAAATTCTAGGCACTTTGAAGTTATAAAAGAATGGAGCCTTGGAAACAATTCATCTCCAGTAAGGAGAAACTTTAAAAATCCCCAATAATACTTTGGTCATCTGAGCTCAAACTCTGAAATCTCTTTGTTTCCAAGGGGTGAGTGCTTTCTGAGGGAGAATTTGGTCTTCGGGTAAATTCTGGGTCAGAGAAGGATTTATGTACATTCAGGAAAGGAGGATGATTAGCTCTGCTTATGTAAAGACATCATTCCTTGTAGGTCTTAAAATTAGTTGAGAAACTCAGCTTCAGAAAGGAAAGTATTATCAAAGAAGGAGAAAGATTTATTTCAAAAAGTTTTTCACAGAAAGGATCAGGTTTTGTTTTTACAGAAATAGTTTTTTTTTTTGAAATACAGTTTTTTTACAGAAAGGATCCCTAGAAGAAACAGCTTTTTTTGGAAGAAAGGAACAAAAGAAGAAGGAAGGAACAAGGGAAGGAAGGAAGAAAAAAGGAAGAAAGGAAGAAGGAAGAACATATAGTTTATACTACTTCTCCCCCAGCAATCTTAGTCTTAACAGACATTCTTCTGCCCTGGCTTTTCTACTAAAAAAAAATGTAATGCAGCTGCCAAAACACCCAGAGTAAAAACTCCATAAATGCCACACCATATCAGGTGACCTTACTAAGTCTGAATCAGCACTTTTCTGTGAGTAATGGCTGTACAAGACAAACAAGCAGCCTAATGTGGTAGAAAGTTTGCTGGATTTGGGGTCAGAGGACCATGGGGTTAAATCCCATCTCTGTCATTTATCCATGTGATGTAGGCAAGTCAGTCACTTAATCTCTCTGGGCTCCATTTTACTAATTTGTATAAGATCATAGATTTAACAAGGGAAGGGACCAGAATTCATTGAGACCAACCCTGTACATTTTACATATAAGAAAATTGAGACCCAGAGAGGATTAGGTGACTTGCCTACATCACACAGTTAGTACCTGATGTAGGATTTGAATTCAAGTCTTCCTGACTAGAGTTCAGTACTCTCTCTACTATGCCAGTTAGATATAAAACGAGGGGTTTGAACTAAATGAGTTCTAAGGCCTGAAGTCAGGAAGACTTGTCTTCTTTAGTTCAAATATGGCTTCAGACACTTCCTAGCTATGTGACCCTGGGCAAGTCACTTACCCTTGTTTGTTTCAATTTTTTCATCTGTAAAATGAGTTGAAGAAAATGGCAAACCACTCCAGTGTCTTTGCCAGGAAAACTCCAAATGGGGTCACAAAGAGTTGGACATGACTGAAACAATTCAACAACAAGGACTTAATAGATCCTATGACCCTCTTTCAAATCCTTGGTCCAATGTTTCCTAGCTTCATGAACTTGAGGACATTGGGTCCTCATACTATTTTCTTTCCTTCCTTTCTCCACCCCTTCTTTCCCTCCTCCCTCCATTCCTCCATCCATTGTTTCATTCCTTTCTCCTTCCCTTCTTTCTTTCCTCCCTCCCTTCCTTCTTCCCTCCATTCATTCCTTCCTTCCTACCTCTATTCTTTCCCTTCTTTCCTTCCTCCTTCCCCTCTCTCCTTTCTCCTCCCTTCTTTCCTCCTTTCCTTTCCTACCAAGACTTAGGTCTAAAATGAAAAATGTCTTGCAGAGCTTTAAGGATGTAGCCTGACAACAGCAATTTTTCTGCAGGCACTGCCCACCCCTACATCTCAGGGGCCATAGCTACTACAGATCCAGGGAAGCAAGTCATCCCCACCCAAGTCTTTGGTGCTGCCAAATGGCCCAACCTCAGAAATGGATGTATTATTCTAGATGGAAATGACCCTAAAGAAGATGCAGTACCATAAGCTTTGTCTACTTCCCCCTAAGAACCACTGGACCTTTCCATCTGACTTGCAGCTAAAACCTTCTAAATGTGTTGTCTCCCCTATTAGAATGTGAGCTCCCAGAGATCTGGGATTGCCTGCCTTCCCACTAATATCTCCAGTATTTAGTACAGGGTTCGGCACATAGTATGCCATTAATGAATGCTTTTTTTAGTCATTCATTCATAATTCGTTCAAATGGCTAACATTTATATACCACCTACTGTGTTCCAGGCACTGTATAAATATTACCTCATTTAATCCTCCCAACAAACTTGGAGGTAGGTATCCCCATTTTATAGATGAAGAAACAAAAGCCAACAGATGTTAAGTGATTTGCCCAGGGTCATATGGCTAGTGTCTGAGGCCAGATTTGAGTCCAAGTCTTCCTAACTCCAGGTCTAGATCTTTATCCATAAGTGGTTGAGCCAAAGGTGCAAGTCTGGGAGCACAGGACATTGTCCTGAAGGTTTGCTCTTTTCTTAAGATGTGACTTCAATTATACCCAAAGGGCTATAAATAATACATACCCTTTGACCCAGCAATACCACTTCTAGGGTTATATCCCAAAGAGATCACAGAAGTGGGAGGAAGACCCATATGTACAAAAATTATAGCAGCTCTTTTTGTGGTTGCAAAGAACTGGAAATTAAGGGGGTGCCCATCAATTGGGGAATGGCTAAACAAGTTGTGGTATATGCATGTAATGGAATACTATTGTGCTATAAGAAACGAGGAGGAGACAGTTTTCATATTTACCTGGAGAGACTTACACAAACTGTTGCTGAGAAGAGTAGAACCAGGAGAAATCTGCATACAATCACAGACACAACATATGTGTGATGAACAACTATGACAGACTGGACTCTTCTCAGCAATGCAGTGATATAAGTCAATCCCGAAAGACTCATGAAGGAGAGAGATGCGACATTCAGAGAAATAACTAGAAAGAACTGAGTTTGAATCCTGATGGAAGCAAACTAATTGATCTTTTTCTTTTCTTGTTTGGTTTTATTTCTTCTTTACCATTTTTCATCCCATCTAGTACAATTCACCTTTGTAAATTGACTAATGTCTAATGTGAAAGTATTTGCAGATCCTATACTGGACTATATGCCATCATGGGGGGGGGGGAAGGGAAGGGAAATTTGAAACTCAAGGAACTATAGAATTGAATCTTGTACACTAAAAATAAACAAATTAAAAAAAGATGTGACTTCAAAAGAGTGGCAGGGAGGGAAGGGAAGAGACTCAGACATATGCCATCGGAAACAAACTCAATTACATATCTGAGTTATAGCATCTCACGTGCATTGTGACTTGACCATCTCCCCACCGTCCCTAGATTCCTCCTGTTCACCATGATATGAAAATGGTCCAAAAGGGTCTCTACCAGCAAAGGAACCCAAGAAGACTCATCTTCATGAGTTTAAATCTGGTCTCACATTGTGTGACCCTGGGGCAAATCACTTAACTCTCTTTGCCTCAGTTTCCTCATCTGTAAAATGAACAAAGGAAGGAAATGGCAAACCACTCCAGCAATTCTGCCAAGAAAACCCCAAATGGGGTCACAGAGAGTCAAACACTCCCCCAAAAATGACTAAATAAAAAAATCAGTGTGTACCCCCCAAGGATCCGTTTCTATTTGAGTTTGACATCACTCCTTTAGAGAGTTTTAGAGAAATATCTTGGGAGAATGAGGCAGGCTGGTGCTCAAGAAGTAGTCTGCAAACTCTTTGTGGGGTGGGGTTGTTCTTTATTTCATACTCCCGATATCTGGGTTGATACAAGAAGTCTCAGAGTCTGGATGATCTGGGTTCCAATCTCACATTTCCCACATATTGCCTTTGTGACCCTTAAGCTCTTGGTGTCCAAGGCAACTATATAAGATTCTAAGTCACAGGACAGGTATTGACCTGTACCAGTGGTGGGAATTTTCATAATGTGAATTGCTTAGACCAGAGGTGTCAAACAAGGAACCCCCTGTACTGCCATGTAATTGGGAAATACTTTTAAAAATAATAATTAAAAAAATACAATAGGAAATAGACAATATTAATATGTGAATTTTTAAAAGTCAGTTTGTGACCCACAGTTACCACTACTGTTCTAGACCAAGGAAATCACATATCTGGACTCCCATTCCTAGCCCCCCACAAAAAAAAAAAAAAAACTAGTTTTTTTTTAATAAGGAAAGGAGCTGGACATGTGATTTTATCATTACAGGAAACTCTACCAATGCAAGTTGGTACCTTCTCTGGAGCCAATATTTAAAAGAGACTTGGGAAGGCCAGGTGGCACAGTGAATAGAGAACCCGCCCTAGAGTCAGGAGGACCCTGAGTTCAAATCTGGCCTCAGACACTTAACATGAAACTAGCCATGTGACCTTGGGTAAGTCACTTAACCCCAATTGTCCTACCTTCCCCTCTCAAAAAGAAAAAAAAAACGACTTATCAAGCATTTAAGTGACTTTTTTTTTAATTTTCTAAACTGTCAGATCAGGGTAATAATGCCTGGAATGTAGTGAACTGGATATCTGTAAAGCATTTAGCCTAAGTTCTCAGGAGTCATGCTCTTGTGAACAAGAAGGAAATCTGTGGTGTTGATCTGAATGCCATTGCTGGCACTCACTGACTGGAGGAAGAGGCAAGATGTAGTTGAGTGAATATGCAATTGAATGAAAGGCCAGGTCCAAAGCATAGTGATTAATGGGAGTGACGTTAACCTGTACAAGCAGCCTCCATTGTAATGATCCTAGGACTCTGTTCTTGGTCTCCATATTTTTATCAGTGATTTTAATGAATAGATGACATCCTTATCAAAATTGCAGGTGACACAAAGTGAAGGGATAACTACCGAAATAGGTAGGCTAGACTCCTGGGCTAAATATTAAAAAGATAAGATGGAACAAAGATAAATGGAAAATACTATATTCAGGTTCAGAAAAGTCAACTATATGATTGATAGTGGAGATGGAGAGCAGAGATCATACTATACAAAGGAACTAGTGGCACTTACTTAGCCTGACAAGATGGAGAGGGCAAGTGATAATTGTTTCAAAGGATGTAGGAGGAATTAGGCTTTTAGTTGATCCCAGAAGGAAGACCTTGGAACAATTGGGGAGAAATAGAACAATTTAGGACAGCTAGGTGACTCAGTGGATAGAATGCTGGGCCTGGGGTCAGAATGATTTGAATTCAAATCCTGCTTCAGACACCAGCTGTGTGATTCTGGACACATCATTTATAACCTGTTTGCCTCATTTTCTTCATCTGTAAAATAGGGGTTAATACTCCCAGGGTAGTAATGATGATAAAAATGAAATGGTAATTGTATAAATACCTTAAAGTATTGCATAATTGCTAGTTATTATTGATATTTTTATCATCATTATTATTTTACAAATTAGACTAGATGAGCCAGGAGAACCCTTTCAATTCTGATGTTCTGTGTTATACTAGACCTGCTTTTGCCACTAACAAATACTATGAGTTGACATAATCAATCAGCATTCATTTAACAAACATCTGCAGAGCCATCTCCCGTTGTCCTGATCTATATCTCACCAATGAACCCAGATGGCTCCAGAGGAGAAAGTGAGGCTGGTAACTTTACACAGTCCTGCCTCACTTAAACCCAATTCACTTGCAAGTCATGGCATCACCTTTCTGATATCATGGTTCTCTTGGAGAATGAAAGACAAACAACAACAATCAAACTATGTCTGGCACGGAGCTAGACTCTAGGAATACGTTATAAAAACAAAAATCAAATGTTTCCTGCCCTCATAGATCTTATATTCAATTGAAAGGACTTCACTTCCCTAAACTTCAGTGTTTTTCTCTATAAGATAAGGAGCCTGAACCAGAAAGTCTCTAAGGTTCTACAATTACATGAATTCAAGAAACACAAATCGATCCATAAGAAAGGTTTTATTTTTAGAAGCAAGGCCCCATGACACCATCCAAAAGTCTAAAATTGTCTGTTTCAGACCTTCATGTGATTAAAAACCTGAGAATACACATGGGAATTTGTTACATAGACTGAATACAGTTTCTGTACTCTGAGACAGCAGGATTAAAAACATCCTGAAACCAATAGAGTATTTCTCATTATTTTCCCTTGTCACATGGGTTGGGAACACATAATTAGATGACAACACTTTCTTTTTATCCTCTTTCCTTCCCCTCTTCTCCTCCCACATCCACCCCAGAACTAGTTATACACAGATATGTGTAAAGACAAGGAAATTTGCTCGTAGTAAATTCTGGAGGCCCTGTAAACACTGTGCTAAGATAGTCAAACCTAATTTGACCTCTGAAGTTCCTTGGGTGTGCATTTGCTCCAAAATAAAACAAGGCATCCAACAGAGAATTCCAGCAATAAGATGGATGTGATGTGTACATAGCATCTAAAACTGGATAGAAACTCAGAGGCCATGTAGTTTAATGCTCAGTTTACAGATGAGGAAACTGAGACTCAGCAAGTATAAGTGGCTTCTTACAGGATTTTGTGTTGCAATGGACCTGAGAGTCCATTTGGGCCAACCCCCAAATTTCACAGATATGGAAACTGGTGTCAGCTGGCTTACCCAAGGTCACATAGGCAGTAAGTATCAGAAGTGATATTTGAACCTAGGTCCTCTGATTCTTTTCCACTATACCACAAAGTCTCCCTAGAGAAACTTGGACTCTCTATGATACTGGGTAGGCTTGGAGAAAATAAACTAATATATACATCCCAGTGAGGACAGGAGAGATTGAGACAAAGGCTGCCCTACCAATCCCACCTGTATCTTCTTCCTACTTAAGATCTTAACCCAATCCTATGTGACCAAGAGATCTGCCTTCTAATTCTTTCAGGAAATTATATTACATTAGACACTATCTCCTCCTTCCATCTTTCACTGAATTAACCACCCACTTTGACTTGAGTCGGATTCTTTTCCCAATATTATGTCTATATGACTGACATACTTGGACTTCTTTTGGGTGTTCTTAAGGTTAAGGTTCCCTGCTCTATATTGCTTACTCATTGCCCAGCAGGGACAGTCAATGGCAGAGTGGTGGATAGAGGACTAGCCTCAGTCATCCAAATTTGGATTCAAGCCCATCTATGGTCACATATTAGTCATGTGACCCTAGACCCATCATTTAATCTCTAAGCGAACTAGGTAACTATCTTAGACTATGAGTTACAGATGAAGTGCCAATTTCCATTACTGGAGGGAATTTTCATGAGGACAGCTTCCTATACATATAAAATCATAGCTCTGGGGTGAGGGGAAGGGGGAAAATAAAATATCCAACACATTAAATATCAATCCTGTCCTAAAAAAGCACTGAGTTGGAGCAAATCAAGAGACCTAGATCTTAGTCCAAGTTCTGGCACTAAATATCAATAAGAAAGGCTTTTATTATCCCTTCAGGGTTCACTTTCCTATTCTGCAAAATGAGGGCATTGGAGAGGATAATCCCCAAGGCTCTTCCCAGCTCTAAAATTCTATGCTTTCCATTCTCTGAAACTACAGAAAGCCCAAATTATCATTGTAACAAAGTGACCTCATTCGTGCCCTCTTGATTCACTGGCACCCCAATCAAGTCACATGAAATAAAAAAGAAACCCTGATTTCACCACTCTCCCCTCAGAACCATCAACGTGGGAAACCAAGGGACAAAGAAGGCTGTGATTCACCAAACACTAGTCTCTCTTTCTGTCTCTTTGTCTGTCCATCTGTCTGTTTCTCTCCCTCTCCCTCTCCCCCCCCCTCTCTCTCTCTGCCCTTGTACATGGCCAAGTTACTCATATAACTTCTTCCATTGCCTTCTCTAGATCATCATTTTCCTTCTGCTCTGTAATAAAAATAATTATTATTATTTATAGACCTCAACAGAGTTCTTGGGTAATCTCCTTCAATCCCACGCCATCAGGGCCTAACCTTGGCAGTGATCCTCCCTGTTTCCCACAAAGATTCCCTAAGTTCCTTTGACAAATCCAAGTAGGCCACATGATATAGTGGAAAGAGGGTTGGTTTGGGGGATAAATATGTGGATCTTAATCCTGTCTCTGATGCTTACTACCTGTGTGACTTTGGACCAGTCATCCTCCCTGGGCCTTAGTTTCCTCATTTGTAAAATGAAGGAGTTGCACTAGATGACTGCTGAGGTCCCTTCCTGCTCTAAATCAATGGCCTTCTAATTTGATGAATTGTTTTGCAATTTCTCTTTCATGTAGACTACAGTTTGATCCCAGGAATACAGAGTAAATGCAGGAGGTTATTGAGTACGACATCTTCATTTTCAGTTAAGGGAATTGAGGCACTGAGTGGTCAAGTGAGTAACCCAGGGTCACTCAGGAAATGTACAAGGTGGGATCTGAATACAGGTTTTCCCAACCCTAGTGCCCAGTCTAGGTCAACTGTCTTAGCAATCCTTTTTTTGATCCAGACTTATAATTTTCATTGGTATGGGAACTCCAGGAGAGAAAACTACCTTCACAAATGCAAATCAGTGTTTCTTCTGTAACTTTTGGTCTTAGAGAGGTGCCTGTCTAATGAGACAGCAAAAAATTAAAAGATTTAACCAAGGTCACAAGTCATAAATGGGGAGCCAGGATTTGAACTCAGGTCCTGTGGATCCAGCCAGAGCCAGTCCTCTTTCCACTGTCTCCTTTATCTTTTCCTTTCCCAAAGTGAATAAGAGGGGTGCCTTGTTCAGATCAGGTGTTTGTTGCATTGAACCATGAGTGCTGAATTAAACTTACTCAAGTAACTTTACCAAACAGCATTTGAAAGGTACAGAACATGCTTGAAAGATTTCTAAGTCAGGTGGGCCTTCCTCTAATTACTGTCCCTTAGGAAAATGTATTTCTAAAAATAACTCACTTTTTTTTAGTTCTTCCTTTAAGTCTGCATCATGCACAAGTCTCAAGAGTGTTCTGGTAAATGCTTAACAACTGGCTCTATGTGGGATAGATATATGGATAGAGAGAGACAGAAACAGAGAGAGAGACAGAGACACACACAGAGAGAGACACACACACGGAGACACAGAGAGACAGAGAAACACACACAGAGAGACACAAAGAGACAGAGAGAAACACAGAGACACAGAGAGTCAGAGAGACATAAATAGACATTGCAGATACATACATACACACATGTCCACATGTTAAGTTTATAATTTTCTCCATCTCTTTCTTAAGTTTAGACAATCAATAAAACAATGGATTAAGACATGATTTGTAGTAATTGTCAATATCCAAAATGTTAATGCTCACATTAAAAATTTAGCAATCAGCTCCCTTGAGCTAATTTGAGCTGGCTTCCACACATTTCTGTTATAAGACTTCTGGGACGTCCTCTATATGTGGATGTGTACACACAGACGTTTTTATACATAGATGCATGTGTGCGCATATATATATTTTCATGTACACAGACATATATGTGCACATACACATACACACACACATACATATATCAACGCATATGTCCATAGGACCCAAAGCACTGGGCCTGGAGTCAGGATGTCTTATCTTTTTAAGTTCAAATCCAACCTCAGATACCATCTGTGTGACCCTGGGCAAGTCACTTGATCCTGCCTGCCTCAGTTTCTTCATCTGTAAAATGAGCTGTAGAAGGAAATGGCAAACCACTCCAGTATCTTTGCCAGGAAAACCATTAAGTCACAAAGAGGCAGACACAACTGAAAAACAACAACAACAAAATATATCCAACTGGCTAAAAGCCTATCCTTTAGGAATCCTGGAAAGACTCAAACTTCTCCCTTCTGGTGGTAGACAACATCTACAGATATTTCCTCCCCAAACAAAACCACTAACTCTTTTCTCATGCCATAATTCTTAAAGAACTTCTGCATAAGTGCTAACTTTAAGTATGACTGAAGCTGTCATACTTCGTGGTGTCACGAATTGGAAAAGCTCAAAATTTCCACCTACCTCTTTGTAAACAATGTCAGCTGTCAAGCTCTCCATAAACAGTTTCCTCTCTGTTCCATAAATGAACCATATTGCTTCAGAATCAAGTTTCCGGTTTGCTTTGAGTTTCTTTGCTCTGGTGGGTTTCAGTAAATCACAAAAAATAAAGAAATCTTTGAAGGATGAGCATCTAGGAAAAGGGACTTCTCCACAGATCCCTTAACACATGTGTTTTATCAAAGGCATCTAATGCGAAGGTTCTAAATGGGATTTTTGTGTTAATTATCAAGAATCACAGATTTAGTGCTCAAAGGAACCTCAGGGGGGTGTTAAGTTCAACCGTCTCATTTTATAGAGGAGAAAATGGAGGCTCAGAAAGAGGGGAAGTAATTTGACCAATGGCACATAGGTAGTAAGAAGCCTAGGTAAGATCTAAACTCAGGTTGTCCAGTTCCAAATGCAGGAAGAGAATCTAATTCTTCAGAATGTCTCTTTCATCTTTGGTTTTCAGCCTATTTTTATATGAATTATAATAGCACCTGCTGTTACAAAGGAAATTTTAATTATATTTATAACTATTGTACTTAATATTATAAGTTTTGCCCTCCAAACTGGACTGCCAGAGACCAGGCCCAGGCAGGAGAAAGCTACTTAGTTCTATACTCCCTGGGATTATGTGTCCTCATCTTCGCCTTGGCCAGTTTCCACCTTCCTACTGGTTTTGTAACACCCACCCCATGGCCCCTAACCCCAGATGTTTTTCATCTTTTGCTTTAATCAAAGCAATATTACCAGAGCCTCTGGAAAAGGTGAGTCAACAGACTGCCTTACTGTTCCATTACCTTCAAAGCACCCTTCCCTGGGCACCAATCCTCTCTATATTTTGTCTTTTCTTATTAGGATATAAGTTCCTTGAGGGGAGGGACTATCTCAGTTTTTAATATACATCTCTAGCATATACCTGGACACATAACAAATGCTTAATTAATTATTCATTTGTTATTATCTGTATTGTTTTTCATTCTCATTTTTTGGATAGGGTTCAGTTTGAACCAGGCCTGACATAAATCACCATTCCTTCTGCTGCTTTTATTTTTTTGTATCGAATGTTTTATAGTTTGTTCTATGGACTTTTGCTTTTGTTCTTTTGTATTGAATGTTCTATGGACTATTAAATTAATGGATAAAATAAATGAATGAAAGCATGGAGATAAAAGTTCATCTTCTATGGGATCATTGAAAGCAGCCTCCAATCCAGTCCAATAGTAGCCAGGACTAGAGGGAAGTTATCTCACCCTTTTCCCACATGATGTAGCTCTTGGCTGGCTCACTGTATTTTGAAAGACTCTCTATTCAATATACTTTGGAGACTATGGGATGGTGACACCTATTAAAAAACATATCAAGTTTTTATGTATCAATATTATGTCTGGGCAGTTACAGGCAACAGTTTAGTCTGTAATAATTGTCCAATTCCTATACAATGTATTGGTTGTTTTCCAGAATTTTCTAAGGTCCATATCTGTAGTGTGGGGATTTGTCATCTGTTAGTCTCTGATGAGAAAGCTTTCAGTGTACAAGTGTGCCCACCAAGTCATGTCTTGCTAGGTATTCAGTAGGTGCTAAAGTTTTTGTAGACTTCAGTGATATATTGCACTTTCCACCATTTCTTTGCACAATCTGATCATTAAGTCCTTAAGAATAACTCTTCTATAATTTTGGGTATCTATTCATGCTGAATTGGCACCATAAACTCATTCATTTCCCCAAACTTAACTACATGACATTATTTGGCTGAAGTTTCTTTGTTGACTTATTGTTGGCCAAGTTCATGAAGATTCTACTCGTGGAGGACTCTCTGATTCCAGGCTTGGACCTTAGTCATTCCATTGTCATTGGTCACCAGAGGAAGGCATTCTACAAAGCCACCGGCACAGAGCTGGAACCAGTCCTTACAAATTCTCCGTGAAGTGATATCTCCATGCTCCAAAAGGAACTCTGTACATTTCTGGCCTATTTATCACATGCTCTAAGAATATCTAATAATCATCTTCCTCCTTATTGGCAAGGAATTATCCTCTTTCCAGGGCTACCTTAGTGGGATGGGTCCTGTACTTCACCAATGCTGTAGGAGTTTCTTAGGACACTTTCCAAAATCCATTATGGTCAATTTTACATTGCAGAAAATATGCATAGAGACTGGTATTATATAGGTGTTGATTGCTTTAAACATACCCTTCCCATTCAGTTTATTTTATTTGTACATAATTATTTGCATATTTTGTTGTTCAATCATGTCCAACTCATCGTGACCCCATTTGTGGTTTTCTTGACAGAGATACTGGAGTAGTTTGCTATTTCACAGATGAGAAAACTGAGATAAACAGAGCTAAATGACTTGCCCACGGGTCACAGCTAGTAAATGTCTTAAGATTGGATTTGAACTCAGAAGATGAGTCTTCCTGACTCCAGGCCCAGCACTCTGTGCACTATGGCGCCCCCTAGCCTCCCTGTTTGCATATTAGCTCCGCTATTGGATGGTAAACTTGTTATGGGAAGGGACTATCATTTGTCTTTCTATGTATTCCCAGCGCTTAGCACAGTGCCTGACACAAAGAAACAAGCTCTTAATAAGTGATTATTGACTGACAATCTCTCAATCAATTTCCTGATCCTACCTCACAGGACTGTTGCAAGAATTGAATATATGTGTATATATATATGAATGTGTGCATGTGTATACATGTCTGTGCATGTGTGTATAATCTGCACATGTGTGCATGTATATGTACCTATATAAACTATATACACATTTATATAGATATGTGCATATATTCATACAGTTCTATATATATTATATATGTATCTGTACACAAATTTATACACATTTATTAAATATATTTTTTCAAACCTTAAGGTACTACAGAAATGTAAGCTATTAATAGAGAAGTGACTAACACAAGAATGATGTAAAAAATGAGCTCATTATCTTCTTACCTAACCCTGATCTTCCTCCTTCCTTGACTATTTCAGTCTGTTGCATGGTCATTCCACTCAGACACTTATATAAATAACCTTGAATTTAGTTTTTTGGTTGTTTTTTTTTTTAAGTTCTTTTCTATTCCTCACTTCAGCAAAGTAAAAAACCAGAACTACTAAAATATTTTATTTTCTTAGTCAACCAATATGAGAGTAATTAGTTGGAATTATTGTGCTTATATATGGGGGCCCAAGTATTTTTCTTAATGTTACAAAAAATAAAATAAAAGCAGCCCCTACTGGGAAAAGATTGGAAGCCAGGGAGCTAGTCCAACTGCCTATTTTTTATGTGGGAAAACTGAAGTTCAGGAAAGTTGAGTGATTTCATAGGATTATAAATCTAGAGCTGGAAGGAATTTCAGAGGCTATTTAGTCAGACTTCTTCGTTGTACAGAAGGGGAAACTGAGGCTCAAGAGAGTCAAGTAACTTGACCAAAGTTCATAGGTAGCAAAGATCAGACATATTATCTGAACCCAGTTCATCTGGCTCCAGAGTAAGTGCCCCATATTATACTGACTTTGCTAACGTGAGGAGGGCATCATGTGGTAGGGCTAAGGGTTTGCACTCAGATGGTTGATTGTTGTCCTTCAATTCTCTAAAAGGACCAAAATGACATCACTATGTTAGAGTCAAGTTACAGTGTGTTCAACTGTAGCTGTTGAGACCAATACAAACTCAAAATATTCTACCACAGGTGGGGCACAAATAGTCCCTGTGAACACTTGGGGTGTATTCTCTAAATGTGCACATCTAGCATTTCTTTTGAGTTGCTTCAATTCCTCTTTGCTGACAGAGCACAGTTCTTCCTTTGACGTGGGCATGCCATGCTGAGCCGTCCTATGCCAATGCCTCCCATGTCACACAATCAATCGCAAAGTTCTTAAGAAAGACCTTGAAAGTGTCCTTGTATCGATGCTTCTGACCACCATGTAAGTGCTTGCCCTGTGTGAGTTCTCCATAAAACAGTCTGAGGAAAAGTTGAGGGTCCAGTTCATTATAAACGCACTTTATCTTTGGGTCATAGATGAGAATTCTAAGTCCAAGCAAGAATACAATCACCTTAGCTTCCAAAGTGATTTCCCCAAAGCTGGAGGCTTCATTAAGAAACTAAACTATATTTCCTGAAACAAAACTTTTTGTTTAGAGTTAAGACTTAGACTTTCCTTCCTTGGAACTCTCAATTAGTAGGCTATACTGTGAGGATGTCCCTCTCACTTCATTCTTAAGTAGAGAATGTTAGAGGTGGAATATTTATGTTTGAAAAGGATTCCTGTTCATCTTTAATATTTAATATCTGAAAAGTACTTTGAAAGTTAAATCATTCCTGATATAAAACATTTTGAGTTAGTCTTTTGCCTTCCAAAATTAGTGCCCAAAGTAAGAGCTACCTGTACCTTCCCCATTTGATATGTTCCCCTCTGAAAAGACTTCTTGATGCACATGCTGTTGAGGGATTATCTAACTTGGATTTAGATTGCATTCTTTTTTTAGAGCAGCTCTGAAACTTATGAGTTATATGACCAGGGCCAAGGCCCTGAACCTTAGTTCAGGTGGTCTGAGGGAGAGGGGAGAGAAAGCAAAGAATAGATAGAAAAGGAAGAGAGGTAAGGGAAAGCAAAGATGAGGGAGGGAAGGGATGGAGAAAGAGAGAATAGGGAGGAAGACAAGTATGACAGTACCCATTCTCAAGGAGATTTTAATTTAGGGAGATGACATATCAATCAACAAGCATTTATTAGTCACCTACTATATACCAGGGATTGTTTTGAACTGGGGATTCAAAGACAAAGCATAGCAATCCTTTGATCACAGGACTCATATTCTTTCAGAGGTCAAATTGTAAGGCCCGGAGGTCCTAGGAGTACATAATGGGTATGTCAAATGGCAATTCTTCGGGGTGTAGTAGAAGGGAGGACAGTAAGGACCGATGCTATTTCGTTTATCAGAAAGTTCATAGTTGGTGACATCGTGCTCATTCAAGTCATGTGAGCAACAACGTCTGGCCAGTTGGAGACGGGAGACCTGGAAGGCCACTATCATTCAGAGGGAAGTGAGTTCTAGGGTCAGGGAGGAGCAGACACTCTTGATTCTCTCTTCTATGAAGGTGGATAGGAAGTCAGTGTCCAGCCATGAAAGAGGAAAGAAACATTAGCAGGGAAGTTAGAGGAAATTATTCCAGGCTGTGTATGTTCCTGCTGAGTCCTGAAACACCTGGATGGGATCTGGGCTTCAGGAGGGCTGGCATGGAGAAAGGAAAGAACACTCTATACCTGCTAGAATTAGGTTAATTATTGGACCACAAGAGGAAGTACAAAGAAAGGAGGGGGCAGCTTAATGATCAGGACAGAGGGATGGTAATTTAGGAACTCACTCTATACCCCTCAGTCAGGTCCACTCAGTTCAGGACTCACAGCAGTGTTAGTCAGATTATTGGTGGCAGGGTTGAGGAGGGGCAGTGAAGAGGGCAGTTCTGGACTGAATCTGGGTTTAAGCACCACATTTGACATATACTATGTGACCATAGGCTAGTTCCTTAGCCTCTCAATGCCTCAATCAACTTTTAAAGACTTTAAGTTACAGGCAAAAATGTTGTTATGCATAATTGGAAAGAGTTTCCATACTGGGAATTTCTGAACAGGGACAAAATCACAGGTTCACACCAAAAAAAATAAGAAACAAATAGAAATAATTTAACTAAGGAGGCCTCTGGACTGTTATTGAAATATATGTGTGTATGTATACATATGTATATGCACACATATAGGGAGTGGGGAGAGTGATGGTTATCATTGGCAGCCTGGTATAAGAGAAAGAGGCCAGGGTTCAGATTACCCCTCTGATGGGAATTACCATTAATCTTCCTGGGACTCAGTTTCTTCACCTGTAAAATAGAGGAAATGGACATAAAATTTCCAAGGTCCATTCCTGCCCTGGTTCCATGATCCTATTTTAATTGCTATTTAATTCTGCAAAGAAAATTACAGTACATTTAAACCCTCCTCAAGAAAGTAGGAGCATCCATTCATATGGTCATGAAGTGGGAGACTTAGCAGCCTTTGCATCTGGTGAAATCTGGAAATAAATATCTGCTACTGATTACCTTCAGGAGGCAAAAAAAAATCTCTCTGCCTTGTTTGCCTTTCAATGTTTAACAAGCTCTTTTCTTCCAAAGGGACACGGCATCAGAGATGACTTCCTGTGGTCCAGAACACTCCATGAATAATTTGACATCTCTTCATAAGTGCAATTTAAAATCTTCCAAAGCAGGCTCATTAAGAGGGAATCTTCCTTCCCTCAGAGTCCCCATTTCATTAAGCTCCTCGTTCCATCCATTTTCTGTGGGTTGCTTGTCTTACTGTCTCTCCCACTTCATGGGGAGAGGTGTTCATTTTTTTCACCCATGCTCCATTTCTGTTGGACAGCGCTGGGACACAGTTCAAACCCTGACCACATACGTACCCATTAGACATAATTACAAACTGCCCTTTATGCTGAGAATAGCATCACTTGGTTGTTTTGATACAGTGAGAAAAACATTGACTAGAGTTGAGAGGATCCAGCTTCAAATATCCCATCTTTGACAGGTACTACTTGTGTTACAATCCCTGGACCTCAGTTTCCTCATCTGCAAAATGGACTGGATGGACTCACAGGGCACTTCCAGCTCCAGAGCTGTGGTATGATCGATCGCACCATGGTCTTCCTGTTCTAAGTCTTAAACTTTGCTAGCCCCAGAGAGTGGTGAAAAAGTCAGTCGACCTTTTCCTCTTTGTCCCTACTTCACCATCCTTCCCTGTATCTTTTTCTGGGTTCTGATCTCATTGTGCCCTGAAGAAATGCAGTAGGGGAAGCACATTTAGCTACTGCTAGGTGCTATGCTAGGAATATGAAAACAAAAGTTCTGAAAAATCTCTGCACTCAATGAGCTTACATTCAAAGAATACAACATGTACATAGATGGGTGTGTATAAGACTCATACAAAACATTCACAAAGTAACCAAGCTTTGAAGGGTAGGGGGATCAAGAAAGGTAGCATGGGTGTTCAATCTTGGAGGGAACCAGGGTTTCCAAGAATCTCCAGGCTTTAAGGCAAAGCATAACCAGGGAAATGAAAACCAGAACTTTCCATCATGGTCACAGCAGCACTACCCTAGAACATGCTTCCTTCTCCAACCCACTAGACCCACTCTGCCTCCCCAGAAGTACCCATTCCTTCAAGAGCTGGTATTCATGTATGTTTAACTTTACAGAAAGAAGACACCTGATGGGCTGAGATGAGCTTCCTTCTCCAGGCACAAAAAAAAATTACTAATCACAGCTCTGCCTTAAGGAGGACAGGAAGAAAAGATGGCATATTCTAAAGCTGACTTTCCTGGCCAACTAGAAGACATTGGTGGAACAACTTCCCATCTTCTGTATGAAAGAGAGAGAGATCCAGGACAGGTCCCTTTATCTTAAATACAGGATTATTCCAAAAAGGCTCCCGTGAGCCACAGGGAAAATGTCAAGGAAGAAAATTCTCTTCCCTGGGTAGAAAGAAAATACTCTATTATCATTAGACTTTTCACCTTGAAGGACTTTCTACAACTTGTCCCAGTGGAGAAAATATTGCACTTTGAGACAGAAGATGTGGTTTCATTCTTTCCTAGCAATGGGGAAGTCCAAAGCCCCTCAGAGCATCAATGTCTGCATCTATAAAATGGGGACAATAACACTATGCTACCTACATACATCACTTGTTTCAAGGAAAGAACTTTCCAGATCTCATAACAATATACAAATATGAGCTGTTATTATTCAAATAATAGAATTGTAGAATCTTGGAATCAAGACAGGTCAAGTCAAAGAGCTTACTATGTGACAGGGACTGTGCATATAGCTGAGTGGAATGGAGTGCAAGGGATACCCATCAGCTCACTCATCATGGATATCCTTAATGCAGCCTAATATCACACCAGCTTTCCTGATTGTTACGTCACACTGCTTAATTATGGCAAGCTTGTCTTCCACTAACAAAATCAAATCTTTTGCCTGCAGACTGTCTGAGTCATGCTTCTTCCATCTTGTACTTATGAAATTGATACCTTTCAAACCCATTAGACTGTAAGGTCCTTGAGGGCAGGGGCTGTATTTTGTCTCTTTTTGTACCCAAAGTACACAGTGCCTGGAACATAGTAGGCACATAATAAATGCTTACTGAATTGAAGTCTAGTTTAGAATTTTTTACATTTATCTTTATGAAATTTAATTTCATTCTAGACTCAGGGGCTGTTATATCCGCAAAGTAACTTTGAGTTCTTGTAGTCTAAATCCTCCATTTAACAGATGAGTAAACCTAGTCCCAGTGTTGTGATTTGCTCAAGGACTCACAGCTAGTAAACAGCAAAGATGGTATTTAAATCCAGCTCTTTAGGGACATCCAAGTGGTGTGGTGAATGGACTGAAGGTCAGGGAGATGTGGGTTTGAATCCTGACTCAGACATTTAGTTTCTGTGTGTCCCTGGGAAAATAATTTAAATGCTCCAAGCCTCAGTTTCCTTATGTATAATATGGGATAATAATAACCCCTACTTCCCACAGCTGCTGTCAGGATCAACCAAGATAGTATATGCAAAGCATTTTTGCAACATGTGTATATACACACATGTACATATATATTTATAAACTATGCATACAGCATATAAGTACCCATATAATGATAACTGACATATGGCACCCTTATATACATATGTATACACACACACATATATGGGTGTGGGGAAGTTTGGGGGGTGATGTATGCCATATGCCAGTTATCAATTACTCCTCCTCCTCCAGGGTCAGTGTTCTTTCCATCTCACCACACTGATTATCAGTAAGAAGGTTTCACATTCCTTTCTTTTCTCTTGCTGATCATGACATGTCTTTCAAACCAATTCACTACCCCCCCCCAAATAATAACTGCATTTAGACCATCCTGTTTTGGGGAGGTTTTCAAGGTGACGTAAGTAAAACCAGAACCACGCTTTCAGCAGCAGGCTTTGCCCTTATTTGCTCTTCCTCTTAATCCCTGACATAGTTTTAAAAGCCATTTTTGTTGTCCTTGGCATTTTGATGCCAGCTTCATTTAATTGTGGGCTCTGACACTCCTGACATTCTCAAAGGCTGATGCCACTCATTTGAACAAGGTAGACCCTTTTATGGTTCTACTCTAGTCATAATCCCCATCCTGCCAAGGCTGAGCAGTGCCTTACCAAGCAATTACTACACCTGGGAATGCACCACAAGGGGCCCCTGAGACAACGACTCATTCAGTTGTTGGGGAGGAGGAAATAGAGGAATGGGGAGGGGAGACACGTTGAACCTTGGGATCCAAAGTCCTGTATAAGGAGAGACTAAGCCTAGACAGCAAACCATAGTGGGGAAGACAAACTCAAAAACTTCTTAAGGCTGTCCATGGAGAAACTGGCATAGGAGAAGGGGAGCTCAAGGAGGGATTCAGCTGAGTTGCAGGTAGTGGAGAATATTATTCTTGCTAATTAGAAGCAAAACTTGGTTGTTCTATCTACCAAATCAGTTCAAGCACTGTGAGTAACTTCTAAATTCTAGTATTCTAGAATGGGGAAAGGGAACCTATGGCCTCAAGGCCACAGGTGGTCCTCTAGGTCCTCAAGTGCAGCCCTTTGACTGAATCCAAACTTCACAGAACAAATCCCCTTAAGAAAAGTAGTTGTTGGCAGAGCCAAGATGGCGGAGTAGAAACAGCTCATCCAAGCCACTCTGCCCCCAGATTCCCCCCAAACTATGTAAAAGGGGACTCTGAACAACTTCTGGAGCCCCAGCACCCACAGAACGACACAGAGAAGCTAACCTCCCACTGAGGACAGCCCAGCAGCCCTGCAGGAAGGACCAGCGCAGCACTCTGGGAGCTGGCAGTGCGCAGAGCTCGGGAAGCCGAGCCGAGCCGAAGCTGAGGTCCCCGTGAGCCGAGGTTTTAGCCCCAGGGCACCAGGGCCAACAGCGGGCTGGAGGAACCCTAGAACACCAGTAGCTGTGGCGACTCCAGAATTATCAACATAGACATGCCTAGGACAAAGTAAGAGGTTAGTGTCCTATGGACTTTGGGATCTGTATTTGGGGAATGCGTCAGCTTCCTCACCTGGGGGCTAGAAGCCGCTGAGGAGATACTCCATTTTGTAGTTTTCAGACACAGCTCCAGCTCCTGGCCTGCAATTAATTGTAGGGAGATCCAGCAATCAGTCTTGGGGGGTAATCGCTCTTGCTTTAACCTCCCTGGATCTGGATTGTGTTCTAGGGTGGAAGTCGTGGGTGGGTTTACAGCTTGCCAGAAACGGAAGTTGCACCCCCCCACACTTGGGACGAAAATTCCTCTAGCTGGCCTTAAAGCCATGGTGTGGCAACAAGCCCAAAAGTCAAGTAATTAAGTGGCAACATGCCAAGGCAAAGGAAACAGAAAAATGCAACCCTAGACTCCTATTTTGGGGGCATAGAGCAGGAAAAGGACTGTGAGGCCAGAAGTCCTGCTCCAAAAGCCCCAGGGGAAAACATGAGCGGGTTGCAGGCCATAGAGGACCTTAAGAAGGACTTTAAAAATTAAATAAGAGAAGTGGAGGAAAAATTAGAAAGAGAAATGAGAAGGATGCAGGAAAAGTATGAAATGAGGGTCAACAGCCTGACTGAGGAAAACAACACCTTAAAAAATAGACTAGCTCAAATGGCAAAGAAGGCCCAAAAGGGCAATGAGGAGAAGAATGCCTTAAAAAGTCGAATTTGCCAGATGGAAAAAGAATCTCAAAAGTTCACTGAGGAGATTCATTCCTTCAGAGGTAGACTGGAACAAATGGAAGCTAATGACTTTATGAGAAATCAAGATGCTGTTAAGCAGATCCAAACAAATGAAAGATTAGAAGGCAATGTGAAATATCTCATGGGAAAAACCACTGACCTGGAAAATAGATCCAGGTGAAACAATTTAAAAATTATTGGACTACCTGAAAGCCACGATCAAAGAAAGAACCTAGAAACCACCCTTCAAGAAATTCTCAAGGAAAACTGCCCTGATGTTTTAGACCCAGAGGGCAAAATAGAGGTTAAAAGAATCCACAGATCACCTCCTGAAAAAGACCCCAAAAAGAAAACTCCCAGGAATATTATAGCCAGGTTCCAGAATCCCCAGATCAAGGAGAAAATACTACAAGCAGCCAGGAAGAAACAATTTCAATACTGTGGAAACACAATCAGAATAGCCCGGGACCTGGCAGCTTCTACACTGAGGGATTGAAGGGCATGGAATATGATATTCCAGAGGGCAAAAGAACCGGGAATGAACCCATGGGTCACATACCCAGCAAAACTGAGTATTTTGTTTCAGGGGAAAATATGGTCATTCAGTGGAATAGAGGACTTTCAAGCATTCCTGAGGAAAAAACCAAAATTGAATAGAAAATTTGATATCCAGACACAAGAAGGAAGAGATGCCTGAGAAGGTAATCAGTGAAAAGAAATCAAAAGGAACTTATCAAAGTTGAACTATTTACATTCCTATATGGAAAAGCAATAACTGTGACTGATGATATCTTTCTCACTATGAAAATAATGGAAGAAGGGGTTGTTGTCATATGAGTACATATGTGAATGTGTGTGTAGATGGTTACAGTTATATATGGATAGAGGGCATAGGTTGAATTTGTTGGGAAGAGAGAATACTCAAGGGATGAAATTATGAGGTGAGAGAGGAAAGTGGCAAGAGGAGATGGGGAGAGACAGGGTAGGGTAAACTATCTCGTGTAGAAGAAGCAAGGGGAAGTGGTTGCAAGGGAGGGGGAGAATAAGAAGGCAAAAAAGGCAAAACCACATTCTCATTGAATTGGGTTCAGGGACAGAATGACATACATGCTAAATGGGATATCTCAACCTGCAGCAGAATAGGGGGAAGGGGGATGAGAGGAGGGAAGATGGATGGGAGGGCATCCTTGGGGGTTGGGGTGGTTGGAAGTACCCACTATAGAAGAGGGACAGGATCATGTGGGGAATGGACCAGGTGGGGGGTGGGATGAGTGGGAGGGAATTGTAAGCAGCCTTGTACAATATATCTACTATGATAATGTTTTGCATAGCTAGACATGTACAACATATACTGAATTACTTATCTCCCCAGATGGAATGGGTGACAAGGGAAGAAGGAAATGGATCTGAAAGTCGAGGTCTTAACATTAAATGTTTCAAATATATAAATACTATTAAAAAAAAAAGTAGTTGTTAGGGTGGCTAGGTGGCGCAGTGAATAGAGCACCGGCCCTGAAGTCAGAAGGACCTGAGTTCAAATTCAACCTCAGACACTTAACATAAAACTGGGAAAAAGAAGAAGAAGAAGAAGAAGAAGAAGAAGAAGAAGAAGAAGAAGAAGAAGAAGAAGAAGAAGAAGAAGAAGAAGAAGAAGAAGAAGAAGAAGAAGAAGAGAAGAAGAAGAAGAAGAAGAAGAAGAAGAAGAAGAAGAAGAAGAAGAAGAAGAAGAAGGAGAAGGAGAAGGAGAAGGAGAAGGAGAAGGAGAAGAAGAAGAAGAGGGAGAGGGAGAGAGAGAGAGAGAAAGATTTGTTCTGTAAAATTTGAACTTGGTCAAAAAGATTGCAACTAAGGATCTAGAAGGCAATAGGTGGCCTTGAGGCCATAGGTTCCCCACCCCTGTTCTAGAACACATCTCCTGTCGTCCCACCCCAGTTACATGTCAGAGTTTAGGGTGCTAAATTCAGTTGGTCTTTCCTCGGAATGAGTCTAAGTGCCGAGAGTGAACTTCTAAATTCCAATATCCTAGAACAAATCTCTTAGTTTCCCTAACCTAACCATAGGTCTGAGTTCAGATAATACCTGCAAGGTCTCATTTGCCATGTTAATATCAAATCTTCTGTTAAAATTTCAATGGAATTATTAATTCAAAAGAAATACTCTGGTGTATAAAAAAGAGACTATAAGTATTATTTTTAGCCCTCTTTATAGTTATTTTCTTCTATGAATTAAAAAAATACGTGTTCTATTTCATACCTATGATCCTCTAGGATATTCCATTTTAATCAACAAACATTTATTGAGTGCCTACTATGCAAGTACTTAGCTAAGTGCTAGGTAACCCGATGGAGAGATTTCTCTGTATAGCTTTCTCCTTTCCATTTATTTTCCGTTTAAAGCCTTCTTGAACATTGATTGACAGGTCTCTAGATATCTTTCTGAGACCTCAGCCCTAGGTAGGAATGTATCATACTAGGCTCTTGAGACAAGCATAAATAACCAAATCCCATCCTCCAGCATCATCCCCATAGTCCCCATATACCCCACTTGCTCTCCTTTCTCATACAAACACTCCAATTTTCCTTTTAAAGAAGGCCCAAGACAATTATCTAGGATGCCAAGATACTTCAATCTTATACATTCTCCTTCACTCTATTCCAATAAATATTTATTAAGTGTTACTGGCAGCTATGTGGCACAGTGAATAGAGCATTGGGCTTGAAATCAGGAAGATGCAATTTCAAATCTGGCCTCAGATACTTACTAGTTGTGTTACCCAAGTCATTTAATCCTGTTTGCCTCAGTTTCCTCATCTGTAAAATGAGCTGAAGAATGAAATGGCAAACCACTCCAGTATCTCTATCAATAAAACCGTAAATGAGATCATAAGGGGTTGGACATGACTGAAATGACTGAACTGCTACATGCTACAACAGTGCTAAGGGCTGTGGATACAAATAATTAACAGAAAGACAGTCCCTGCCCTCTGGGAGCTCACAAATTAAGGAAGAGACAACACACTAAGAGAGTCAGGAAGTAGGGGAGAGAGGGAAGAAGAAAGGGGAGAGGAATGGGATACCATGGAGTTCCTGGACCCAGGAGTATCTTTTCCCCTTGGAGTCAAAACCAGGCAGGGAAGCAGATGCCGAGTGGAATAAGCTAAGGGTCCAGTTTCTGCCCTCTGTAAAGGAAGGAGCTGGGAGTTGTTTGGAACTGAGTGCTCCAGCCTTCCCATTAGGGGGGAAGAGAAAGGTTGAGGCAGCAGTGTCAATCAAGGCTTGAGTTAACAACATGGTGGTGAGGTAGAGTGATGTGCTTACAATGGGAGGGGCATCCTGTTCCTTGGAATTGAAACCACTCAGAGAAGCAGATGTAAAATAGGCAGTTCTCTGGCCACTAAACTTCTTTCCTAATCTAACATCATGCCTTCCCTGATTCTCTTCAAGAATATTCACTGGATTCTTATTGCCTCTCACACATACAACACTCCTTGTGACCATTTAGCAGAGAGGATGCATTCACACAGTGAAAAAAAATACAAACACAATCTCTTTAACCACTTTGTCAAAATGGAGCTCAAACATTGCCTTCTAAATGAAGTCTTTCTAAATCCCCATCATCTGCTAGCAACTTCCATTTCAAACTGCTTTTATTTAATGACATTGCATTTATTCTTTTTATATTCTATATATTTTTATGTGTATGTTTTGCCTACCTCACTGAAAGGTAAGGGCCTCAAGGGTTTCTTTTTGTATTTATATCCTCAATACCTAATAAATACAAAGTCTAGCACATAGTAGGTACTTAATAAATTCTCATTCAAAATCTACATCAGAAGACCAGTTGGTTTCTGTCATTTTTCAAAAGTAAAATTCAATGCTTGTTGTGAAAATGTCAACATCTAATCTTCATTCTGCTTGGGGGAGAGAGGGAGAGAAAACTGTTTCTCATTAGCATCTTGGAAAATTCCTTATTTCCATACCAGGTGGGGTCCTAATGAGGCTGATTTCCATATGGAACACAAGAAAATCAGCCTCGTAACTATGGCCACACCAAGCCCTTGTAGCCTTCACTTTGGCATGCTGAGTATATTTATTTTTGTTTATGATTTTGCATCCATACCTGCTGGCACGTATCTTCTCTTCCCCACTGTGCAAGGGAAGAGAGTTTCAGGTTAGAAGGATGAAAGTGGAAGCCAAAGAACAAGTCTTCCATTGGAGAAGTCAAGCATTTCCAGATGGCATCTCTTTCTTTTTCCTTTTGTTGAGTCACAGAGAGGACTCACAGACAATGACATAGTTATCAAATTTGCAGGTGACAACACATCCAATGGATAGGCAGGATCTGAGGCTATCTCAACAGGTAGAATTGCAGGATGAATAGAATAAGGTGAAATGTGATTGGATTAAAGCATCATAGATATAAAACTGCAAGGAGCCATGGAGGCCATTGACTCCAACCCTTCATTTTACAAATGAGGAACTTAAGGCGTGGAAACGTCACCCCCTTACCCTGGATCCAAAACCTAGTAAGCACTAAGGCAGGATTTGAACTCATATCTGCTTCACACTACCTGCCATTCTATCCACTGTGCTGCCTAGATGCCTCAATTACCAGGAATAATGTAAGCTCTTGTACATGGTCACAAAAATGAATTTTGCAGGTACAGATGAGGAAGGTAGACCTGGACAGCAGGTGGTCTCAAGAAGGACTGAGAGACAGCAATACAATCATCTAAGGCAATTCCAAAAGGCTCCTGATGGAAAATGCTGTCCACATGCAGAAAAAGAACTACAGAGTCTGAAAGGAAATCAAAGTGTGCTCATTTCTCTTTTTTGTTGTCTTTTTTTTTCTTTCTTTCTTTGTTTCTGATTCTTCTTTCACAACATGACTAATGTGGAAATATGTTTAATATGATTGTGCATGTATAGCCTATATCAGATTGGGACAGAGGGAGATGGGGGAGATTGGAACTCAAAATCTTATAAAAGTGAATGTTGAAAACCAAAAATTAATTAATTCTTTAAAAGGACTGACAGAGTTGTTGTTAAGTCATGTATGACTCTTCATGACCCCATTTGTGGTTGTCTTGGCAAAAATACTAGAGTGGTTTGCCCATTTATTCTCCTGATCATTTTACAGATAAGGAAACTGAAGCAAACAGGGTTATAAGTGACTTGCCCAAAGTCACACAGCTAGTAAGTGTCTAAGATCAGATTTGAACTGAGGAAGAGGAGTCTTTCTCACTCCACGTCCAGTGTTCTATCCACTGCACCACCTAGCTGCCCCCAAGAGAGAGTGGCATCCTACAAACTCAATATGAATCAACATTGTCATATTGTAGACAAAAAAGCGAATACAATTTTAGGGTGTTTGGGGAAGCCATAGAAACCGGCAGGGGTAGGAGACAGTATCACTGTCCCCTTCCCTGATCAGACCACATGTGACATACTGTGCTCTGATCTTTTAGGAAGGATGTTGTTGGCAAGGTGTAGAACATCCCAGAGAAAGCCTTCAAAGATGGTAGTCGTTGAGATCATGCCTTATGAAAAGCAGGTGAAGGGTGAAGGAAGTAGGGCTGCTTAGCTAAGAGAAGAATGGCAGACATGTTATCCATCTCCAAATATTTAAAGGACTGGAATTAAGACAAAGGATCAGATGTTTGTGCCCAGTGGTCAAAAGAAAAAGTAGTTAATAGATATTGTGAAGAGGCTAACTTAGGCTTGCAAAAAGGGAAAACAACAATTAAAAGCATCTAAAAGTCTTTCCTTGAGAGGTAACATATGCCCACTGCCTGGAGTCTTCAGAGACTGAATGACTGTTTCTGATGCCCCCATTCAACTCTAAGGTTTTGTGATTGTGGGAAAAGAAACCCATCAAAAAGGTTAGGTGGGTTTTCCCAAACCCAGGTGATTTAGGCTGGAAATTTTCATTACCAACTCAACAAGATCCCAGGGACAAGGGTTACACCTGTGATTTCATTGCAACAGGAAATTCCCTCTACCAAGGAGGGAATGAAACTCATGACCTTCTTTGAAATTTATTGTCTTAAGAGAATTGTCCAGATTGGGCATTGAGAAAGATTAAGAGAACTACCCAATGTCAAACAGCTAGCAGGCCAGAGGCAGGGCTTAAAGTCAGCCTGGCCCTCCATGCATTATACCACATGGCGTCCCCTTCAAGGGCCTATACAAACCAAAACATTCCCCACTCCTCATTTCCTCAAGATGGAGCAATGCATATTTAAGTACTTATCATGTTCCAGATACTGTGCTAAGTATGATGATGCAGGCTTTTGTAAATTATTTCCTTAAATGTATTCTAATATCTTTAAAATATCAGTGAATAGAGTGCTGGAGTCAGAAAGATGAGTTCAAATTCCACCTCACACACTCACTAGCTGTGTGACCCTTGGCAAGTCACTTCATCCTGTTTGCCTCAGTTTCCTCATCTGTCAAATGAGCTGGAGAAGGACAAATTCAATATCTTTGCCAAGAAAACTTCACATGGGGTAACAAAGAGTCGGGCACAACTGGAAATAACTGAATAATAATAACGTGATTTTTAAACTATTTATGATCTCTTATTATGTGCAAAATAAAAAAAAATAAATTATAAATGTAAATCGGTTCTATCCTTAGGTGAATGATTTAAACACCAGCCAAGATCTTACTAGCAGAGGAAGGGAAAATGTATTCATTGTCAGTACTTAGAACTACATATTTTGAATTTATAAGATGGACTTTATATTACAAAAGGCAATAGTTTTTACCTTCAAATTTGTGTTGGTGAATCTAAGAAGCTTTATTGATTTTCTGGACATTCAATACTATCAAATACACTGTGGGTAGCCCATAATAGAACCTTAATACATCTCTGTTGAATAGTGAAGGCGTGAATGAAAGGAATCCTTTGAATAAAAAAAGAAACTCCGGCTTCCTGAAAGAGTTAAAGAGCTTACTTGGATAGAAGCTGTCATTGTGAACTTTTAAAATTGCATTATATAACTAATTCAACCCTGGAGCCTGAAGGGGAGGCCAAATCTACTTTTATTGTTCTATTTTTTCTTCATAAAACTCTGAAAAGATGAGAGCAGAGGGTGATGATTTTCTTTAAATGATAAAAGTAGAGATAATATCTTTGGATTGAGAGTTAAAAGGACCTTTTGAACTCATCCAGCCCAATGCTCTCATTTTCCAAAGGAGAAAATAGAAAGTTTATTCCACGACTCCAAGAGTCACACAGACAGTAAGGAACCAAGCAGGTAGCAAGATGGCACAGGGTATGGGGTGGCTAGGTGGCGCTGTGAATAGAGCACCTGCCCTGGAATCAGGAGGACCTCAGTTCACATCTGGCCTCAGATTCTTAACACACACACACACACACACACACACACACTAGCCATGTGACTGACCTTTGGCAAGTCTCTTAAACCCCAATTGCCCTCCAGAAAGAAAAAAAAAAGATGGCATAGGGTTCAAATCCAACCTGACCTGAGTTCATGTCCAGTTTCAGAGACTTGCTAGCTGTGTGACTTTAGGCAAGCTAATTCACCTCCCTCAGCCTCAATTTCCACCTCTGTGAAACAGAAATAATAGCCACAGGACTGCTGGGGGGATCAAATGAGACAATATTTCTAAAGCATTTTGCAAGCTTTAAAATCATATATAAATATTGGCTATTATTGTGCTATGATCTGAGCTCAGTTTGGGAGCCAATGTGGCACAGAGGAAAAATTGCTGATTTTGAATTCAGGAGGACCTTGAATCTAATCCCAGCCTCACACTTGCTGTCTGTGTGACCTTAGGGAGGGAGGGAATTAGCATTTATATGGCACCTACTATGTGTTAGGCACTGTGCCAGCTGCTTTACAAATATTATCTATAGATCTCCACAACAAGCTGTGTGATCCTGAGCAAGTCACTTAACCTCTGTCAGCCTCAGTTTCCTCATCTATGAAATGGGAATAATGGTGGCATCTTCCTCCCCTGGTTGTTGTGAGGATGAAATGAGCTAATGTTTATAAAGCATTTTATGGATCTTAATTGTTTATTATTATGTTTATTATTTTAGTACAGAGACAGATATTAAAAACCATCTAGAAAAACCTTGTCATTTCACATTTGAAGAGACTGAGGCTTGGGAAAATTAAATGACTTGGCAGAATTTCATACAGAGAATCAGGATCAGGAGTGGGATTTGAATTGGGCTCCTCTGATGGCAGTCTGTGCTCCTGACACAGCTCTAGGCTCTCTGCCTATGTTCACAAATGAAGAAAAAGAGGACCAGAGAGGTTAGCAGGATTTGCACTAAGCCATAAAAGTAGTAAGTAGAAATTGTTCAGTCATGCCCAGCTCTTCCATGACCCCATGTGGGGTTTTCTTGGCAGAGATACTGGAGTAGTTTGCCATTTCTTTCTCCAGCTTATTTTACAGATAAGGAGACTGAGACAAACAGGGTTAAGTGACTTGCCCAGGGTCACACAGCTAGTAAGTGTCTGAAGTCACATTTAAACTCAGGAAGATGAGTCTAACTGTAGACCCAGCACTCTCTGCACTATGGTGCCACCTAACTGTCCAGTAAGGAAATCAGGAGGGCTGGGATTCAAACCCAGGTCTTCCAGTTCCAAATTCATTGCTCATAGAATCAGAGAATGGGAAGGAATCACAAATGCCATCTAGTCCCCTACATATCTGAAGAAGACTCATTTCTATAACATCCCTGGATATGATAATAAACAGTCACTGATTAATCAATCACAGATCTAGAGTGAAAGGACCCTTGGAGGCAATCACATCCAACCCTCTTATTTTACAAGTGGGGAAAGAGATGCAGAGAATAAAGGGGCTCTTCCAGGGTCATCCAGATAGAAAATGTCTAAGCCAAGTTGTGAAACTAAATCTTCCTAAGTCCAGGTCCAATGTACTACCCACTACATCTTTACTTAAAGACCTCTAGTCAGAAGGAAGAGGGAGAAAAGATGGAGTCTATTACCCATCCAATTGTAGATGGCTTTAATTGTTCCAACTCTTTCCATATACCATGAAAATTCTTATTTTGCATGAAGAGCCTCAGCCTATGAACAATAATTTAACTCCATTACTATTTATGGCCAGATGGAATTTCCTAGACACTAAAAGCTTTACCTCTTTTTTGAAGTAAGTTGTCTAGTTTCTGAATAGAAGGAGAAAAGAAAATACCTTCATTAATGGACCTGGAGAAGTCTGGGAATCTGCAGGGAGGACCGGGAGCCCATGTTAACATTTTTATTGGGAGGAATTTTCGTTAATTTGTTTATTCCAAGCTCTCTCCATGGAAGTTCTACTTTAATGCTTCATTGGGGAATGGAGGTGATTTTGAGGCTCTTGAAGGTGCCTCCAATCTCACAAGTTATGGCAGGCCTTCCATAGCTGGAAAGCCTTCAAGGGCTGGCAGGGCAATTGATTGTCAGCCCAGGAGCAATCTTGCTGAGTTTGGAGCTCATGAGAAGGTTGGATGTCAACTGATGCATTATTTGGACCACAGTGATTCACAGGGCCATAAATTAAGTCCTGGAGGGTTTGTGTCCTACATGGGAGGAGTACTCATACTGATGAAAACATAACTCTGTTGAAATATATATATTTAAGGGTTTTTTCCCCAGTCATGGCTATTGCAGTCTGATAGAAACCAGCCTCCACCAGCTAGCTTGGATATTTTTTTAAGCTAAATGGTATATTGTAATATAAATACTGACTGTGGTTATTTCTGCATCTAATAGTTTTTCTCAAGAAGTCAGAAATCTTGGAGAGACAACGAGCTACTACTGACAAAAATATGTATACTTAAATTTAAAGAGAAAAAAGTATTTTCAAAAGTAAGATGATAAGTAGGGTTGACTTCTAGGAAGGATTATGTAGGGGCAAGTAGGTGGCAGAGTGGATAGAGCTCCAGACCTGGAGTCAGGAAGATCTGAGTTCAAATCCAAACACTTATTAACTCTGTTACCCTGGGCAAGTCACTTCACCCTGTTTACCTCTTTTTCCTCATCTATAAAAAGAGGTGGAGAAGGAAGAAGTTGTCATTAGAAATAAACAATCTCCCAAACTCAGAATGTCCTACTAAATTTCGTCTAATGCCCTCATTTTACAAAGGAAGAGGGGAGGGAAAGAGGAGGAGGAGATAAGGAAAAAGGGGGATATAAGGAAGGGGAGATAAGGAGAGGGGGGAGGAGAGGGAGAAGGAGAAGGGAGAAAGAGGGAACAGTAAGAGGGAAAGGGGGGAAGGAGGAGGAAAGATGGAGGGAGAGAAGTAGAAGGAAAGGAAGGGGAAGATCAAGGAGAGGGAGGGGAAAAGATTTGCATCAATCTTGTATTAATAAATACTTACATATTTTTATATGTAGTTTTATATGTACATTTTGTCACTCTTTATAGGATGTAACCTCCCTGAGAGCAGGGAATATTTCCATTTTTTGTCTCTGAATCCCCAGTATCTAGAACAGTGCTAAGCACACTGACTGATTGATTACTGAACAAACATTTATCAAGCACACACAATAAGCAAGACACACTTTATTTGGGGGCTGCAAAGATTTAATAATAAATCATAGTCTCCACTCAGGGAGTTTACATTCTTTTGATGGAAAGGAGGGGACAGCAGAAATATAACATGAACCTGTGTTTTGTATTTTTGTATTACAAAACTAAGTAATTTGAGAAGAGAGAGAAAACAGGTTATTTGGAGGATTGGGAAAGTCTTCATAACACTGGGGCTGAGCTTTGAAGGACAGTAAAGGCACAAAGGGGCAGAAATGGTGTAGACACACTTTCCAGGCTAAACCTGGGTAAGAACACAAAGCCAGGAGATAGCATGTTGTGTTTGCATAATCTCTAGCTGTTTAGTTCAACTGGAGCAGAGACTGTGGCAAGGACAGAAATGTGAGCAAAGCCTGGAAACATCAGTTAGAAGGAAACTGTGGAAGGACTTACAGATCATGCCAAGGAGGCCATATTTTATCCTCTAGGTGATGAAGAAGGCATGGAAAGCTTTGCACAGGGGAATGCTATGGCCAGATTTGTGCTTCCAGAAGATCTTTTAGCAGCTGTGTGGAAAATGGATTAGAGAGAGAAGGCCCTGGAAGCAAGAAAACCAATTAGGAGCCTATTACAATATTGCAAGCAAGAAGTGATGAGTGGAGAAAATTCAGGGGGATTTGAAGGGCAAGGGGAAGAATTCGAGAGGTGTTGTAGAAGTTAAAATGGACAATATTTGACAAATGGTGAAATGAAAGTGGGTTTATTTGAGAGAGAAGACTTGCTGCTAGAAGAACATCATAGGTCATTTGTCTAAAACCCCTGCCCCACCATTTTATACAGGAGGAAACTGAGACCCAAAGTTACATAGGTAGCAAATAGCAATGTCCCCTGACTCTAAAGCAAGCCACTGCATCATGCTTTCAACAAAAGTGCCTACTGTGTGCAAAATAATAAAACACAGAGACAAAAAGTGAAATAGTCTCTGGTTTCAGGGAACTTATACTCTACTAGGAGTGATTCTAAGATTACAAACCTAGGAGAAAAAAAAGATTGCAAACCTGGGTGCCTAGAAGAATGTCAGCAAATACAATGGAATCTAGAGGTAGAGTCCTTTTAAAGAGAACATCTGGTGGGAGATGTCCAGTAGGCATTTGGCAATGTGGGACTGGAGTCAAGGGACAGATTGTGATTGAATATGCAGATTGTGTTTCATATCTATTGAGATGATAATTGAACCCATAGGAATAGATGAGATCATCGATGGAATGTAGAGTAATTGACAGTGTGCCCTTCTTGCCTCCTTCTACTACTTCTCAGTTGCTTTGGAAATCTAGTCACAAAATGACCCTGTTCTTAGAGTTGATGGGATTTGTGTTTTATTATTACTGTAAAATGTAAAGTATCTTCTATTATAAGCCTGTATTGCTGGCATTCTGAAAAAGTAACTTCTCTAGGGAGAAGTCACTGGAGGGATAAGCCAATCAGGAAAGCTTGAGGAAGTAAAGCTATTAACATATACTGCAAGAATCATGAGTGTTAACTATTAGTTGACCTGTTCATCATCTTGGCCCAGTAAATGAATGGGGAGTTGGAATGAGCAATTTAGTAAGAAGTCCAACAGGAACACTGGACTTTGAAATAGGAATAGAAGGCGCTAGTGAAAAGAGTAGCCAAGAGAGAGTCTGGTGTCAGGGGTCTGATAAGCATTAGACCAAATTCCTATCCCACCCCACCCCAGGAAAGTAGACTCAGAAGTTAGTTTAGAATATTCATTCATTCAGCATACATTTCGTAAAGACCTACTATTACCAGGAACTGTGCTAGGTATTATGGAAGAAAGCCAAAAATGAAATAATCCCTGATCTGAAGGAATTTAAATTATATTAAGAATTTGAGCTCTACCCCATCTTTAACAACCTAATGAATTTATTTCAGGTAAACCACTAAGAACCAGATATGAATTCCAGGAGGCCAAGATCACAAAGACCTTCAAGATAGTCATATTATCATAGCTCTAGAGCTGTTAGGGATTTCAGAAGCTCTTTAGTCCAATCCCCTTTTTTTTTTTTTTTTTTTTTTTGCTAAAATGCTAAATGGTATCTACTGGCTGACTGAAGTAGGAAGCATACCCATGGGGCTTATGAACGAGAGTACTATAAAACTACCTCCCTCAGTATAATCCCTAGAGCTGTCTTCTGCAGACCCCACCTATCAATGAAAGTGGGAGTTAGGAGGTGAGCATATATGGGGGAGGGTGGGACTAAAGGTCATTCTTTAACATGGGTTTCATGCCTGGAAACAAGACCAGGAAACAGGTTCTAAAAGGATCTGAAAATACCCAAATCTACCTCAACTAGAAACATGCCAACTTGGTAAGGCATTCAGCCTAGATAAGGATGGTGTCTGGGCTCATTCCAGGACACAAGAATGTGCACTCAAATATGATAAACCAACAAAATGCCCCTTTCTACCTCCAGTTGTCATTGTCATTTAAAGACAAGTTCCTCCTCCCCCAAAACAGCTCCCTGAGAATAGACTCTTTTTTTGTCTCTGCATTTCTAGCACTTAGCACATAGAGGGCTGTATAATAGGAACTTAATAAATGCTTATAGAATTGAATTAATTTGAATTTTTAAGTGCTATTAAAATAACTTTGGAAACTAAAAGGAAGGTTATATATTTATTTTAGAGACCAAAAGACTACTCTAGGCCAGTAGAGTCTTGTTGTGGAAATAGTACTAGATTTGGGTTCAGAGGACCTTGATTCTAATTTTGGTTTTGCTGCTTACTACCTGTATGGGCTCACTTTCCCAACTCCTACTTTCCTTGTCAGAGGGAGTCTGCAAAGAACTGCCATCTATTGTTACTCAAGATTCTAGGGATTAACTCTTAGAAAAATGATGTTCTAGCACCCTTGCTCATGAGCCCCCATTTGTATACCACTTACTTTAATCAACCAATGGACATCAGGTGGTACAAAATGTTACAGCCAAAGGCTGGGGAGTATATAATCCTACAAGCAGATAGAGGTCCGTGAGACAGTGGGTTCTAACTGTACAGAACACAGTCAAAGGGTATGATAGTACTTTCTGATTAGTGGCAGATTTTTCTTAAGTTCATAGCCAAAAGTCCCCTCTGGTACAAGGGGTCACTCTCCTTGAAACTTCTTCCTCTTGTGTGGGGCCATCTTTTTGCATCTGTCTGTTTCTGTGATTGTTGCTAGTGTGTCTTTCTCTGCTCCTGGTTTGTACATTGTCTCCTACTGGTACAAACACAAGGGTTTGCTCCCTCAAGATTCTCCTAAGCCTGGATTCCTCCACTACTTTGACTCCAGACAGAATCCATTACAAAAAATTCCTCTGCTACTTAAGGCCTCCAAGGTTGTGGTTATCTTTAGTTAGCTAATCTCAATGTTCCTATCTTAAAATAAAGAGGGGGTGGCTAGGTGGTGCAGTGAATAGAGCACTGGCCCTGGAGTCAGGAGGACCTGAGTTCAAATCCCAACTCAGACACTTAACACTTACTAGCCATGTGATCATGGGCAAATCACTTAACCCCAATTGCCCTGCCTCCCCCCTCCAAAAAAGGGGAAAAAAGAAATAAAGAGGCACTAATATCTCATAAAGAGATCATAAGAAATAAAGCATTTTGTCCACACATTCAGAGTTTCATCCTGGTGTAACTACCCTTATATTTAATTACAATGAAATTACATTAATTAGGATTAGAGTGGAACCCCACCCTTACACATATAACCTTGGACAAGTCACTTATACTGTGTTGACCTGTTTCTTCATCTTTAAAATGAGGGCGTTGGAGGAAATGACCTCTGATTTTCCTTCTAACTTTAAATCTATGTTCTATGATCTTATAACATCCCCCTTACCCTAAAGGTAACAATACAAAAGGTCTTTTTTAGTTGAGTGCATGGGATTAACCTGTTAACACATTGTAGATGCTTTAGAAGGCAGTTAGGTGGTAAAGTAGAGAGAGTGCCATGTCTAGAGTTGGGAAGATTTGAGTTCAAATCTGGCCTCAGACACTAACTAATTGTGTGTGACCCTGGGCAAATCACTTAACATCCCAAAGGGGTCACAAAGATTCGGAGATGACTGAAATGACAGAACATCAACAGATGCTTTAGAAATAAAAAGAAAAAATGGAATGAACCATGAGGAGAAAAAGGAACAGGACTTTTTTCTTGACCATCTCCACCATATAAAGGAAAAAAAGCTTTGGGGGGAAAGTACGAAATGATAAGAGGAAAGAAAAGGATACCCAAACCAATGGGTTTATATCCCATCTCTCATACATACTGTCATTTAAGATGTTTGGGCCTCAGTTTCCTTTTCTGTAAAACAAGGAGGTTGGATTAGATGACCTCTCAGATTCCTTCCAGCTCTAAGTTACGATTCTATGACTTTGGTGAAATACTTATTCCCATTTCTGAAAAAAATAAATGACCATGTTTAGGGTAAAAGGTAGAATAAAGCAGCTTGCAACTGTATGAGAAAGAAGAAAGAAGACAAAAAACATGATCATGTTGCCAATTTAAAAAAGTTTGATCCAAGTCACCGCTCCAAGATTTAAAGCTGATCTCAAGATAGTTCAGTGGAGAACAACCAGCTCTGCAAGTAGGAATAAAGACCAAAAAATGAACAAAAGGAAAGAGAGGGAAACAAAGTGATAATCTTGTAAGAATCGTGGGTAAAATAAATCCTTAAGGAAGTGGGAAAAGAAATAAAAGTATCAGCCCATCAAGGATGCTAAAGGACTTTAGACACAGCACGGCCACATTTTCCCACCCAACCATATTCTACTTTGTCAGCATATGCTTTTGCAAGAAAACCATATGCTCCTGACAGTATTCTAAAGCTTGAAATGTCGTGGAAATTTTTAAAAAGAAAAGAAAATGTCAGGAAAGGTGTTAAAGATATTTAGCACCCTCAGCTTTTTTTCTGAGCATTACACATAAGATATTCTCTGGTTTGTGAATTTTAATAATGCTACTGCTGTTTGGTTTGCCAATCACTCCACTCGGCTGGCAGACAGAAACATGCACAGGCAGGTCCTGGTTGGATTTCTTCCCACTGCAATGACAAAATCTGCAAATGGGATTTTGGAAGCTGATGTACAAAATGTATGTTTGGGAGAAAGGGATAAAAGGTATGCTAAACCTTGGGATAAAAATGATGCCTTTGAAGAATTATTTCCAAAACAGTAGTTAATGACATTAAGAAATATAGCTCAATATCTCTTGATGCATAAGGAGGCACAGAAGCAACCATGAAAGGCTTAATGAAAAAATTGAATTCGGTCATAGATCTCTATAATAGAATGTTGGGGTCTAAGTAGCATGAATGAGAATTAAAGAGACCTCTTCCTCACCTTCCAGGATATTAAAAGCAGCCATTATTTATTTTTTCCTCTTCAATTCCTATCTAAAAGTAGATGATTCCTAAGCTTTAAGCTTTCCCCTAAGATCAGGTCCCAGATCTCCAACTGCCTAGAGGAAATTCCCACTTGCATTCCTCAATGCCACCTCAAATTTAGAGGTCCACAACTGAATTATCTCTTCCTCAAATCTGCTTACTCTACCCAACTTTCATCATTTTTGGTCATTTTCCCCCACTCAGCCTCAAAATTCTCTCAGATGATATAACTAGAGGTCTCCAAGCAAAAACTGGATAATTTTTGGCTGGTATCATAGTTTTAGGACTGGAAGGGAGCTTAGAGACTGAGTGCTGTCCCCTTGTTTTACAGATGAGAAAACAGAGACTCAAGACCTAACAACCCCTAAGTGTCTCAGGCAGGATAGAAATCTGGAACTTCCTATCTACCAGGTGAACGTTCAGTCCATTACATCATGCTAACTCTGTTGTTGAGTTGTTTTTCAGTTGTGTCCAACTCACATTGCTGCCCCCCAATTTCCGGTCCTCCTAACCTCTCCTGGACTGTGACAACAGTCTCCTTTTCTTCTTCCAGCCTCCAATCTCTACCTCCTCTAACTCACACAGCTGCCAACACAATCTTGCTAATGCCTGAATCTAGATGATGAAGTCACTCTTTTCCTCAAAGCTTTCAATAACCCTCCTAATTGCCCAGGGGATAAAATACAAGCTCAGCCTGGGGGGTTTGAGGTCTTCCACAGACTGGCTCCAACTTACTTTTCTAATTTTCTTTATTACACCACATATGATTCCCACCAAACTGGACTATTAGCTTTTTCCTTATGTTATGTTGCAGCCTCCCACATACAGGTATTTGGCAGGCTGTCCCTGCCATTCCTGGAACACAATGCCTTCTTGTTGAAAACCTCTTACTTGAACTCATTGGCCCCTTCTCCTTGAAGCTGGCCCAGATTTATTCATGCCCCCTCCCTGAAGCTCCAAACCCAGCTAAAATCATTCTCAGTCTCCCCAAATTGGTCTGCTCCATAGTTCTTGCTCCACCAAAGGTGATTAATCATAAAGTTCTTAATTGTGTGTTATAGGATCATAGATATAGGAAGGTGAGGAAATTTTGAAACCATCTAGATCAACCCCTTCCAGCCATGGTTTATGGCAAGTTGCAAATATGCCTCCAGGGTATCCTCCTCTGGGTGAAAATGAATTTTATCTGTTTTAGTGATATTAGATTGCATGCCCCTTAAGGGGAAGGACTTATCTTTTGTCTCTTTTCCTATCCCCAGGGCTTGGCACACTTAGGGAGGCAGGGAGGAGAAACATAGTAGGTATTTTATGTGTTGATTGATCAAAGTTAGCAATGTCTTCTCCCTGATTATATAAGGTCCTTTACCTATATAGTAGGTTTTTAATAAGTGTTGATTGATTGAAGCTAGCAACCTCTTCTGATATATTATGTATACTATATCATATAGTATATATTTTATATAATGTATAGCAATATAAAACAGTATATGTAAAATAAAATATAGCTATATATTATATCATAGATAACAATATAGAATAGTCTCATATGATAGGCATGATATCATACTATTCTATATAATACATTATATATATATATTTTTATCATACATGGTAAATATTCATATTATATATAATATATTATATAAAGTATATAAAAGATATTATATTCCATATTATTATACTATATATGTTATGGTAGGCTATATTATAAATTATATATTATAGAAAATATATTATATCATATATTATCTAATATGTTATCTAATACATAAAATGTTATAATATATATATATATATAAAATCTTTCTTAAATTAAGTTGTTTAAATGATTAAATATTAAGATATTTAGATATACATTAAGATATTAAGTTATCTAAAATAATAATAATTATAGGTATTGGCTTGTATTTCCGACCTCCCAGTATTGTTGTCCGGCTCAAACAAGATAATATATAAAATGAGTTTGGGGGACTTGGAAGCACTGTATAAATTCCCTTTAGCACTTGCATAATAGATACTATTTATATATTGCTTTAAAGTTTATAAATCCTTTCAAAAACATTATCTCATTTTATCCTCGTAACCACCCTGAGAGGTAGGTGCTATTATTATCCTCATAAATGAGGATAATGAGGCAAATAAAAGCTAAGGGACTGACCCAGGACTATACAATTAGTAAGTGTCTGGGAGAGAATTTGAACTCAGATCTTGCTGATTCCAGATCCAGAATTCTATCCACTATGCCACATAATATCAGCATTGTTAATAATAACAATAAATGTTATTATTGGTGGTAATATTTTTATCACTGCTTATTTATTTATTCATTTTGGTCCTGACTCTAATTTCATTGATATAATGAGGTGTAATGGAAATGCAAATTTAAAGATCTTCTCTGCCCCTAGGCCCTTTGATAGGCTTAAGAGACTCTGTGAACCTTCCTTGATTTGAAAATATACTCTGCCCCCTAAATAGGCTGAATGTGGTCACATGGAGCCTGTGGCTGGAGGCTTGGTTTTCAGGAATGCCTACACCCTGATGCTATGTGATTGGGCAGTGGTTCAAGAGGGTGGTTATGTTCTCAGATCCAGGAGAAGGCTATATAATCCCTGAAGTGAGGCTTTGCTTTGGGGCTGACTTTGAGAAGTGTTGTGTGATTTGACCAGATGAGACCCTGGGCATCCCCACCCCCATCCCCACCCCCACCCCCGATTTGAAAACCCAGATGTTGATGCTTCCCTCCCTGGTAACTATGATTTGGTATGGATGTAATGGTTGGACAGTTTGGAATCCTGTCTGATCTGTTTGTTTCTCTGTCTTGTAAATTCTGTCTGTATACTTTGAAGTTTGGGGTGCTGACCATTTTCCCCTGAACTAGGTAAATTATATGTTTGATTGATTAAAGTAAGCTAGTTGCTTTTTGAGTTTTGTTTTTTGTTTTGTTTTTTTTTTTTAGTTGCTTTCCTTTAGAAAAGCAGATCTAAGAACCTGTGTCGGCAGCCACCCTCGGGATGTTGGGATGCTTGCCGCTACAGGAGGGAGCACCTAATGAAAATCTTCCTCTACCCATACAAATTAACACCTACTCTTCAATTTGTAGAACCAAGATTCTTAACTTTTTTTGTGTCCTGGACCCTTTTGACAGTGTCTGGTAAAGTTCTATGGACCCTTCTCAGATTTGTGTTTTTAAGGAAATATTAATATCCACTAAAGGTGTCATTTTTTCCCCATCCAAGTTCATGGAACCCCTGAAATCTATTCATAAACCCCAACTCCTCAAGGTAAAAACCGTCATTATATGGAATTCCCTGAGAGCACAGAGAGATCAGCTAACTTGCCTAAAGTCCCTCAGGTAAGATATATCAGAGGTAGGATTTAAGCCAAGTCTTCCTGACTCCAAGGCTGGCCCTCTTTAACCCTCAGGGGCCTCCTTAGCACACAGTAGGCAGCACATAATCTGAAGTCCTGAGTTAGAACCCTGGAGAGGGCAAGTCACTTGAGATTCAATATGCTAGGACAGATAGGTCAGGAAGACCTTGTTTCAAATCCTACATCAACCATTTACTAGTTGTGTGACCCTGGGAAAGTCATTTGACTTTATGCCTCAATTTTCTCATTTTTAAAATGAAGTCAGATTCAATAGTCTCTAGCATCTCTTCCAGCTCAATACACCATAATTCTATGATGTTACAGTTGTCTTCTTTGACCATCAGTACATGCAAAATTAAATCTTGCTTCGTACTTAATTATTCAATGCATTAGAGCTTCTTCAAGGTGAGAAACATTCTATAAGCTTGAGTTTATTATTATTGCAAGATTGTATAGGGAAAATTCGGGCACCATGTCCTCCTTCCCAAGAAAAAAAATCTTTCTATCTTATACATGGTTCAAATTTATTCAGTCCACTATTCCCATGCCCTTGGTTTCCATTTCAACTGATATGCTAAATGATTCATTTTTCAAAGGTCAGAATGATTTCAGCTTAATTTGAGACTGTAATGATCTTGGCTCAATCGAATGGTATGAATTCCATCTCTCCCTGAAACTAATTCAATATCCCATTTAGCCTGTGGTCGCAAAGCAGAGCTCAGGGCTTTTGAAGATTTGTAAGAAGACTCCTTTTAATCCTAGCTCTGGCTTGATTAAGTCCATTAGAGCACTTTTCAACACCTTGCTCATTTCCCAGTAAAACAGTCGCTGGATAATTATCCTGCATAGTAATATGGATATGATGGTATTGTTGATCTGTTTCTCTCTGGCTGGCCTACATGAGCCTGTATGTGGTCACAGAACCCATTCCTGGCTCAGCAATAGGAAAAGTAGACCAATGGAAAGTCTTCATTTACTTCTGAATATTTTTCTGTACATTATTGTCCATTCTTTTTATTCCAATAGGAGGACAAAGAGGAGGAGGAGGAAGAGGAAGAGGAATGAAGAAGAAGAAAAAGAGGAGGAGGAAGAGGAAGGAAGAAGAGGAAGAGGAGGAGGAAGAGGAAGAGGAGGAGAAAGAAGAAGAAACAATTAAGTAGTACAGTGGATAGAATGCCCAGCCTGGAGTCAGGAAGATTCCTCTTCATGAATTGAAATCTGACCTCAGATACTTACTAGCTATGTGACTCTGGAGAAGTCACTTAACCCTGTTTGCCTCAGTTTCCTCATCTGTCCAATGAGCTGGAGAAGGAAATGGCAAAGCACTCTGGTATCTTTGCTAAGAAAACCCCAAATGAGGTCACAAAGAATCAGACTCAACTGGAAAATGACTGAACTAATAATAATCATAATAACATTTCTTCATAGGAAAGAATTAAAACTACCAAAATTAATTCAGTCACCAGGGCTTCCAAAATGCAAAATACTAACCAACAATAACCCTAAGATGTAACTTGGTTTTTTTCATTAATTTGTTCCATGATTTAGTAATTTCAGTATTGATTTGATTCATTGATTCATGTGGTAAATGGCTATTGAGAACCAACTATATGCAGGTTCAATTTCAGTATCAGGAATGGGTGAATACAAAGATGAAGAAAACAGGCCTCAAACCAAATCTAGTTGTAGCCTCCTACATTATTCTTCAGAGCAGTGATCTCCAAACTTTTCTGAGCACATACTAATCAGTAAAAAGTGTTGAGCATGTATTGCTAATATATGCATATTTATGTATATTGTTTTCAAAGGTAGCATAGTATAGTGGCTAGAAAGCTGGCCTTGACATTGAGAAGATCTGGATTCTAAGCCCTGGCTCTGATGCAAAATGACTGTGTGACTCCAGGGTCATGTAACCTCCTGGCTCACTGGACAATTCTCTAAGATAAAGTTAGAGAGAAGATGCAGATCCATATTGGTAGAGGGACTTTCCTCACTAGGAGAGCTCTCTATACTAAGGAAATCACATTTCTAGACTCTAGCCTATATATGGACTACTGTGCTAATTAATATACACATTATAAAGTGTATAGCAATATTAGACATATTGCAAGATGTAAGTATATAGTATAAAACATATAGTAATACTATATTGATTGATAATAATACATATAGAAGTATTGTACTTATAAGAGAAGAAAGGTAGTACAAAATATTTTGTACTATTATACTAATTAATATGTATATTATAAAACATGAAAAATTTTAAATAAGATAAACAGAATAAATCATTTTAATATTTTGTGTTAAGTTGCTAATATTATAACAAAACACTTTTCTTACATTAAATATTGCTATGGTTATTGTTAATAGTTTTGAGAACAAAGGGATTAAATATGCTTCATAATTTTTTTAAAATATGAACATTTTATGATGCAAAAATTTGAAAGTCTGCTTCTAAGTTCAGATTATTATGGTATTTTGTTTTAGTGGCTATAAAAGTAGGAAAAGATCCCTCACAAAGGTAGGTAGATCCAAAGGAGAAAAGTATATAGTTGTCTTTGCTTACTATATCAGGATACCCATTTTTGGTACCATCCATTAATTATAGAAAAGTCTTCATTGAAATTTGGCATTTAAGTTTCAATCTTCCCATGTCAATCTGCTATTCAAAACTTAATTAATTTAAAAAAAGAATTTATTAACTTGGAAAGCATTATATTTTTAAATGTTTAACTAGTGGAGACTAGCATAAGTAGTTCCACCAGACCTGAAGCAGGAGGAATTGAAACTTAGCTGAGATCAGTCCCTAGAGCCTACTAGGGTCAGGAATCCAAGCCAGTGAACTTGAAATCACCCAAAATGAGAGGTGGTATGCCCAGCCATGGTAGAGTATACACAAAAGAGAAAGAGTTAAAAAGTTAATGGCAAGAAATAAAAAACAGAGCAAAAACAGACACAGAGAATCCTAAAAAAAAAAAAAAAAAACAGAAAAATCCTAAACCAGAAGGGAGATCTATGTTAGTTATAAGAGACTACAAAACTCATTTAACAAATATTATCAGACAAAGAAAAATGAATGAATTAATACCTGGTTAAATAATCTTGTGGACTCCAAAGAGTGCATATAAAAATAAAAAGAAAATACAAGAAATCCCACAATAGTTCAAAAGAGAAATAAAATTCATAAAAGAAATTATGAATGAGCATTCCTTAGAACTTAGAATTCTCAATGCATTTTAAAATGCAATTAACAAAATAGAATAAAAGGGGAGGGAGAGCCACAATAATCTCCATAAAGAAGTGAAAGATCAACAGATGTGTGATGCAAAAATACTAGAATAGAGATAAATATGGAAGAGTAAAAGCAAAAATCTGTTATTAAGAGAACACATTAATCTCATACAAGCCAAAGTGACTGACCTTGAAGGCACGATGCACAGAGACAATTTAAGAATATGGGAAATAAAAAAAAAAAAAGCTAAACACGATCATGTAAGACTTACTGCAAGAAAACTGTCCAGAGTTTCTGAATACTGAAAACAAAGCATCAATCAAGAGAATCCAAATATAATCTCTTGAAAAAGAAAAAAAAAAACAAACCTTGAACTTCAGATTCCAAGAGATATAGTTAAATTTAACAACTTTAATGATAAAAAAAATTCTACAAGTAGCCAGCAAAACTATCTTTAAATATAAGGGAAAAGATAATTGACTAATATAAGATTATTCAACAGCAATGAGAAATTGAAGGAGGGAATGAAATACTATAGTCTTAAAAAAGAAGTTCAAGCTACAACTCAAAGTCACATACCCTAAAAATATTAACTTAATCATTAATTTAAAAAAAGATGAATGTTTAACAGCAGAGATTGAATGATTGATTATTTAATTAACAGTCTTTATAGCACAAAGCTCAAGCAGTCCACAGACTATTCTTCATTGGTATCAACTCCTTCTTTGTATCATTATACTGAAAGTTAACAAAAAAATCTCAGTCCCCCACAGGATGTGAAGTGTCTCCTTTTCTGTCATAACATATGTGCAAACAAAATCACACTGGAATTTTGGCATGTGGGATTCTACTTATTCTTTCTCTGAACTCTTTATCTTTTTTCCCCTGAATCTCTACTGCATATCAAATTATGTTTGCCTTTTCCCTCCTTATCTATATTAGAACAAACTCTAAATTGGAGCAGTCAAATATTCCCAAGGTTTCTATTATTTCTGCTTTAGCTATCAATTCTTATTTTTTCATTAGAATAAGGATTCAAATTTTAGTAAAGTATGTCAAGAAGTTATCTGCTTGGTTTTTAGGAGGGGAAGAGGGAAGAGGGAGAAGGAGGGAGGGAAGGAGGGAGAGAGAGAGAGAGAGAGAGAGAGAGAGAGAGAGAGAGAGAGAGAGAGAGAGAGAGAGAGAGAAACACACTTTGCATCCCAATGAATTCCTCATCATGCTTACATTCAGGTTTGTGATATTTCCCTAACTCACATCATCTATTTCCTTTTTCTGTCCAGGGAGTCTGTAGGATACCCACTCCACAATTCTTTTGTTTCTCCTCTTATTAATCTTTGCCCAAATGATCTTTATAATGCTTCTCGATTTTATTTCTGGGTTACCTTTCATGAGCATATCTTCCTGATATAAAATACTACTCAATCATTCTTTTTTATCTAATTTATCCTTTTAAAATAAGGAATGCCAATGCCTATATCCAAGTCATGAGTCATATCTCTAAATTCCAAGTGTACTCTATGAGATAGATAGATGGATAGATAAATGAATGAATGAATGAATGACTCTCCTTATATTAAGATTAGTAATTTGTTTTGTTTCTTATCCATACTTTGTTGATTTTTGAGTAGACATCTTTTGACAGCTTTGGGTTTTATTACTTCCCTTTTGTTTAGATATCGTCTCCTAAGAATTACTATTCTTCTCCAAGAATTTTCTTCCCATGTCAAATTTTCTATCCTCTGTGGGACATACATGTGAGTAATTTTCACCTTCTCCTTCATTTTCAGTGTAACCCACTCTGTCAGAGTTGCAAGACTGCAGGCAAATCTTGTTACTGACCCTTGCTAGTTAAATACACTTTCTCTGTCATTCCCATCTTTGGCTATGTCCCAGAAATCCAAATTCTGTTTCAGACACTGTGTTCTTAACCAAATGGTCCCTTGCCAAATCCTTCTCTCATCTGAAGCCCTCACATTCAATCAGCATCAGGGATATCACACCTATTCCTTCCCCTTTTTCCCTCTGACTTAAAGTATTGGGTCTTTCCTGTAACATTATCTACTTTTCTATTTTCTTTTGTCTTTTTTTTTTTTTGCTCCCTTTGCTCTTTCTACGCTCTCACTATGGATATCTCCTATAGCACTCTACACAGCTGTTTGGCCATTTTCTGTCTCAACACTCCCTTCTCTCCTCCCTCAAAGGATTCATTCACACTCAAGGCTTTGAATATCATCTCCACCCAGATGTCTCCTAAGTTCCTATCTCCAACCCTGACCTCCCACCTACACTCTAGTCCCAAATTTCCAAATGCCTACAGGTTGTCTCCAATGGTTATCTCTAACTCAACAGAAAAAAAAAGACTCTTTTGTAGTGAAAGTCAGGGGATCTGGGCTATTATTTAGAATCTGCCACAGGTCATCTGTGTGACCTTGGACTAGTCATTTAATCTCAGTTTTGTAAAATGAAAGGATTTAGTTGATTTTCTCATCCACAAAATGGAAAGGATTAAACTAAACAATCCATAATACACTTTGGATAGCAGAGTAGGGTAGTGGAAAGATAACTGCACACAAAATATGGAGAGACCTTTGAATCCCATCTCTGACTTAATAAAACAAAGACCCTACTTTACAGCAAAGCTATAGGGATTGAAGAGAGTAGAGAGTACAGTTTGAAGACCTTTCCATACTATATGGCATTTAATGGTATAGCACTGGAAATTTTACAAAGTAATCCACACACCCACCCCAGGAGGGAGGTGCTCTTATTATGCCCATTTTACAGATGAAGAAACTGAGGTAAAGTGACTTGTCCAGGATCACACAGCAAGTATCTGAGGCAGGATTTGAACTCAAGACATTCTGACTCCAAGTCTAGCACTCCATCCACTGTACCAAGAAGATGGCTTTACTAATTCTCTTGCTAATAACTTGATTTGTTCAGGATCACACAGTCAATAAGTATCCTAAGACAGGATTTGAACTCAGGACTTCCTGAGTTCTAAGGCTGTAGATACTTCTACTAATCCTGATGTTGATAACTGCTGCTTCCAGTTATGAAATTCTATATTCCAACTCTAAAACTGAACTCATATCCTTCCAAAAGCTGGCTCCCCTTTTTTCCTATCTTCTAGGCTGACTATTTTAGACTATTCCTTATCTTTCATTTCCATTAAGAAGTTTTAAATAGTAATTGTTTCTGTTCTGGCCAGAAACCCTGAGGGTCTTCTCCTCCCAGATTGATTTTTTTTAAATAGGTAAGAGGAAGCAATTTTTGCTTCATTTCTTACCTACTCTTAAATACTGAATGGACACTGTCTCAGACTAACTGAGACCTAGGAAAGACCTTAACTTAAAAAGGCCAGGGTATACCACTGCATCCTGGGCCATCTCCAGTCATCCAGATCTAAAATTCCACTTCCAGAACCAGATGGCTCCAGAGGAGAAAGTGAGGCTGGTGGCTTTGCACAACACTGCCTCACTTAAATCCATGCACTTGCATATCCAGACATTACCTCCCTGAAGTCATGGTCATCTTTGAGAATGAAGGACAAACAACAATTTCCTTTAACCAATTTTTCCCCAAGCTTAAGTTAGATAGATTCATATTTTAGTTGTCCTTTTTCAAAAGGCCACCATTTTTGCCTAGAACATCCTTATCTCATCCTTGGAGTATTATAAAAGCCCTCTAGCTGGTGTCCTTGCCTCTAGCCTCTGCTCTCTCCAATCCTGCTTTATAATATCATCAAAGAACTTATTTTTAAACACCTCTTCTATCCTATATTCCTTTGTATATTTCTTCCTATATTCCCTTGCTCAGAAATCTACAGGGCCTTCTAGCTGCCCATTGATTTCTCTAGTTTACATTGATTTCTCTAGCTTTTTACTATCTGTGGTCTGGCCAAGCCAGACTGAGGGGAACAGCTAGTCAACTCTAACCTAAATTTGAGCTGGGATAATTGTACATAAGGAATGTGAGGGTTAGCAATCTCTCCTTCAGTGGACTGATGGCTCAATACCTCCCCACTCTCAGCAGAGTTAGATGAGGAAGGGGGCATATTGTCTCTCTGATACCATCTTATATAGGTTCAAGAGTTTACTTGACAAAGATACTCCCAGCCTGAACTGACAAACCCTTGAACAGCAAAGACTGACTCCAGGGATGGTGGGCTTGGCTGTTTTAAGGCCCCCAAAGGCATAGTCAATTTTTCTTGGCCAACAGGGAGACTACCCTTCTGATTAAGTCAAGGAACTTGTTCCAACTTCATATTCATAAGATATAGCAACATGTTATAAGTAATTTAACACCTTGCTAACTCATTAATATATTACATTATCTCTGATAACTCCTCTTGGTTTTCTATAACTATATCAATCAGCTGCGAGTAAAAATAATTGTTAAAAAATCAACTACCCCATAATATCTATAATATCTACTCCTATATGAAGTAGATATTAATCTGTATGCATGTGTGTATACATGTGCATGTGTATACACACACATATATGTACATATACACATATACATACATATCTATGTCGACATATATCTATCTATATAATCTAAACATATCTATATATCTGTCTACATATATGCATACATGTACACATATGTGTATATACATTCACACATACATATACTGGACCCTTTTGCCCATCTGGTAAGGCCAATGGACTCCCCAGAGTGTTTTTAACTATATAAAATAAAATGACTAGCATTGTGAGGAAACAAATTACAATGAAATACCTAAATATGTTCATGTAACTATATAGCAACTACACTGGAAACCAATTACACTGAAATATGTGTATGTATAATAAATGTGTGCATGAATGTATGTGTCTATGGCATTCTAACCCACCCTAGTGTTGCTTTACCCAAATTTGCCCCAAATTTTCATGATATCCTGACCCTATCCTTATCCTAATCCTTTCAACCCCCAACACCTAGCACCGTTCCTGACACACAGCAGGTAGTGAACTTATTTATTGCGACATTTTTCTTACAAAATTTCCTGGATACAGAGAAGGTAAGGGATTTCCCCAATGGTCAGGCAACCAAAGATTTTAACCTAAATCATCCTGAATCCAAGTTCAGTCCTTTATTTACTGCCTCTGGAGCCAGCATTTTTAACTTGAGACCCCTGAACTTGCTATGTATGTGTATGTGTATATGTATTTGTATGAATGTGTATGCAGATGTATCACATATACTTATATATAGCAAAATATAATCACATACACACATGTATATAATATATGTATATCTGTGTGTATTTGCATTTATACCTACATGCATATTTTGTGTATGGTTTATAGAATGTATGTGCATATATATACTATATATAACTATAAGTGAGTATATATACTATATATAAATATATTTTTCATAAAGGGCGTTATACAGAGAGTTTTAGATCTATAGAGATATATAACTGTACAGGCTTAGGGTTTCATATATACATATATATAAAACTATTTGTAGATAGTATACATACTCTATATTTGATTTATATAGGTATGTATATATATGTATGCATGTATACCAAGCCCTAACACATAACATGTATATGTATGTATGTGTGTATGCATGCATGCATGCATGTATGTATGTATGTATATGTTTAAAACCCTGCCCTAGAGCTAATAAACAGGGCAGACCTTGGAGTCAGGATAATTTGATTTCAAATCCTCCCTTGATCTATACTGACTGTGTGATCACCAGGCAGTCTCCTAGACCATCTCAGTATCCCAGATAATTCTGTAAGGGATAAATTATAATAAACAAGTCAAATGCCTACTATGTGTCAATCACAATGCCAGGTGATAGGGGTTGAGGGGATGGAGATAAGGATAGAGCCAGGACACCGTGAAAAAGTGGAGCAAATTTGGGGTCAGGCTGCAGCCAGATGGATGAGAAAGGCTTAGGGAGTGCTAGGTCAGGCCCCATGTAGGAAGGCGTGGATGGTCAACCAGCAGGCCAGTCAGGGAGCGAGCTGCACATGGGTTCCTTCTTACTGTGTTCCACAGGAGAGCACACTGGGTGATGGCCCAGTTTTCAGACAAAGGACCTGCTGTGGTGGCTGTCTCATCACCAAACAGGAACCAAGGACACTAACAAAAAGAGAAAATTAGCCCAGAAAGCCTCCACAGAATGAGAAAGGTAGGATTCTAACAGCACTGCACTAGTAAGCTTGTTATAGAGTTTCAGCAGCCAGTTCTAACCAGGAATGAGTACGGTTTAGATCCTAAGGGTACCATAATCATACAACAGAAGACAAGTTCAGGAGTGGGGAGCTATAGGCTGCTCTGGCTATTTACTGGATCTGTGATTTCAATGATTCAAGGAATTCCAAGATGAGGAAATTCATTCTCCTAATGCAAGTCAGCACCTTCCCTTAGAGAGCTTTCTAGGACTCAGAGAGCTTAAGTGACTTGCCCTGAATAACAGAGCAGGTGTGTGTCAGAGGACAGGCTTGATCCCAGGTCTCCTAAGATCACAGGTGGATTCTCTATCCACTCTGCCATGTGGGCAGAACAAAGCTGTCCATCTGTTCAAGTCGTTTATGTTCTAATGGGGGAGACAATGTGTATTTTTCTTCCCTCTTCAAATTTGCTCATGCTGCTCCCTCCCTTTGTGTCCCCCCTACACACACATCTGTAATGCTCTCATTTCTTGCTTTTCACCTCTTCTACCCTTCCTTTCAGGCCTCAGTCCAACCTATACCTGAATAAAGACCTCCTCTATAACATCTCTGATTAGTGGTCACTGGATCTCCTTTAGTAGAGGCAGCTAGGCCATGCAGAGGCTAGAGCATTAGAGTTGGAGTCAGGAAGACCTGAGTTCAAATCCTGCTTCAGACCCTTACTGTGTGACCCTGGGCAAGTCATTTAACCCTGTTTGCCTCAGTTTCCTGTAAAAAATTACCTCAAGAAGGAAATGGCAAACCATTCCAGCATCTTTGCCAAGAAAACTCCAAATGAAATCACAAAGAGTCAGATATAACTAACATACAAAAAAAATCATTGGGAAGGTTTTCTTAACATCAGCATGAACGGAAGGTGGGATGTATAATTCCTTAGATGGAAAAGATGGAGGTGAGTGGGAAGGAAGGGATAGTAAGTCTAAAGCAAAGTTCTGCCTGTCATCGAAGAAAATTCGGTTATATTTTTTATTTTTAGAAATCCTTGTAGCTCCCTAGTAAATATTTGTTGACTAGTGTGCTGCCTGCCTTTCTGTCTCCTGCTGACTGCTTTCCAATAGTCTTCAAATTTAACAAGAGCACTTTGTCATTATGACAACTTTTCTAATGAACTTAGAGTGTTGCCCCTAACAGAAAACAGAAAGGCTAATTTTCAGTCCATCAGGGAGTAAGATTGCCTGAAGAGTAACCTCTATAGTATTTTCAAGGGCTACAGACTTCCCTGCTCTCTTCAGTCAATCAATTAACATGCATTTATTAAGTACCTACTATGTACTGGCACCATGCTAAGCACTGGAGATAAAAACAAGGGAGGAGTGGGATAGCTCTTGCTCTCAAGGAATTTACATTCTAATAGTAAGCCAGTATATGTATATATGGGTTTTGATGATTTATACAAAGTAGATTCATGGTAACCATATAGGGGAAGAGGCTATCGACTGAAAGAACAGGGAAAGACTTTCTGCAGAAGGTCATCTTTGGACAGAATCTTGAAATTAGCCTCATTCTATTATTTCTTTCTGTGTACAATTGTCTCCTAACTGGATCTCCTACCCTTTTAAACAATGACCATCAAATCATACATATATAGCCTTTATCAAATTGCTTACTGGTTTGTGGAGGGGGGAAGGATGATCGAGGGGAGAGAGAAGAGGGAGGAAAAAATCTGGAACTCAAAATGTTATCCAAAAATTAATGTTAAAAATTGTCATTACATGTAATTGGACAAAATAAAATACTATTTAAAAATGGTCATCAAAGTTCTCTTCCAACTTCACTTCTCACTCTTCACAAACTTACCATGAGAAAGAGAAAAAAAGCACTAAATGTTAGGAATCCATTTCTATTTGTTATCGTTTTAAACTTTTTTTTTAAAAGGAGGTCGTCCCAGGGGTGGCTAGGTGGCGCAGTGAGTAAGAGCCCCAGCCTCGGAGTTGGGATGACCCGAGATTGAATCCGGCCTCAGAAAATGAGCACCCACACATAAATAATGACTAGCCGTGTAACCTTGAGCAAGTTACTTAACCCCAATTGCTTAAAAAAAAAAAAAAGGAGGTCGATCCCTCTTTCCTTTGCAAAGGTGGGAGGCAATCAGAATGGAACACAATATGTGGTTATTTTTGCTGAACGATCTTTTTCTCTTTCTTATTCTTAGTACTAAGAATCATTCTCTGAGTGAAGGGGGTGGGAGGGATATAATGGGAAATAAAGATGATAGAAATATAAAAGCTCACTATAAATTTTTTAAAGAAAAAATAAAAAAAGACTGGCCATCAACTGGTGAATTGAACAAACTGTGACCTATAGACATCCTATAAGTCCCTCTTAGTGTTAGTTCCTTTCTCCTAAATTGGGTTTATCTATAGCTATTTACATGTTGTCTTCCCCCCGTTCGATTAGGAGTCCCTTGGGATCAGAGGTTCTTTTTGCTGTTCTCCACATTGCCAATACTTATAACACAATGCCTGGTCCATAATAAGTGCTAAGTGAAAGCTTGTTGACCTGATAGGAGGAAATGACAAATATAAAGACCCAAAAGAAACACAAGACTCATGTGACCTGATGCAGTAAGCAGAACGGAAGAAAAATACGAACCATGATGCCAACAACAAAGCCAAGCTTTGAACAATTCTTAAAAAGATAATGGGTTCAGACAACAGACAATGAAATATGCCTCCTCTCCACAAGGAAACTACATGGGCAGATTTGGTAGGTGGGGTGACTGGACTGGTTGGGCTTACTTAATCATTTCTCTTTATTACAAGTTCTATCTAGAATGTAGGGGGAAATGGGGGTATATTTAGAGATGATTATGATGTAAAAGTGAGAAGAATAAATAAAATTTATTTGAAAGAATAAGTTGTTGTTCAGTCCTGTCTGTCTCTGCATGACCTCATTTGGGGTTTTCTTCACAAAGGTACTGGAATGGTTTGCCATTTCCTGCTCTAGGTCACTTTACAGACGAGGAAACTGAGGCAAAATGAAAATAACTGAACTTTCAAGAAGTTTGTCTCATTTGCTTCTACTGTTAGTCAATCAAAAAATATTTATTCAGCACTTATCAGGCACTATGCTAAGCACTGGAGATACAGAAAAGGCAAAAAGTTAGTCACTGCCTCAAGTAACTTATATTCTAGTGGAAAAGACAATATGAAAATAACTATGCACGTGTAAGATAGAAGGTCCTGGAAATGAAGAAAAGCAAGCAAACAAAAAGATCTGAGCTGAATCTTGAAGGAATCCAGGAAAGTCAAAAGGCAGAAGGAGGCGGAGTATTCCACCAATGGGAGATGGTTCGTCAGCCATTAAAATGAAAGGTATTTATCACACCAGGTCTTCAAAATCAGAGGATGTCTACCAGACCAAGAAACCATTGGTAATTAAATCTTTTCTAGATAATGATTGTAAGCATTTTTTTAAAATATTTTCAGGCTTGTAAAGAACTTTTACCAACAACTGTGGGAAGTGGGCAATAAGTGCATTATGACTTGTGGATGAGAAAGCTGAGGCTCTGAAGAGGTTGTGACTTGCTTATGATCAAAGAACTAGTAAGTTTCCAAAGTGGGATTTGACCTTGGTCTCCAAGTTCCAAGATCAGTCCATAAAACTACTCCATATTTTAATACCAAACAATCTCAGTATTCACCAATTGACTCAATAACATCCTTTGGTATGGTCTCTCTAATGTGATTTTATCTTATCCATTTGAAGTTTTTTAATGATGCTTACATTTTAATTAGTGACTGCTATCCACCCCAGTCAAAAGAAAATCATCTACATTTCTGAATCTGTGAGGTGGAGGGGAAAAAAAAAACAGGTTTTTAAATGACTACACTTTCAATCCTCTCATTCTCAAAATCACTCTAATAGGTCCATGTAAGTGTCTGACTGGATGTGAGCTGCTAACTAAAAACTATTCTTCAGCAAATAAGACAGGATTATCATCTGCGTTGCCATGTTATTCTGGGCCAGTTCTCTGACAGCTCCTGGGATGATTGTGCAAGATATGCTATCATTACTGAGCTTTTTTAATAGTGGAACTGTCCCAGGAAGCCAAGAGGCAGGGTTCACATAATGTGGCCATTTCTACTGGATTTCTAAGTAGGGTATGTTTCTTCTGTCAAATGAGTCAGAATGGAAACAGAAATTTGCTCATGACTCACATATTTTTGTGTTTTTTTTTAAGTTGAGCTTGTTTTTGTTTAAATTCAGGACTTGGGCACTTGGGGCTGAATAAACTTTCTACACGTTTCATGAGGCTCAAAGTTAAAAAAAAAAACCTCATATGGAGTGAGGGCAAGCATGCTGCTCCACCAAGTGAGCAGTGGTTACTTTTAAACCTTGGCTACAAAGATAAGTCTTCTTTGCCTTGTTTTTAAGTTTTATGGATACCTTTTTCAGATAGATAGACAGATGGAAAGAAAAATCAAGGAAGGAAGGAAGGGAGGGAGGGAGGGAGGGAGGAAGGAAGGAAAGAAGGAAGGAAGATGGATGGAAGGAAATGATAGAGAGGGGAGAGGGAGAGAGAGAGAAGACAGTTGGAGAGATAGATTGTAGATATAGATTGTGTATTTACACACAGAGAGACACAAAAACCAAGGAAATTTTCTGCTTATCCCATCATACTCTCTGAAACTGTACCATCTTTTGTAACAACAAAAAAAAAATCAGACAAAACAAGTCAATCAGTAGACACCTGATTTATTACCAATTTTTGTAACTATAATAGAGTTGTATGAATACTTTGGTACATGGGATCTGTCTTGGATTGTCATATGCTATAACAATAACATACTAACTTTAGAGCTAGGAAACATCATTTCAAATTCTACCTCTGACATTTTGTAGTGATATGACTGTGGACAACCTCAATATCACCATCTGTAAAATGGACTACATAGTCTCCAAGGTTTCTTCCCACTCTAGATTTAAGCTCTTCTGATGCTTTTGGCTATATGTGCCCAATAGTGAGATCTCTGTCAAAGGGTATGAACAGTTGAATGTCTTTACTCACATAAACCACAGTAAAGGAGAACAACATGAATTTTGCCTGGACAATTACCATGAGTGATTTGGATGGTGTGGATACAAGGGGAAAGGTGTCACCCCTCTAGAAGCCTATGTTTACTTCCTCCTCAGGGAAATCCAAGTCTCTTAGGGAAGTACCATAAAGCAGGATGTCGGTATGGATCCCAAGGGCAAAGGAAAGGTGGGACTCAATAGAACAACAGTGCCTGGTCATCTGCTCCAAAGCTGCTTCCCTTCTAACGTAAAGTTCTCAAAGTACAGTGAGAAGGTTGAATTCATATATGGATCTTTGGGATTAAGTGGAATTTACAAGAATGCTAAGAGGTTACTTGCCTAGCAACCCTGAATTAGTTTACCTCCCAAATGACATTCAAACCACAAAGATTAGAGTCTAGAGGACTCTACCTAGAGGATAGCTCCCTGGGGAAAATGGGAGTTACTGACAATAGAGAATTATTAATGTACATTAACTTATTAATTGAGAGGTAGTATTTCATACATAATGGATAGATGATTTACCTCAGAGCCAGGAAGGCCTGGGTTCAAGTGTGGTCACTGATATATTCTGATTCTGTGACCCTGGGCAAAGCATTTAACTCCTCATTGCCCCCTAATAATGGTGGTGCCATTATTCATAGAACACCGGGCTTAGAACCAGAAAGATTCATTTTCATGAGTTCAAATCTGGCCTCAGATACTCACTAGCTATGTGACCCTGGGAAAGTCACTTTGCACTTTTTTGCCTCAGTTTCCTCATCTGTAAAGTGAACTGAAGAAGGAAACGGCAAACCACTCCAGGATCTTTGCCAAGAAAACCCCAAATGGGGTCACAAAAAGTAAGATATGACTGAAACCACTAAATATCATAATTCTATTAATCCCAATCACCATTAAACAGATCCATCCCTACTCATTAGTTCTATCAGAGATTTAATTTATATTTTTTGTTCCAATTACACATAATCCAGGATTTAATTTAGACCACAGATCCGCACACCACTACAAAAGATCCCAGATCTCTAAAGGATTTCAATTTCTTCACTTTATACATGAGGGAACTGAGGCCTAGGGAAGCTAAGGGGACAAGGTAACACAGATGGTAGGCATCAGAAGCAAAATTTGAACCCATTTGTGCTGTACCATGAGTCATATCCCTGTGTCCTTACAATCCACTTACCAAGTTATACAAGTTTTTTGAACATGTCACTTGTAAGACCCTGAATATCACATAGGTTATCTTCACCAACATGGCTAAATGTCTTCATCTTCTCAATTTCCAATACTTAAGGACAAATAACATAGCCAGACAGCACATCTCCCATAGGACTGTCAGCTTGCACTTTTAGGGGATACAGATGTGGGTATTTCTAAAGCAGATATCTATCTGTTACTTCCTTTTCAAGAAGGTTCAATGGCTCCCCATTCCCTCCAGGATAAAATGAAAATATTTTTACTCGTCAATTAAAGGCCTTCACAAACTGTCTCCAACCTGTGTTTTCAGTCTCGTTTCACATTTCCCCCCACCACATACACATACCTTCTACACTCAAGGCCTATTGGCCTGTTTTCTGCCTCCTAGATATAACATTCCATTCCTGCCCTTTGCCTTTTTATAGGCTGCCCCACATACCCAGAATACAATTCCTGCTCACCTCTACCTTTAGCAATTCCCGGCTCCTTTCAGAACTTAACCCCAGTGTCATCTCCTACATGGGCTCTTTTTGGTTTCATCTAGTTAATATGAATTCCCCCCTCCAAAAAATGTACTTTATATTTACTTTGTAAATACCTTACATTTATTTAGCTGGGTATGTGTTATCTCTCTAATCATATGTGTTGAAGGCAAAGATTGCTTTGTTTTGTCTCTGTTCCTCCAAGAACTAACCTAGCAAGGTTACATAGCTCCCCAAATACAGAGAC
>WOXC01010832.1:112500-320356 GCA_011680675.1 Gymnobelideus leadbeateri
TATGTGTATACATGCATATGCATTTTATTAATATCTTTTGTTTTTACATCATGTAAATATCCCCCTATATCCCCCTCCCAGAGAACCATCCCTCAACAATAGCCTTTCAATTGCTTTCCCTGCCTCCAATTTCTCCCTTCTCCAGTCATAAGATCATAAGCTTCCTGAGGACAGGGATTAGATTTTGCCTTTTTTTGTATTCCCAATGTTTAGCACAGTGCCTGGAAGGCACATAGTAGGGGCTTAATAAAAGTTGATTGATCGATACAGTTAGAAAGGACCTCTAGACACCTTTTGGTCCAGCACCTTCATTTTAAAGGTAAAGAAACTGAAAGGGCCCTAGAGGTTAGATGACTTGCCCATGGTCACATAGTTGGAATCCAGACCCACAGCCTCAGATTGCCCTCCCAGAACCCTTTCTTCTCCTTCCTGCTTCATCCATCCCCCACAAAGCTGCCACAGTGATATTCCAAAAGCTCTTGTCTTATCCATCACTCCTCCACTCAGTAAAATTCAGTGGCTCCCTAGTGTACCAAGGACCAAATATTCAACGGTCTCCATAAACTGGCTCCAACCCACATTTCCACTCAATCTATATTGCTTCCTTAAGTATATTCTATGTATCAGCTGAGCTGACTTCTACAAACCCCTCCACTCTCTCTCTCCTTGCCTTCTTCCCTCCTCACCTCCACATCTCAGAACACTTAGTTTCCTTCAAAACAGCTAAAATACCCCATTTGGAATTCCTGACTCACCCAACGCCAACCTAGCACCTTTCCCTAAAAGACAACCTGGCATTTATATTGTATTTTTTTCACTGTTAATCACATATATTGGAAGGTTAACTTTTTGAGGACAGGGATTATTTCTTAAGATCACAGATCTAAAGTTGGGAGTTTAAAGGGTATTTAGTCCAACCTCTTCATTTTACAGAGGGAGAAACTGAGACCCAAGGAGGGTTGTGTGACTTGACCAAGGTCATACAGGTAGTGGCAGATGAAGAATTTGAACTCAAGTCTCCATATTCCAGAGCCAATACTCTTTCCATTGTACCATGTTTTGTATGCCCAGTGCCTAGTACAGTGTCTGGAAGACAGTAGGTGCATAATAAGTGTCCTTTGATTGGTTGATCAATTGACATATCTTTTTACCTTACATTGTTTCTTTTTAAAATGATGATTAATTCATTTATTGAGCTCAGTTTTGATTTAATTCATTTATTGAGCTCACTTATTTTATTTATTTATGGTGTTCAATGTGCTGCAGAACTGAGGGAAATGATCATTTCTCTATTATGTTAATAACCAATTATTAAATTAAGGTAGAGGGTTTTTTCCCTTTATTTTCTCATTCAGGTACCAGCCCTTGCAGATTAGTCAATGAGTCTCAGAAGGACATTGCTGATGGATGAGATAGCCCAAATCCTCCAGGTACAAACTCAGAGATCTTGGGCAGGACCCCACCCAACTAGAAGACCTTACAAACAGAATCTAATCTAGGTGAATTCTTGCCCTTAGGAAGTAAGTCTATGCCCTTGCAAACCCTCCATCAGAATTTAGGATGACCCAGCTTATGATGGAAAAAAACAACCAGAGTGTTCTGGGTAGAGGTGAATTTGTCCAGATTGCTAGAAGCAGTTAAATCTCATGATCAAGTCACATTCTCAGTAGGAGGAGCTGAAGACTCTTAACCTACCTCTTCAGTAATATGTCCACCCACTCAATTGTTCACCAGTCAGGGTTGATTTTCGCCTATCAGGGGCACCTCCTTTTCCAGCTTTTTTAAGCATTCAACGATCTTCATAGTTTTGTCTTTGTTTATGGAGAGAGCACTGACCATCAATTTGTTGATTTTTTTGCTAGTCTAATTAATAAATTGATTATTAATTACCTGGAAACTTTGTCTCTCAGGCTTTTCATTCATCTCAGAATCTTATTCAAAGATAAACATGATATTTACCCCTCCAGAAGCTTATAATCAATTTTTACTTCTTGCCAAATCTGTTCTCAGTTCAGCTTGTGAATGTTCTACTTATCCATGAACATTTTAAAACAAGGCAGAATTTTTCCAAAAATCTAAGACTATAGGTGTTGGGATTCTCTAATCACTATTTGACCAGTGAATTGACTCTCTTTGGGCATTCAGCTCACTAGATCACAGAATTTCAGAGTTGAGAAGGGCTGTCCAACCCAAACCTAAACAATAATTCCCTTTACAATGTCTCTTAGAAGTGATCTTCCAGTTCAGTGAAGACCTTAAGTTAGGGACAACCCAATACTTAGCCAGGCAAGCTATTTCATCTTTGGATGGTTCAGATAGTAAGGAAGATTTTTTTTTCTTTTTTCTTACATTAGTCCTTAATCTTCCTTCTATTCCTTCTTACTTCTCTTATTGCCCTGGTTTTTGCCTGTAGCATTTCTCCCTCTTTTTTAAAGTTTTGATGGATTTAGGTGCAGAATGGGACATATGCTTTTGTACATATCAATTGAGGGAATTTGTTTTACTTGACTATGCATATTTATTACAAGAATTCTCTCCTTTTCTTTCTTATTCCAATGGGATAAGGGATGAGAGGAAGAAAAAATTTCTGCCAGGTTTTAAATGGAGGTGGGGGTAGGAAAGGCTACAAATGTGCAGTGTTCCATGCATTTTCAGATGAGGCAAATTTACCTGTTTCACTTGGTAACTAGAGACCTCTCAAAAAGTGGGCAAAACAACAAAAAAAAAGACATCTATAAAAACTAATTTAAGATAAAAATTAAAGCCTTATATATCATAAGATCATCAAATTAAAGCTGAAAGGGACTTTAAATAATGTTGCACAGCTGATACATTTTACAAAAATGGAAACTGAGGCCCCATGAGGAGGCATATAATGCAAAAACCAAATTTTATTGTGTCTACCATGTCTGTACTTTGGAAGGTTGTGAGGTAGACAGACAGCCAAATGTTCTATACATATATATACACATATATACATATACACACACAGATGGAAGGATGGATAAATAGAAGGATAGATATATTAATGACTACATAATACATAGATAACTAGATAGATGAGAGAGAGAGAGAGAGAGAGAGAGAGAGAGAGAGAGGTTTCATTTATATTATATAATTATCTTTATAGTGCTGCTAACCTCTGTACTGACTATTTTCAATCAATCAATAAACATTTATTAAGCACCTACTATGTGCCAGGCATTGTACTAAACACTGAAGATACAAAAAGAGTCAAAAGACAATCCTTGCCTTCAAAGAACTTAAAAGACATTGACAAACCAAAGAGCATTCAGAGGAAGTCAACCACGGAGGTCAAGGGGTTTCCATAGGAGAATTGGGCTGTGGATGGGGCAGTGGATTTGGAGTCAGGACATGTTATGTTCATATACCACCTCAGACATTTATTAGCTATGTGGCCCTGGGAAAGTCACTTAACTTCACTCATCAAAAGGTCTCTAGCTCAATTTAGAGAACACTTAGGGAAGCATCAGGAATGCCTTTAAACAGCTGTGCCTGGCAGGCACAACTGGAAACAATGATTAGCAAACTCACAGATTTAGTCTTGATGTCAGGATAGACTTCTTAAACATCAAATTGTTGTTGTTGTTCCATGGTCTCCAACTCTTCATGATCTCGTTCAGGGCTTTCTTGGCAAAGATACTGGAGTATATTTTTAAGACTCATTGTACAGATGAGGAAACTGAGACAAACAGGGTTAAGTGACTTTCCTGGAGTCACATAGCTAGTAAATATCTGAGGCTGGATGTGAACTCAGATTCCTCTGACTCCAGGGCTAGCACTCTATCCATTTCATCACCTGGTTGCCCTTAACCATTAATTAGAGCTATTCAAAAGCAGATCAGGCATCTTCAAAAGGGTATGAGTTCCCTGTCACTGGAGGTCTTCAAGCAAAGGTGGGATGACTACTTGCTGGGGCATACTGCAGAGGGGTTTCTACCTCAGTGGCCTGATTCACTGGCCTCTAAGGTCTCTTCCAACTGGCAATTTCAGTGGTTTTTATTCTGATTCATCTTCTAAGGGTTCCTTCAAATCAGTTTGGGGCTCTGTTCCCAAGAAGTGTTTGTGAGCCCAGAGCTGGACCTGAACAACTTTGGGAATAACAAGAGCAGAGAGGCTAGTCCCCAACGTCCTTGTCAGAGCAAGTGAGATGACGATGCCATTAAGTCACACATGAAATATGTTCAGTTGTGGCTACTATATTTCAGGAAGAACATTAAAAAGCTGGAGGGCATCCTGTGGATGGTTACCAGCATGGTGAAGGGCCTTAAGTCCATGCCATATGAGGACTGGGTAAAGGCAATTGGATTTTTGTAGCCTGGAGCAGAGAATACTTTGGGCAAAGTTGTCTTCAACTATCTGAATGGCAGTAATCTGGCCTCAGACCTTACTAACTATGTAACTCTGGGCGAGTCACTTAACCCTGTTTACCTCAGTTTGCTCATCTGGAAAATGAACTGGAGAAGGGAATAACAAATCACTCCAGTATCTCTGCCAAGAAAATCCCAAATAGGGTCATGAAGAGTCATGAATGAAATAACTGAATAACAACAAACTCGAAAATGGGCCTTTCGCCCCAGAAAATGGGAGAATCAATAAGCAAGAATTACAAAGAAGAAAATTAGGGTGAGAGTGGGTGACTACAAGAGTGCAAACAAATAGAACAACTTAAAAAATCAAGAGTGTGGGTGGAGCCAAGATGGTGGAGTAGAAACAGCACTTCCATGGCACTCCAGTCCACACCACTTCAAAATTATGTAAAAGGGGGACTCTGAACAACCTCTGGAGGTCCAGCACCCACAGAATGACACAGAGAAGCTAACCTCCCTCTGAGGACAGCCCGGCAGCCTGGCAGGGAACAGCCAGCACAGAGTGTTGGGAATCAACAGTGTAGTGCTCTGGGAGCTGAGCCCAGGCCTGCCTGAGTTGCGGTTTTAGGCCCAGGGCAACCAGGCCAGCAGCCGGCTGGAGGGACCCCAGAATACCAGAAGCTGTGCCTTTTCCAGAATTTCCAACACAAAGTGAGAGGTTAGTGCCCTATGGCCTTTGGGACCAGTATTTGGGAACGTGTCAACTTCTTCCCCTGGGGGCTAGAAGTGGCTGAGGAGATGCAGCAAAGCCTCCATTTTGCAGCTTCAGTTGCAGCTTCAGCTCCTGGCCTGCAGACTATAGGGGGATCCAGCAATCAGTATGGGGGGTAATGGCTCTTGCTTTAACCTCCCTGGATTTGGATTGTGGTCTGGAGTGGAGGTTTTAGGGTGTGTGTCCAGCTTGCCAGAGTGTGTTGGGGCTTCAGGGAGGGCACCCAACTAATACCTCTGGAAGTTGAGAAGACCCCAACGTTTGGGATGGAAACTCCCCTGTCTGGTGGCAGAGTCCTACTGTGGCAACAAGCCCAGAAGTCAAATAATTAAGTGACAACATACCTAGGCAAAGGAAACAAAATAAACAGAAAAATTCAACATTAGACTCCTATTTTGGGGGCAAAGAGGATCGAAGCATGGAACTGGGAGGAGGACTGGGAGGTCAGAACTCCTGCACCAAAAGCCCCAAATAAAAATACCAGTGGGTTACAGGCCATAGAGGACCTTAAGAAGGATTTTAAAAACCAAATAAGAGAAGTGAAGGAAAAAATTGGGAAGAGAAATGAGAAAGATGCAGGAAAAATATGAAATGAGGGTCAACAGCCTGACTGAGGAAAATAACATCTTAAAAAATAGACTAACTAAAGTGGCAAAAGAGGCTCAAAAAAGAAATGAGGAGAAGAATGCCTTAAAAAGCCAAATTTGCCAGAAGGAAAAGGAATCTCAAAAGCTCACTGAGGAGATTCATTCCTTCAGAATTAGACTGGAGCAAATGGAAGCTAGTGACTTTATGAGAAATCAAGATGCTGTTAAACAGATCCAAGCAATTGAAATAAAAGGCAATGTGAAATATCTCATGGGAAAAACCACTGACCTGGACAATAGAGCCAGGAGAGATAATTTAAAAATTATTGGACTACCTGAAAGGCATGATCAAAGAAAGAACCTAGAAATCATCCTTCAAGAAATTCTCAAGGAAAATTGCTGTGATGTTTTAGACCCAGAGGGCAAAATAGAGGTTGAAAGAATCCACAGATCACCTCCTGAAAAAGATCCTAAAAAGAAAACTCCTAGGAATATTATAGCCAGGTTCCAGAATTCCCAGATCAAGAAGAAAATACTACAAGCAGCCAGGAAGAAACAATTTCAACATTGTGGAAACACAATCAGAATAGCACCAGACCTGGCAGCTTCTACATTGAGGGATTGAAGAGCATGGAATATGATATTCCATAGGGCAAAGGACCTGGGATTAAAACCAAGAATTACCTACCAAGCAAAACTGAGTATCTTGTTTCAGGGGAAAATATGGTCATTCAGTGGAATAGAGGACTTTCAAGCATTCTTGAGGAAAAAAACAGAGTTGAATAGAAAATTTGACATTCAGACACAAGAAGCAAGAGATGCTTGAGAAGGTAAACAGGGAAAAGAAATCAAAAGAAACTTATCAAAGTTGAATTATTTACATTCCTACATGGAAAAACAATAACTGTAACTGATGAAACCCTTCTCAGTATGAAAAGATTTGAAGAAGGGTGTATGGGTATATGAATACATATGTGAATGTGTTTATATATGTTTACAGGTATACATGGATAGAGGGCACAGGTTGAATTTGGTGGGAAGGGATGATACTTAAGGGGTGAAGTTAAGAGGTGAGAGAGGAAGGTGGCAAGAGGAGATGGGGAGAGACAGAGCAGGGGTAAACTATCTCATGTAGAAGAGGCAAGGGGAAGTGGTTGCAGGGGAGGGGAAGAACAGGAAGGCAAAAAGGCAAAACCATATTCACATTGAATTTGGCTCAAGGAGAGAATGACATACATACTAAATGGGATATCTCACCCTGCAGAAGAGTAGGGGGAAGGGGAATGAGAGGGAGGATGATGGAGGGGAAGGCATGCTGGGGGGAGGGGAGGTTGGAGGCACCCACTTTTGAAGAGGGACAGGATCAAAGTAGGGAATGGACCAGGTGGGGGTGGGCTGGGTGGGAGGGACATATAGCCAGTCTTTTACAATATATCTACTATGGTATTGTTTTGCATAGCTATACATGTACAACATATACTGAATTCCTTATCTTCCCAGCGGGAGTGGGTGACAAGGGACAAAGGGAATGGATCTGGGATTCAAAGTTTTAAAAGTAAATGTTTCAAATATACATAAATACTATTATTAATACTATCTTGCATGTAACTGGGAGATAAGATGTGCAGGCATTGGGGCACAGAGATTCACCTTGCCCTAATGGAAAAGTCGAAGGAGGTATGGGAGAAGACATGGGAGAGAGCAGATTGGATGAGGGGATGTCCTGTGGGACTGCTATTCTGGGGTGGTGGGTAGGGGAAAAACAGGGAAAAAATTGTAACTCAAAATCTGGTGGAAATGAATGATGTAAACCAGAAGTTAATAAAGCATTTGGGGAAAAATAATAATAATAAATAAACAAATCTTAGTAAAATTTCTCACAGAAAAAAAAAATCAAGAGTGAATGTTTAAAATTATAAAAATTAAGCATGGCTTGAAAGAAGAAATGTGAAGACATTCCTGCTCCACCCCCTGACAAAGCTGAGCAGTTCACAAGTGTTTATACTGCATATATTTTAGACTTTTTTCATATGCTAATAAATTATGTTGATTTGTTCATCTTTTTTGTCTATAAAAATACTATTTGTTATATGGGATGGCTCTTTGGGAGAAGAAGGGGAAGGGATACTGGGGGAAACTATAATGATATAAAAAGGAAAGATATCAATAAAAACCTATTTGAAAAACAAAGCCTTATAGTTCACAGAGCCATCACTGTAGAGCTGAAAGTGACCTTAGATTGTCTAATCCAGCTGATACACTTTACAGAAAAGGAAACTGAGGCTAAGAAAAGAGATATAGTTGGACCAAGATCCAATCCAAGACATTGCAAGGTGTCCAAGCCAGGATCAGGGCCCAGCTCCCAGGATTCCAGCTTCCATTCTCTTTCCACCAGCAGCACTAGCTGCCTCCCTTTTGACCAGGGATGACTCAGCCGATGTTTTCAACATCTGACATCAATGGCCATAATACATAATTAGTAATAGAAGAAAGAAGCATGACCTTGTTTGTGTATCAGCAAGCAGGAGAAAAGGGTTGGAGCAAGCTTTAAACGCAGCTTTCTACCCAAGAGATCCAGCCCCTATCTGACAGTTGGCTGTTTTTCCCTTCTTCCACAGATAAGATGATCAGGAAGAAAAAATAAAACATCCTCATGATGATTTCATTCTCTCAGTTCTTGGGGGAAAAAAACCCACTAAGTATTTTTCAAAGTAATAATCCAGCATGCTGTTGGTGCTTACAAGGGGAAGTCTAAAAGACAGAATATCAGGTCTGACTTGGAACAGCAGTGGAAAATACAAAGAAGGCTTCTGGGAAATCAAGGCATTTGATCACAACTGGAAACAGGCATCAAGTGAGTGAGAGACAAGACCCGGGGAGATGGAAATCTTGGTTAAGTCTTCATCCAAGTAGACATTTGATAGAAAAATGAAAGGAGATTCAGAAGGCCCCCACCCTACTATGGGTCCATTCCAGTTAGGTGAATCCATAGGCTCCTCCAGTCTCTGGAACCTCTCGAATAATCTTTTTAAGTCAATCGGGGTTAAGGGACTTGCCCAGTAAATGTTCAAAGGCAAAGTTTGAACTCAGGTCCTGAGTTCTCCAGGGCCAGTACTCTATATACACTGTGCTACCTAGCTGATCCATCACAAGTATTCTCAAAGAATAACATTTGAATGGGCATTTATTTAGCCAGTTTCAGATATGAGGCTCACATTGAAAGCAGAAGTGAGCACAGAGCCTGAGCTGGGTGTGTGCCCCCTCCAGGAGCATTGCCCTTGGCCCTTTCTCTGCAAGGACTCTGAGAGGGTGTCTCATAAATAAGGTCAAGGGGAATGGCCCCTTAGCATGTGCTGGCACACACTCCTCTATGCTTCCGGAGAAATCGCAGAGCCATTTTGCAGACTGAACTGCCTTTGCTGTAAAATGTTTTATGATGTGGGGGTTGGTGCTTGTTTGTTTGTTTGCCTAAATGATACAATTGAAACTACCCTTGATCTGCAGCTGTGCTTCTAAATTCTTGGCCTAAACAAGCAGTATTGCTGATGCTGTGTCAATATGAGGGCAATAAATTCAAACACTACCATGAGGTTTCGAAAGTGATTTCTGGGATAGATGTAAAGTACATCTAGGTTCTTGGATAGAAGAAAAGGAAGGAGGGAAGGAAGGAAGGAAGGAAGGAAGGAAGGAAGGAAGGAAGGAAGGAAGGAAGGAAGGAAGGAAGGAGGGAAGAAAGGAAGGAGGGAAGGAAGGAAGGAAGGAAAGAAGGAAGGAAGGAGAGAAGGAAGGAAGGAGAGAAAGAAGGAAGGAGAGAAGGAAGGAAGGAAGGAGAGAAGGAAGGAAGGAAGAAAGGAAGGAGAGAAGGAAAGAAGGAGGGAAGGAAGGAAGGAGGGAAGGAAGGAGGGAAGGAAAGGAAGGAAGGAAGGAAGGAAGGAAGGAAGGAAGGAAGGAAGGAAGGAAGGAAGGAAGGAAGGAAGGAAGGAAGGAAGGAAGGAGAGAAGGAAGGGAGGAAAGAAAGAAGGAATGAAATTTCAGATATTTGGGAGGAAAGTCTCCAGTTGGTAGCTTCCTCATAGGATCATAAATTTAGGTTCAGAAGGAACTTCAGAAATAGTCTAATCCAATACTTTCATTTAACAAGTGAGGAAAGAGATATGTTCTCTTAACCTTTCTGGTTAAAAGAGTTGCTCAATACTCAGAAAATGGCACCGAGCATTGGACACAATTGATCATTGACGATGGATCATCCATTCTTTCCCTTAGGTTGTTATCCTGACTGTTCCCCACCATGGGGTGGAATGGGGTGGAGGAAGGAATCTACTATGACTTTCCATAGAGTTCCATCTTGAGATTCCTTTTCCTTTTACTAAACTAGCTGTCCACAGGCAGTACCAAAGCATTTTCCTATGGGTGGACAAGCTTGACTACTAGGAATATTCTAACTTCCCAGGGTTTTCTGACACCCTAAGTCATTTGCCTGCTTGAAGTTTTAGTCTAGTTTGGTAAATGTAAATAATTCTGAATCCACAAAGACACAAAAGTAGATTTTTTTTTTTTAATTTGTTAGTACTGAACAATGTTCTACTACCACCCAGTGGTTTCTCTGAGGATAGCTCCAACTCAAGAACAAAGCCCTGGCTCCACACACCCCTTTCCCCTTCCTCCCTAACCATTCCCTAAGGATTCTCTTCTTCCAGGATTCTCATGGAAGTCAGGAGTCAAAGTGGTAGCATGAAAATAGGCCTTTAAAAAACTGTGTCAAGAGGCTACTAGGTGTCGAAGTGAGTAAGAGCCCCCGAGTCAGGATGACCTGGGATCGGTCCCAGCCTCAGAAAATGAGCACCCACACATAAATAATGACTAGCCGTGTAACCTTGAGCAAGTTACTTAACCCCAATTGCTTAAAAAAAAATTGTGTCAAGAAGAGCCCCAGTTCTGTCAGGGGAAAATGCAAGTCACTCCAATAATATTGGATTTTTCATCTGGAAGACCTGTGTTCAAATCTTAACCTCTGATATTTATTCACTGTATGAACCTGGACAAGCTCCAGAAGCCCTCAGGGGTTCAGCATCTTCACCCATAAAATGGGTGCAAAGTAGTTGCACAACCAAAGGGGTTGTTGTAAGACTCAAAGATAATATATATAAAGCACTTTGCAGACTTTAAGCACCATATAAATATTAGCTATTATTGCTGCTATTTTCTGTGTCTGTCTCTGTCTCCCTTTCCGCTTCTGCTTCCTCTCTCTCTCTCCCTCCTCCTCCTCTCTTTACCAGACTAATGATTTCTTTTACTGAGAAAACTTCTTCTACAAATGTAGACAGAAAACTTCAAGGTATAGTCTTACAGACATGCTTGGAACACAAAAAGCTTAAGTGACTTGTCCCCAGGGCCACAAAGCCAGCGTGACCAAGGTCTGGCTTGCTCTCATCACCATCACCAGCATCAGCACCAGCATCTCCATCTTTTCCCTAAAGATTTAAGTCCTCATTCCTTGCTTCCACACTCTGCCCCAAGTCATCCCAGCATCCCTGGCTTCTTTTGTTGCCAACTGATCATCAATTCAACTTAATTCAATTCACAAGTATTTATTAATCACCTACTAAATAACCCTGAGGTGCTGTCCTAGGTTCTGGGGATTCAAAGATGGAAAACATTAATGGAAGCTCATTAAAGGTAATGTCTCTACTGTTGGGGATCAAGAAGAACTATGAAATATACACAAATAGAGAATCATGGCTTTAGAGCTAGAGGGGATTTCAAAAGTCATTTAGTTCATATTCCTCTCATTTTAAAGATGAGGAGAAAGGCAAAGACAAGGTAAGTAAATTACCCACAAAACCACAAATAGTAACCATCAAAGCTGGGATTCAAATCCATGACCTCTAGATTCACATCCAGCTTTTTTTTTCTTGCTTTGTGAAATAGAAAGGAAGGAAGCAAGCATTTATTAAGCACCTACTATGTACCAAGGGTTGACCAAAGTTCTTGGCAATAGGTAGGTAGGTGCTATTATTGTTCCCATTTTATACATGAGGGAACTAAGGTAGACACAGGTTAAGTGACTTGCCCAGAGTCACACAGCTAATAAGTGTCTGGGGGAGGATTTGAACTCAGGTCTTCCTGATTCCAGGTGCTCTCCCCACTGTGCCACCTAGCTGCCAATTGTGAGTAATAATTTAAGGAGAAGGGAAATCCATCTCCCACAGGGTCTGGATATGGTTTTATGATACAGCTGATGGCCAGATCCTCCATCTTCAGTCATCCAGGAAAGAGATAAAGGGAAATTGTAAGTGGACCATACATTGTTGGGAGAAATTAGGCTCCAGGAGAGAGAAGACCAAAAGCATTGGAACCCTGAGAGTGGTAGGAGGGCGCCCAGGTAATATACCTCATCATTTCCTACTGAGTTACTTTCCTAGATGTCATGATCGCCAAAAACTTATCATTCCCCAAGATGAAATCAATTCTTATATTCTCACTTCCTCAGATCATTTCCCACCCAGCTATAATATTTCATCGTGCCCATCCCCTTTCACCTTTCAACTTCTTTTTATGTGTTGTCTTCCCCCATTAGAATGTAATCTCCTTGAGGGCAGGGACTATCTTATGCCTTTTTTTTTGTCTCTTAAGCCCTTAACATAGTGCCTGGCATATAGTAGGTGCTTAATAAACATTTATTGACTATTGGCTGTTTGTTCAGTTTGGAATCCACTTAAGTGTTCTGTTGTTTAACCTATGTTTCTCCATTTTGTCCACAAGAATTACAAATATGACTCAATCAAATACTCAGATACTTTACTGAAATCTAGGTATATTGTGTCTCTACAACATTCCATAGATCCATCCATCTATAACCTAGTAAAAAAAAAAAAAAGGAGATAAGTTTGGTGTGACATGATCTCATCTTGACTAAGCCAAGCTCTCACTTTTTATAACCACTTCCATTTCTAGAGGGTCACAAATCATCCCTTTAATGATATGTCATAGAATTTTTCCAGGAATTGAAACCAAGCTCATTGTCCTATAAATTGCTGATGGCACTCTCTTGCTTCATTTGAAGAGTTGAAGCCTTTTTCTGATCCTGGGTCACCTCACCTGTCCCCCATAATCTTTCCAAGATCACCTTCAGCATCTTAGCACAAAATTTCTACCAATCTTTTTAGTATATTCTGAGATTTAGCATGACCAGTAGTTTTCTAATATATTTCAAATATTATTTCATAAGGCATACAAGTTGATGCAAAAATAAAATAAAGCCAGTGAAACTATATACATAATGATTACCACCTTTGTAGAGGGAAAGAGTAATAAGACGAGCCAGATTAAATCCCTGGAAACCTTAAAAAAAACCGGAGTTTAAATCCAACCTCAGAAACTTGTTAGCTATGTGATCCTGGGCAAGTCTTTGTTGTTCAGTCATGTCCTACTTTTTGTGACCTCATTTGGGTTGTCTTGGCAAAGATGCTGGGGTGCTTTGCCATTTCCTTCTCTAGTTTATTTTACAGATGAAGAAACTGAAGCAAACAGGGTTAAGGTTAGCACAGTTAGTACGTGAGGCCAGATTTGACCTCAGACTCCTGGTCTGGTACTCTAACCACTACACCACCTAGCTGCTCCCCAGGCAAGTCACAAGTAAGCAGGGGTTACCCTGCTTAGCTCAGTTTCCTCATCTGTAAAATGGGGAAAATAATAACACCTACCTCCCAAGATTGTTGTGAGGATCAAATGAGATGTCAAGAGCTTAGCTCAGTACCTGGCATATATTAGATCCTTAATAAAGGTTTATTCCCTTCCTTCCTATTTCATAAAGCAAGATCCATTCCCCTGACTTGTGTTTTGTATTATTCATCTATATGGTCTTTTAATTTAGGTACTGATTGATGTCCCTCTTAGTATCTTTGTGTCCAAATGGGTCAATACTCTCAAAGCAAAGGCTCCTTCACCATCTGATCAGATATAATGCTCTAGGGGGAGTGTCCCTTTGTTGCAATAACTGTCTAACATAAATCACCAATGTCAACAATGGAAAATGGCGGCCAAAAAGCTAACACAATCTTAGTGTACGTCAGGATTGGAAGAGTGCACAGGACTAATGGGGGAGAACAGGCATTTATTAAGTGCCTACTGTGTGCTAGTCACTGTGTTAAGTATACTTTACAAGTATTATCTCATTTGTTAGTAATTAGACTAATGAAGTAATAACCCCTGGTCAGGCCACGTATCGAGTGCTGTGCTGAGTTCTGGGTGTCAAGGACAGTCTCTTAGAAAAGACCACAGAAGAGCTAAGACCTCACATTCATAACTATGAAGATCAGTGTAAGGAACTGGGCATGTTTCTCCTGAAAAAGAAGGAAGAGAGTTTTGGTAGGGAAGGGTTTGGCTGGGGTGGGGGGGGGGCGCATCAGTGAAGAGAAGCCAGTTATGTTTCTTTAAGAATTTAAAGGGCTATTTGCCCAGGAAAGTGTGTTGCTGTTGTTCTTGTTCTTGTTCTTGTTGAGTCATGTGTGATTCCCCATGACCCTATTTGGGATTTTCTTGGCAGATACTGGAGTGGTTTGCCATCTCCTCCTCCAGATTATTTTACAGATGAGGAAACTTAGGCAAACAGGGTGAAGTGACTTACCCAGGGTCACACAGGTAGAAAGTTTCTAAGGTCAGATTTGAATTTCGGAAGATGAGTCATCCTGACTCCAGGACCAGTACTCCATCTACTGTGCCTCCTAGCAGGCTCACCTGGGAAAGGGATGAGATTATTCTTTACTTCCTAAGAAGAAATGGAACTATGAATGTAAATTATTTTTAAGTAGATTTTGGTTCAAATAAAGAAAAACATGCTAAATAATTAGAGCTACTCAAAAATAGAATAGGATGGACTGTTCTACTAAGATCGCCCTTGTCATAGAAGATCTTCATGCAAAAATGTGGATGGGGACTTGTTGACTTCTAGTTCACTAGATGCCATCCGAAGGCCCTTCCAACTCTGAAGTTCTATGCTTCCCCTTCTATTCTGTACACTTCACCTTCTAAAGCAGGGAAGATTGTCTTCTAGAGAAAACAAACAGGAAGGCAACAGTCTCAGACTTTTATGTTCAAAGAAGGAAAAAACTGAGTTATCACCTCATTCCTATCAAATTGGTTAATATGACAGAAAAGGAAAATGACAAATGTTGGAGGGAATATGGAAAAAGTGGGACACTAATGCATTCTTGGTGTTGTGAACTGATGCGACTATTTTGGACAGCAATTTGAAACCATACCCAAAAGGCTATAAAACTGCATACACTTTGACCCAGAAATACCCACTATATGAGCAATACTATATACCTACTACAATACCCATTTTGACTCAACAATAATACTAAGTCTGTATCCCAAAGAGATTTAAGAAAAAGTAAAAGGACTTATATATACAAAAAATATTTTGGTAGCTCTTTATGTGACAGTAAAAAGTTGAAAATTGAGGGAATGCCCATCAGTTGGGGAATGGCTGAACAAGTTATGATATGTGATTGTGATGGAATACTATTGTGCTATAAGAAATGATGAGCAAGATGATTTCAGAAAAACATGGAAAGACTTATATGAACTGATGCAAAGTGAACAGAACCAGGAGAACATTATGCACAGTAACAGAAATATTGCATGATGAAGAGCTATTTTGATCAATACAATGATCCAATAAAATTCTGAAGGACTTTAAATGAAAATACTATCCACCTCCAGAGAAAGAACTGATAGAGTCTGAATGCAGGCTAAAGCATCCTTTTTTTAACTTTCTTTATTTTTCTTGGGTTTGGTTGTTGTTGGGTTTTTTTTAGGTCTATGTTTTCTTTCACAATGACTAATATAGAAGTTTATTTTTGCATGACTGCACATGTATAACCTATAGCAAATTGTTTACCTTCTCAATGAGGGAGGAGGGAGAGAATTTGGAACTCAAATTTTTTTTAAAAAGAATACTAAAAATTACTTCTACGTGTAATTAGAAAAAATATAATTTTTTAAAATAAAAATTAAAGGAGGAGAAGAAAGAGGAGGAAAAAAATAAGGGGATTGGATAAGGAGGTTGAAAACACCAAAAGTAGCAGGATATTATCTATTGGAGTAAGGAGGACCTGAGTTCAAATGACCCTGGGCAAGTCACTTAACTCTTTTTGCCTCTGTTTTCTCATCTGTAAAATGAACTGCAGAAGAAAAAGGCAAAACACTCAAGTATCTTTGCCAAGAAAATCCCAAATAGGGTTATGAGAGCTGAACATGACTGAAATGACTGAACAACATGAGAGGAAGAGGATAAAGAGTTGGTCTTAGAGACAGGAGGGTGTGGGTTCAAGTACTGCCTCTGCCACACACTATCTGTATGACCCTGGGTAAGTCACTTAAACTCTCAGTCTGGGAAGCAACTCTCTAAGACTGTAAGTTGCAGGGACAATACCCTTCTGTATGAGTACAAGGGTTTCCTTGTCTGGAGAGCAGCCCTTTACACCAATGAAACCCAAAGTCCCGCCCTAACCCTGTCTCTGTGCTCCTGGGAGCCAGGGGCTAGTGATACATGTGCACAGATAAGTGTAGCACACCCAGTGCTCCTGAATGTTTGACAACTGGCTGGGGAGTGGGGGGGGCCGGGGAGGGTTCTCATCATGCACTTTTCATTTAATCTACATTGCTAACATTTTCTGGATCACTTTTTTTAAGTCTAGAGATAATCTGCAAAACAACTGAATCAAGCCCTGATTTGTAGTATTTGCCTAGTTCCCCGGCAGAAGAGTTCACACTGAACATTTAACAATAGGTTCCTTCCACCAGCTCAAGTTTGCACACCCCTTTTTTGGTTGCTGTTATTCAGTCATTTCAGTTGTGTTCGACTCTTTGTGACCCCATTTGAGGTCTTTTAGGCAAAAATACTGCAGGAGTTGGCCGTTTCTTTCCTGCATATCCCTACAACAATGGTTAATAAGCATCTCCCTCCACTCACTAAGTTGGCATTGGAGTCAAGCCCACAGAAGCTTGAGGTGAGCTTCCTCTAACTGCAGGCTCAGGGGAGTGTTAAGGGAATACTGCCTAAGTGAATTCAAAGTAATTTCAAGGGGGAAAGAGAGACAGAGGGAGACAGAGACAGAGAGATAGAGACAGAGATGGCAGGCAGAGACAGACAGAGACAGAGATAGACAGAGTTAGGGAGGGAAGGGGAAAGGGGGGTGGTCTGGTGAGATATAGGTATAGATATATGTATGTATATGTAAAACTATACCACACATGCTTCCATTTATCAGTTCTAATTTCTAAATATGGAACTTCCCAAATGAAACTAAGGGAGGAAGATTTCTTTATATTTGGATTCTCCTCAGTGCTCTGTCTCTCTCTGACTGTCTCTGGCTCTCTGTGTGTGTCTCTGTCTCTGTCTCTCTGTCTCTGTCGCTGTCTCTCTGTCTTTCTCTGTCTCTGTCTCTGTCTGTCTCTGTCTCTCTCTCTGTCTCTCTGTCTCTCTCTCTGTCTCTCTCTCTGTCTCTCTCTCCCTCTCTCTCTGTCTCTCTCTCTCTCCCCCTGCCCCGCCCCCTTGGGAACATGCCCACACTTAAGCATCCCATGATACAAGGACAAGTCTGCTACAGAATACTTAAACTGCTCAACCTTGGGCTGAGCACCCCCTGGGCATTTTCAAAGTCACTCACACACAGCTGGAATCATCATCTTGGTTACTAATGAATGGGAACTTGTCGCATAATTGAAAACAATCCTGACATGCTCCATTCATTACTGTCTGGGGGAAAGAAAGAAGAGAGTGAGAGCAGTATTTTACAAGTTGCCCTGGTCAATTTGCCTACATAAAAACTGGCCAGCCCCTCAACAGCCACTCCATCTTCTGAAGCTATTTCTCCAATCAACCCCTTGGCACTGGAGTTGAAAGGATCATTGTAGCAGCTTCATCCTGGAGGCAACTTCAGGAGGCAAAACTAACTGGGTAGGAGGGAGTCTATTCCCCCCAAAAAAAACAGGTGGCAAAAGCCCTAGGGCACAGCTGGGAAGTTGTCCTCCCCCCACACCACCATGCCTTCCCTCTCCAGCTGACAAGAGCTATTCTTAGGCTTCCAAAGAACAGAACTGGATGCTACCGTTGCACCCTGGAGGGGATATTGGCTGCCTGGATACAGCCTATGGAGAAGCATCTAGTGGCTCCCTCCTGCCCCTAGAATGAAGAACTAGGTTACTTGGTGGGCCCTGTTTTTCCCAGTTTTTCCCTTTATATACTCTATGTCTCAACTAAATTGACCTACTTGCCCTTCCCCATAGAGGACATTTGATCTCTGACTTCTGTGGGGTTTTGGAATGACTACCCCCTTAGGCACAATGTTCTCCCTCCTTCTTTTGCTTCTTACCCTAGCTCCCTCCAAAACTCACCTAAAGTATGACCTCCCAGTCAGTCAACAACAATTCCTTAAGCACCTACTATGTGCCAGGCACACAGATGTAAGGCAGCTAGGTGGATCTGGAAGATCCGAGGTCAGATCTTGCCTCAGATACGTATTAGCAGTGTAACCTTGGTTGTGCTTGTACAGTTGTGTCTGACTCTTCATGGCCCCATTTGTGGTTTTCAAAAGATACTGGAGTGGTTTGCCATTTCCTTCTCTAATTTCATTTTACAGATGAGGAAACTGAGGCAAACAGGCCAGATCTGAACTCAGGAGGAGGATTTTTCCTGACTCCAGGTCTAGTCCTCTATCCACTGAACCATCTAGCTGCCCCATGTGACCCTGCGCAAGTCACTTAACTTCTGTTTGCATTAATCCACTGGAGAAAAAAATGGCGAAGCACTCCAGTATCTTTGCCAAGAAAACCCCACAGTATTGGTCCATGGGGGTCACAAAGAATCGGACAAAACAGAACAACAATGATGAGCCAGGTATTCTACTAAGTGCTAGGCATACAAAGAAAGGCAAAAAGCACGGGGTCCATCCACACTCCCCAAATTACTCTTGGTTTGATTTCTACATATTTACTATTGACTTATTTGAGTACATGTTATCTCCCTCCTCCCCCTAGACTGTAAGGTCCTCAAGGACAGGGACGATTTTTATTTTTGTTTTTGCTTTTCCAGTTCCTATCACAGTGTCTGGTATAAAGCAGGGTTTTAATAAATGTATGAGGAAGGAAGGAAGGAAGGAAGGAAGGAAGGAAGGAAGGAAGGAAGGAAGGAAGGAAGGAAGGAAGGAAGGAAGGAAGGAAGGAGGGAGGGAGAGAAGGAGGGAGGGAAGGACAGAAAGAAGCTTACTCGCACTGAAGAGCTTAAAGAGGTTCATTTTTTCTTCACTCCTATCCATGCCATTGCCTGGACATCCATTCTCCTCGTCAATTCCCTTTGAGGTCTGAGAGAAAACTTGCTTTTCCCCCAACCCAGGTGAAAAGCAATCAAGAACCAGATGCTTTTAGATGCATTGTCTACCTGAGCTCTCTGGCACAGATACATAAACTCAGTGCAAGACATCTCCCTTTCAGGTCAGAAAATTATAGTCTTCCCAGCTGTTTGGATTGATGTGGCATGCATTTGGTATAATTAACAAGTCCTGCTGACTTCATCAGCTCAAAATCTAAGGCTAAACTTTGAGCAGTTATAGAAAACTCAGTCTTCTCTTGCAGAGAGATTTAGTTGAGAGACTCCATTGTAAGGGTCCATGAGAGGAGACATTGAACATAAGCTCAAATGTCCATTGGAAAGCATCCAGGCCTTCCAACCTCAAATCTCTCCACAGCATCATGATTCCTTTCAAATGGAGCTTGGAGATGAGTCAAGCTAAAATCCTTTCTCCATATAGAAAGCTGTTCAGAGTATCTAGATCAGACTAATTTTTTTTTTAAGTAAATGCTCCCTAAAGGGATGAAGGGAAACTAAGAGGGAGACACAACAGAAGTCTGGGGAAAGATGTGCTTGACTAGCACAGAAGAATATGGCTTTCTGTTTTCCAGAGGTACAAGTCTCTTCCCAGGGAAGGGCTTCCAGATCCCCAAAGGTTCAATTGAACTATTTCTTTTATCAAGATCAGTTTTACATCCCAGATCTACCTAGGAATTCAGCCAATTTGTAACATATGTTATCTCTATGCAAATTTATGAAGAGTTCGATTTTTCTACAGCTACTTTGAGTAGTGGCACAGATTTAACCAAAAAAGCATTGGGGTGCTAGTCATTGGTCTTAGATTTTAGTCCTGGCTGTCAGTGACTTGCTGTGTGACTATGAGTAAGTCCCTTAATATTTCTGGATTTTCCCATCTAAAAAATGAAGGATTTGGTTCTGATAATCTCTACAGTCTGTGATTCTATGTACTTTCAAATAGTCATAGGATTTAGAGCCAAATGGGACCTTAGAGGCCATTGAGTCCAGTCCCCTCCTTTTACAGATGAGGAAACTGAGGTATAAAAAGATTAAGTGATGTGCCCAGGATCATAAAACTAATAAGTTTTAGGGGCATGATTTAAATACCTGTCTTCTTGATTCCAAGTCTGGTCCCTTATCCATCATATGCATTGCCTTTCACAAATTGTTCATGACATATAGCCAATATCTGCCATTGGTCTCTGACAATTGTAACCAGAATCATGTTAAATAAAAAGGCCCCAGTAAAGACATAAGATCTAGAATTGTAATGTATTTTATAAGTTATCCTGCCTCTCCTCTCACTTTAAAGACAGGGAAACTGAAGCCCAGAGGTGGCTTGCTGGAGATCACAATTATTATAGGGAAAGCTGGAATGTGAACCCGGCTCCTATTAATTCCATTCCAGTGACTTTCAGGTGCAGTTTGACATAGTAATCTTCAGAATTTATAATCAAAAGGCTTGAGTTCAAATCTGACCTCATATTAGATAAAGCTCATGAGCTGAGCCATGAATATAGTTAGGTATACCTAAAGACAGAGACAGAGTTTAGGAGGAAGGGCATTCCTGGCATGAGGAACAGCCTGTGCATAAGCATGGTAATGGGAAACAGAATATCATACACAAAGAATAGCAAGTGGACCAGTTTGGAATGTAGAGTACATGAGGAGGAAGAATGTGTAGTCATCCTAGAAAGTTAGACTGGAGCCAGATTGTGAAGGGCTATAAAAACCAAAGAGAAAAGATATATTCTATCCAAGAGACAATTGGGAGCCATTGAAGGTTCTTGAAGAGGGAAGCAAGCTAGGTAGGTTTATAGTTTAGAAATATCAATTTGGTGTTGTCATGGTTGGAATGGAAAAGGGAAAAGACTGAAGACTAATTAGGAGGGGATTGCATTAGTCCAGATGACAGGTGATGAGAGCTTGATAAGGTGATAGCTATATGAGTAGAGGGAAGGGGAGAGGTAGTGACATGTGTAGGTGGAATCAACAAGACTTAGTGGTTGATTGAATATGGAGAATGAGAGGGAATAAAGTCAAAGATAACTCTGAGGTTGTAAACCTAAGTGACTGGAAGAATAGTAATGCCCTCAACAGAAATAGCAAAGTTCATAAAAGGGGTGGGTTTGGGGGGAAAGACAACAAGCCTGGTTGTCCCTCTACAAGTTTCAGAAATCTTGACTTTTACCCAGAAGTACTTGGTGAGGCCAGGCAGGGTCATCTGTGACTACCCTCCCCTTTTAGAAATGAAATACAATGGGACAGTGTTTTGTCCAAGTTTGTAAGTGGAGTGGCAGGATTCCATTGTGGCGCTTCTATAACTGATACTCTCTCTAGCCTACACTCAAAATTTTTACATGATTAACTAGAGAATCAGATATGGTCAAAATAATATATTGGGAGAAATCCAAGAAAAGGATAAGACCCACCCTGCTACAAATTGAAAGGGGAACTGCCTTTGTGTTCTCTCTTCTCCCCTTTGTTTTTTCCTTTCCTCTTCACTTCCAGTGGTTTTCCCCTGTTTCTGATTAGGCTAGCTTTCTGTAGGCAGAGACTGAGGCTGATGAGATAAGTGGGATCTCTCACCCCCTCTACCACCCAGCTACTACCCATTTAAAGGAAAGCCTTTGCTGACAGTCATTGAAAGCTGGCACAGAAGTGTTTATTTGTGTGTGGTTAACATGGGCTAAATGTGGTGAGTCTGGAGCCAGGAAAATGAGGCAAGATATTTAGTAGAGGTTTGCAGATGTTTTAGTTATCAACCCATTGACCTATGCCCAGCCCCAAAGAAATAGAAACTCCAGGGTTTTAAAGAGTCAATAACAACCATTCCTTATCTCAAAGCTATTTCAACAGGGAGGGAGCCTTCCCTCCCTCCCAAAATTATATGGTATTTATGCATTTATTTATATGTATTATGAATATGTTGATATATTTTTATGGGAGGGAGCCTTCCTTCCCTGCAAAAAATTATCTTGTATTTGTGCATTTACTTTATATGTATTATGTATATGTTGATATATTTTCACAAGGAGGAAAGCTCCTTTCCCTACAAAAAAAATATCTTGTATTTACGCATTTATTTTGTATGTATTATGTATATGTTGATATATTTTCACAAGGAGGAAGCTTTCTCTCCCCATAAAAAAATTATCTTGTATTTATGCATTTATTTTGTTTGTATTATGTATATGTTGATATATTTTCACAGGGAGGAAGCCTTCTTTCCCCACCTCCAAAATTATCTTGCATTTATGCATTTATTTTGTAAGTACTATGTATATGTTGATGTACTTTCACAGGGAGGAAATTTTCCCTTCCCCCAAAAAAACTATATGCATTTATTTTATGTATATTATGTATATGTTGATATACATACAGAGGACTGTAAGAGCATAAATTCTGATTTAGAGAAATCCTTGGATGAAGTCCAACAGACTCATTTTCCAGATGAGGAAACTGAGGGTCAGAGGTTATGTGACTTGCCTAGGTTCACAAAGCTAGGAAGTACTTGACACAGGATTCTAATCAATCAATAAACATTTATCAAGCACCTACTATGTGTTAGGCCATGTGCTAAATACTGGGCCATTCAAAAAGAGAGAAAAGATAATCCCTGCCCGCAAGGAGCTTGCAATCTAATTTCTAGGTCTTCCTGGCTCCTAGTTCAGCACTATTCACTACACTAACACTTTCTCTCCTGATAGAACATAAACTCCTTGAAGATGAAGGCTATTTCATTCTTGTCTTTATGGCCATAAGTGACCAACTCAGTGCTAAAGGGCCTATACTTTTAAGATAATGAAGTAATTCCCTTACTGACCATTGGGCAGGCAGAGCCAATGAGTGATTGGCTAAAGGAAGTGACCCACCCTCAAGCACTCACTTCTTCTTTTCCCAGTTTCTCATGTGGGTACCCTTCCAGTCTCTCACAAGAGAGGTTTGTATAGGGGCTGATCATCTTTTCCCCATGCTGGCTATGTAAGCCATCACAACCATGTGGAAGCTAGAGGACAGGGATTCAGTTAGGCAAGCTTGAACCTGAGTCTCAACTTTCATTCTGTGTTTCTTTCCTGAGAATAAGTGACTAAACATCAACCATGAGAAGGATGTACTGAGGTTTGGAGGTGACTTTGTGTGTTCAAGAGGTTCAGAGGTACTAGTCCATTGGATGGATCTGATTGGCAGGAACAGGAGCTTCTGCTTTGGAAAAGGTCACCACCAACATGAGAAGCCAAGCCCTGGCCCAGATAGCCAAAGACTTTAAGAAGGCAGTATGGAGCCAAAGTGAGATGTGAAAATACTTATTCTAATAAGGTTAAGCATCAGTCTCCCAGGGCAGGATATTTGCCCCTTACCTGATTCATAGAATACCTTTCTACTCTTCCCTTTGGGGAAATCCTACACACAAGCTCAAAACTAAGCTATAATCCTTCCCAGAATGCCAAAGTAGGGATGTAATGGGCCAAGGAGCTTGAGAAAAGGTAACCTAACTCCACTAATGGAGGCCAAGCTTGCCCCCCTGGATTGAATCTGGTCACAACATTGATGTGACCTTAGGGGGTCCCACAGTGCAAAGGGGACAGCCATGGCACCCCAGCTCTCCTAGCCCAGCAGTGATTATTATTGTTAGGTAAGAATATCTGAAACAAATACAAGGCAATGATTAGTGGAAGGGCATTAGTAGCTGACATGAGTCACCCTTTAAATATTTGAAGATACCTATGAGTTTTCTCTTCTCCAAATTAAACATTCTTGGTTCTTTCTCCTGATCCTCATGTGGCTTATTCAATAGGAAAGTTGTATTGTTTTTAAAGGGACATTCAGTAAATGTTATATTTTCTGCAAGTCAAGAATAACAAATCTCAAGTCTTACAAAGATCAATATTGAGTATTCTTCTGCAACTCTTACAATCCTCCTACAATATGAACTCTACCTTGATTTTGGTCTTTCATCTCCACTGGCCTCAAAAGCACCCAGTGTTTCAGTGAGGAAAGGCAAGACCTGGAAAGCCTAGAGATTAGATCAGCATAAATCTCACATCAAAGGCCAAACTGAATAAAGCAAATCAATTTCCAGATGTAAACTAATTAATGTATTTAACTAAAATTCAATTTTCACCCAATGGAATATGAGCTTCTAGAGGACAGAGACTACTTTTTTAAAAATCTTTGTATCTCAAGTTCTAGCACAGTGTCTCTCCCATAAGACGTACCTAATAATTAAGGTGTATTGAATTAAACTGAAAGATGGCTATCCAAGGTTTCTGTTACATATGCTTCCTTAAAGCTAAGGATCAAATTCAGAATATGGTCATCCCCACCATGAGATCAGGTCCTAGGCATATAGGTCCCCTCAGAGCCCTTTACCCATCTGATTTAGAAAGTTCCCATGCTAAGGAGAACAGCACAATTCCCTAAAAAGGTCTGACATGCTCCCTTCAGATAATCCAAGACCCCATAGTCAAGACTGCCAAGGCCCCTCAAACCAAAATGAGACCTCCCAAAGAGCCCTGACATGCCCCCATTAAAAGACTAATTCTGTTCCTCCTTCTAGGACACAGCCCAGTGCTCAACTCTGATCTCAGCCTAGTCCACTGTTTTATCTCTTTTTTTCCTCTCAATTAACAAGCATTTGTTTTCTTTCTCTTTCACCTCCCCCCCACTCTTAAAAAAGAAAAAAATTCTTACTTCTTCCAGCCCCAAATCATCCCATGGACCAGGAAAGCCCACCATCTGTCCAGCACAGACTCTATCCCTCACAAACCTGCCACACCTAGGCTTCCTTTTCTGAGCTGAGACGTATAGGAAGATTAAAGTATTGTAAAATGTATAACTGAGATCATATTGTTTTCCTTCTCAATGAGTGGGGGGGAGAGGTTGGAGGGAGGGAGAGAATTTGAAACTCAATTTTTTAAAAGAATTCTTAAAATAAAAAAGAATTTTTAAATAAAGATGCTTAGAATAAAAATAAAGGGGAAAAGATATCAATAAAAATTTCACTTAAGAAAGTATTCATCTCAGAAGGTAAATTTCCATCTCCATTTTGTACACGTATAGTAAGAACTTAGTTTGGTTGTATCGAAGAAATTCTATTCTCTAAGTAGCAGAGAAATGCTCAAATAGAGAACCTTTCAGATAGGAGTCTTTGACATTACAGTTTTATAAAGCAATATAGTATCAGAGACTTGAACAAAGAGCATTCTTTATGCCCATACCAGCATGTGTCTAGTTGCTGGTAACATGTTTTCCAATAGTTCAGGTACAAATGAAAGATATTAACTAACTTGACAAAGCTAAATTCCCTTCAACTCAGGGAACTAAACACTGAAGAAAATATCATCACATTCTATTCAAAGATAGAAATTATCCCAACCTTGCTTTGCTCACTAAACTAGAAAACAGGAAAGGCTGGCAATTAGTAACACCTACTAATCAGAGTTATGAACATCTGTGAATAAATAACAGTAGGCAAATTACAAGGTTGCAACTTTTAGACTAAAAATTTTATTTTAAAAAGTTTCTATTGAGATCTTTTGACATCACTTTGATTTCCAAAGAGATCCCTTCCTTGTTGTTTCCCTAACAAGCCCTCCTTTGTGTGTGTGTGTGTGTGTGTGTGTGTGTGTGTGTGTATGTGTGCGTGTGTGTGTGTGTGAGAGAGAGAGAGAGAGAGAGAGAGAGAGAGAGAGAGAGAGAGAGAGAGAGAGAGAGAGAAAGGAAGTTGATCAAAAGCAGACAACACATCAATTGCATATGTACAATGTCCCTCAGCCATAGTACCCCACCTCTTCAGAGAAAAGAGAGAAGTCCACTTTCTCTTCCATTTTGGGCAGGGGGCAAACCTGGTCTTCATAATCACACAGCCTTCAGTTTCAATGTTTTCTTGGGGGATTTTTCCATTTATATTGTCACATTCATTGTGTTTACTGTCTTTGTGATTCTACTTATTTCACTCAGAATTGAACTTTAAAAGTATATATTAGCATCTTAAAATATCTGAAGACAAACCTAGTCTGAATTGTGAGTAATCAAAAAACAAATAATAGTCCCAAAGCACACACAAAAAAAAATGAATCATGAATCATAGCTCCCTCCCCACAACAGAGGGAGAGGCCAATTGTTGTGTTCATTGGCAAAAGCTGTCAGAGTATCCTGTTGTTGCTTAATTGTTTTTCTTTGTTACAAGGATTTGTTGGGGATGGAGCTGGAAAAGACATTTGCATTTCCAGAAATTATGATGATGTTTAAAAAAAGCATCAACATTTTTTAATATATGAAGGACAATAATGAAAATAATACTAAAGTTCAAAAAAGTTAAGTCAGAATTGAATAGGTCTAATGAATCTAAGGGAAAGATTTCGAGCAAAGTCACCCTGGGCTCTCCACATTGTCCTCTACCTTATTAGTGTCTTTTTATTCCCTATAAAGAATCTTTACAATGCACATGTTCTTTCCCAGGCATTCTGTGCAATTCATTTCCCTGTAACAGCATAGAAGCCAAAGTAAGGGAGATCAGGTGAATATGATGGTTTTTTCCCAATGCCCATCCATCTTAAAAGAAAGAAACCCTTCCTCATTTGATCCTGATTTACAGATGATCTGTTCTTTTTTTTTTTTCTAATTCTCCCAGATAGAGAGCCAGCCTTGGAGTTAAGAGGTCCTGGGTTCTATTCCCACCTCCAATACATTTTGACTGTGTGATTACAGGGAAATAACTTTATTCTCAGGTCAATAAACAACCATCTAAGACTACAACTCACAACTACCAGTATACTTTGGAAGAAGTTTTTCTACTGGGAGTTAGTTCCCTGAACCTATGAAATCACAAGCATATACATAAACATAGATATGAATATGTGCATTTGTGCATATGAATATATCTGTATTTTTTGTTCATTTGTGTCTGACTTTTCATGACCCCATTTGGGGTTTTCTTGGCAAAGATACTGGAGTGGTTTGCCATTGCCTTCTCCAGGTCCGTTTATAGATGAGGAAACTGAAGCAAACAGGGTTAATGACTTCCCTAGAAGTATATAGCTAGCAAATGTCTGAGGCCAGATTTGAATTTGGGAAGATGAGTCTTCCTGACTTCTAGTCCAGAACTCTATCTACTGTGCCACCTAGCTGTCCATATCTATATCGATCTATCTAATACATATATATAGAGAGAGAGAGATATAGATATAGATATAATGTATATATGACATACAGATGAAGGGACAAATTGATAGACAGGTGGATAGATAGATGATAGTTTCAATAGAAAAACAAGATAGATAGATGATAGATAGATGGATGTATGGATATATAGAACAGAGGAATAAACTTCAATCTTAAAGATTTCATTCAGTTGTCCATAAAGGCTCAAAATGGGGCATAATATCAAGTGAACAAAATGACTCTCCCAAGAGCCAGGTGAGGCACTCACTGCAGGCTTCCCTTTCCTGCTCCCTAAAAAACTCATCTCACAGAAAAACAGTGCCTGGTCCAAATGAGCCAGCTGAGTACGCACATAGCTTTGGGGTGAAAGCGACACACTGGGGAAACAACTCAGAACATGTAAACAAGAGAGCACTTTCTTGAACAACAATCTTGTTTCAGCCCCAGACTGAGTTTTGTAAATTTCCACTCTTTGGATGGCTCTGTGATCTCATGAATGACTGAGCTGATGATTAATTAATTAATTAATTAATTAAAAGGCATTTATTATATGTTTGCAAAGTTCCAAGCACTCGATGTAGATTGTGACCCATCCCATCTATGCCTTCTCTCCCAGGTGTGTTTTGGTCATCATTCCATTATTCTAATTTCCGGAGTTTTCATTGAGTAAATAAAGATTCTTAATGACCTCAAGGTCTATTGCTTTTACCTCTTTTGATTTTTAGGAACTCCTTTGTTTCATCTAACCTTGGCTAGGGATGATGCTTATGTATAACTCTTATCTATGTTCTCTCTTAAATCCTCCATAGCTGACTAATCCCATTGCCCAAATAGGACTTTTCCCTAGAGCCCTGACTATTACCTTACTATTAGCAGTGGAACAAAGGAGCTGTTCATCTGTTGCCCATCTTTCTTACTGTGTGACCAGACCATCTTCATTTCCAATCACATAGACATCTCTCCAACACCTTTTATGTTGTTTCTCCTATACAAAATCTCATAGGCAGCTAGATGATGTTATGGACATAGTTCCAGGCCTGGGGTCAGGGAGACCTGAGTTCAAATCCAGCCTCAGATATTCACTAGCTGTGTTATCCTGAACATATCACTTAATCTGTTTACCTCAATTTCCTTATCTATAAAATGAGGATTATACTGACACCTGTCTCCAGGGTTGTTGTAAAGCTCAAATAGACAATAATTATAAAGTGCTTAATACAATGCCTAGCATATAATAAGTGCTACGTAAATGTTAGCTAGTGGCTTGCTTTGCATATGTTTGTTTGCATGTTGTCTCTCTAATTAGATTGTAAGCTCCTTGAGGGCAGGGACTGTCTTTTACCTCTTTTTCATCCCCAGTGATTACCATAGCTCCTGGTATATAATAGGTGCTTAATAAATGTTTATTGATTGATGTTGTAGTAGAAGAAGGTGGTGATGATGATAGTAGTGGTGGTGGTGGTGGTGATGGTAATGGTAGTAGTAGTAATGGTGGTAGTAGTAGTAGAAGTAGTAGTAATAGTAGTAGTAAAATGCTGTAGTGTCCTCATACCCACCATTTTTGCTTAACTATACCTATGATTACATCCTCTTTAGGGACATCCCAGTGAGGAGCTTTCTTTACTTAAACTGGTCAGCACCTTCTGTTTAACAGAGAGGCCTAGTTCACTGAAGAGTTAGGTGACTTGTCTACACTCCCTCAGCTAGCATGTGTTGTAGGCCAGACTCCAACTCAGGGATTCCTGATTTTTAAGCCAGCTCTCTCTACCCCTTGCTACCATGTCTCCCTTCTGGAGCCCATCAGACACTTCTTTTTCACCTTTCCATTTCATACAGCATTCTTTTTAAATAGATCTCTAATGATATTTTGTTTTTATATATCACCTATATTCCCAAGGGTAGCTAAGTGGCACAATAGATAGAGAACCAGGCCTGGATCCAGAAAGACATGAGTTCAAATCTGGTTTCAAACAAATATTGGCTGTGTGACCTTGAACAAGTCACAACTTCTGTTTGCCTCAGTTTCCTTATCTGTAAAATGAGGCTAATAACAGCACCTAACTCCCAGAGTTGTTGTGAGGGTCCAATGACCAAATAATTTTAAAGCTCTTAGCACAGGGCCTGGCACATAGTGAGTGCTATATAAATGTTGGCTATTTGTATTATCTTTTTATCTCCTCCTCTCTCTCTCCCCCATCCTGACATATAAAAATCTTATTCCATAAACTGGAACAGGTAGGACTTAGTTCATATCCTACCTCAGACATTTACAAGCTGTGTGACCCTGAGCAAATTACTGAACCTCAAGCCCAGTTCCCCCAACTGTAAATGGAGATGATGGCATCTTCATCATTTTGTTGGGAGGATTCATTAAGAGAGTGATTTAAAAGAGCTGGCACTAATAGAGGGTGCAGACGTTCACAAAGCAGCTTTTTCCATATTATCTCATTTGATCCTCACAAAAACACTGTGAGGTAGATGCTATTTTTTGCCTCCATTTTATAGATGAAAAAAAAAACCTGAAGCTGAAAAAGGAGAAATGACTTGCCTAGGGTCTCGGAACAAGGAAGATTCTGAGCCCAGGTTGGAACTCCAGTCTTCCTGATTCCAAACCCAAGCACACTATCCATTGCCACCTAGCTGAGATGATAGATGGAAAGTGCTTTGCAAATCTTGAGCATTGTAATACCCTTAGCTCTTACTGTTTTTATTATGATTAATTTCCCTCCCTATAAATTACCTTGATGGTCATTTTTCTTCCAAAATGAAGCTTCTTTTCCTTTAGGTGACCAACGCCAGGTTGAGCTGCATAACTCAAAGGGGAGTGGACAGAACCTACTGAGTTTATGTAGGATTGATGGGCATGAGTCATCTGATCTTTAATCCCTGGGTTGGGTGTCATCCAGTGCCAGCCACCATATATCATTCTCTCCCACATGACTTTGTAGAGGATTCAAGCCCCTATCAGGTGATCATTTCACCCTTTCACCCTGGAAAATTGGTCCCAAGACTGTTGTCCCACATTGTCAGTCACTCCAGTCTCTAGAGATCTCACTCTCAAGATATATTTGCATCTGGAGGCGGGGGGAAGCGGTGTTGACAATATATCTAAAGGGCATTGTTTTTATGATTCAAAAAAATCCAATTCCAACCACTATCAATATAGTACTTCCTACATATAGAGCCCTAGAGAAGGAAATGACAAAGCACTCTGGTATCTTTGCCAAGAAAACCCCATGGACAGTTGGCCCACTGGGTCACAAAGAGTCATACATGATTGAACAACAAGGACAGGTATAGAATGCTCTGCTAGATGTTAAAAGGTTTATAAACATGGCTCCTGCTCTCATGGACTTGACTCTATATTAGGCATCCTGGTATAATGGGTTGGACTTATTGACAAGTTCTAAACCCTGCCTTTGATAATTCCTGGCTGTATGATTATGGTCAAGTCATTTAACCTCTGAGTGATCTTGACAATTCTATGAATATGAATTGTAGAATAGTAGTCATTCTGTCTTGGGAGGGAATAGTAGTCATTCTGTCTTGTGAGGGAGAGTTCCTCACCTGGAGTTCCCTATACCTATGAAATCACAGAACCTATCTTCTCCCCAAAAGACACAGGGACAGGTCAGGGAAGCTAGGTGATGCAGGGGATAGAGTGTGGAACCTGGAGTCAGGAAGACTCATCTTCCTGAATTAAAATCTGGATTCAGACACTAGCTGTGTGACCCTAGGCAAGTCATTTAACCCTGTTTGTCTCAGTTTCCGCATCTGCAAATGAACTAAGGAAGAAAATGGCAAACTGCTCCAGTATCTTTGCCAAGAAAACCCCAAATGGAGTCACATAGAGTCACACACAACTAAAAACAACTGAGCAACAAAAATCTTCTCCCCAAAAGACATATGTACAATTAACACAAGCTCAAATATGAGCATTCAAAAAACAATCATATAATATGCCTGATAAGTTCCATGAAACCTAATGACATGATCTCCCCCCAATCCTTTCCACTCCCACCCCTTCCCCCAATGCACATACATACAGAGGACTGTGTTAAATATCTAACTGTGACAATAATGAAAAAAAGAAAACTGCCTGAGAGACTGGGGGGATGGTAATTTACCAGCTAAATGGTTTTCCGACAGTTCAAAGAATACCAATAATGACTCTGTTTTTTTTTTATTGGTAGATTTCTATGATCTGTACCACACAGCTAGTCTGTTCAGTTTCCCCAGCCTCCATTTGCATTTATTCTAGATGTTAATGGCATAAATATTTTGGGTTTTAGTAATTATCTTAGTAAAAAATTACATTCTATATCTTCAGAGGAGCAATAAACAAATGCCCTATCCTTTGTCGTCTTGCTCCAGTTACATCAAGTGTGCATGTGGGAAAAGGATTTAGCATAGTACGATGAATAACACATTTTGCCTTAGTCCTAGCTCTGGGGAAAATGTGATTATTGGGAGAAATATATTTTACAAGTTTAGGCTGTTTCATTATTTGGAGTGTCCTTTTTTTATCCTCCAAATGAATTTGGCCCTTGTTAAAGGAGGTCCATGGCACATAGCCAGCAGCTGACAACTAGGGGAGGACCCTCAGGGGTCTTTAAGAGACATTGTTTGGCCGTGGCAAGAATAATGATAGTGTGACCCTGAAAACTCACACAGCCATCCAGCTACACAGTAGGCATAAACTGAATGAAAAGACCACAGATGTTCTGACTATAGGCTGTCTCAAAAGCCTTGGGGCAGTTTTCAAGCATTAAAAGCTTTTAACCCTTAAGAACTTAAAACTGCATTAAGACTTTAGCAACACCTGCCCAGGTCCTGGTTGTTTCCCCAACGCACCCCATTCCCCCCTCCCCACACTTAGAATAGAAGCTCCCTTAGAGTAGGGAATGTTTTGTTTGTTATGTTTGTGTCTGCAGTGCCTGAGACATAGTAAACAGTCAGTCAACAGAGATTTGTTGTTGTACAGTCATTTTTAAGATGTGTCCAACTCTTAATGACTTTATTGGGGATTTTCTTGGTAAAAATACTGCAGTGGTTTGCAATTTCCTTCTCCTCATTTTAGAGATGAGGAAACTGAGGTAAACAAGGGTAAGCGACTTGACCAGAATCACACAGTTAGTAAGGGTCTGAGGCTAGATTTGAATTCCAGAAGATGTCTCCCTGATCCTAGGCCCAGCACTCTATCCAGTATGCCACCTAGCTGCCCATCAGTAAGCATTTATTAAGTACCTACTATGTGTCAGACACTATGCTAAGCCCTGGGGACACAAAAAGAAACAAGTGATAGTCCCTGTTTTTAAGAAGCTCACAATTCGGGAGCCAAGATGGCGGAGTAGAAATAGCTCATCCAAGCCATTCTGCCCCCACATTCCCCCCAAACGATGTAAACGGGGACTCTGAACAACTTCTGGAGCCCCAGCACCCACAAAACGACACAGAGAAGCTGAACTCCCACTGAGGACAGCCCAGCAGCCCTGCAGGAAGGACCAGCGCAGTGGTCTGGGACCTGGCAGCGTGCAGCGCGCAGAGCGCAGGAGCAGAAGCAGAGCCGAGCCCAGGTCCACATGAGCCGAGGTTTTAGCCCCAGGGCGGCAGGGCCAGCAGCCAGCTGGAGGAACCCCAGAACACCAGGAGCTGTGGCGACTCCAGAATTATCAACATAGACTTGCCTAGGACAAAGTAAGAGGTTAGTGTCCTATGGACTTTAGGACTGGTATTAGGGAATGCGTCGGCTCCCTCCCCTGGGGGCTAGAAGCCACTGAGGACAAACGCCATTTTGTAGTTTTCAGAGGCAGCTCCTGCTCCCAGCCTGCAAATTTGTAGGGAGATCCAGTGATCAGTCTTGGGGGGTAATCGCTCTTGCTTTAACCTCCCTGGATCTGGATTGTAATCTAGGGTGGAAGTTGTGGGTGGGTTTACAGCTTGCCAGAAACGGAAGTTGCCCCCCACAGGTTTGGGACGAAAATTCCTCTAGCTGGCCTTAAAGCCATAGTGTGGCAACAAGCCCAAAAGTCAAGCAATTAAGTGGCAACATGCCCAGGCAAAGGAAACAGAAAAATGCAACCCTAGACTCCTATTTTGGGGGCATAGAGCAGGAAAAGGACTGTGAGGTCAGAAGTCCTGCTCCAAAAGCCCCAGGGGAAAACATAGGCGGGTTGCAGGCCATAGAGCACCTTAAGAAGGACTTTAAAAATCAAATAAGAGAAGTGGAGGAAAAATTGGAAAGAGAAATGAGAAGGATGCAGGAAAAGTATGAAATGAGGGTCAACAGCCTGACTGAGGAAAACAACACCTTAAAAAAATAGACTAACTCAAATGGCAAAGGAGGCCCAAAGGGCAATGAGGAGAAGAATGCCTTAAAAAGTCGAATTTGCCAGATGGAAAAAGAATCTCAGAAGTTCACTGAGGAGATTCATTCCTTCAGAGTTAGACTGCAGCAAATGGAAGCTAATGACTTTATGAGAAATCAAGATGCTGTTAAGCAGATCCAAACAAATGAAAGAATAGAAGGCAATGTGAAATATCTCATAGGAAAAACCACTGACCTGGAAAATAGATCCAGGAGAGACAATTTAAAAATTATTGGACTACCTGAAAGCCATGATCAAAGAAAGAGCCTAGAAATCACCCTTCAAGAAATTCTCAAGGAAAACTGCCCTGATGTTTTAGATCCAGAGGGCAAATAGAGGTTGAAAGAATCCACAGATCACCTCCTGAAAAAGATCCCAAAAAGAAAACTCCCAGGAATATTATAGCCAAGTTCCAGAATCCCCAGATCAAGGAGAAAATACTACAAGCAGCCAGGAAGAAACAATTTCAATATTGTGGAAACACAATCAGAATAGCCAGGACCTGGCAGCTTCTACACTGAGGGATCGAAGGGCATGGAATATGATATTCCAGAGGGCAAAAGAACTGGGAATGAACCCAAGGGTCACCTACCCAGCAAAACTGAGTATTTTGTTTCAGGGAAAATATGGTCATTCAGTGGAATAGAGGACTTTCAAGCATTCTTGAGGAAAAAACCAGAGTTGAATAGAAAATTTGACATCCAGACGCAAGAAGTAAGAGATGCCTGAGAGGTAATCAGGGAAAAGAAATCAAAAGGAACTTATCAAAGTTGAACTATTTACATTCCTATATGGAAAAGTAATATCTGTGACTGATGATACCTTTCTCACTATGAAAATAATGGAAGAAGGGGGTGTGGTCATATGAATACATATGTGAATGTGTGTGTATATGGTTATAGTTATATATGGATAGAGGGCATAGGTTGAATTTGTTGGGAAGGGAGAATACTCAAGGGATGAAATTATGAGGTAAGAGAGGAAAGTAGCAAGAGGAGATGGGGAGAGATAGGGTAGGGTAAACTATCCCATGTAGAAGAAGCAAGGGAAGTGGTTGCAAAGGAGGGGGAGAATAAGGAAGGCTAAAAAGGCAAAACCACATTCACATTGAATTTGGTTCAGGGAGAAAATGACATACATACTAAATGGGATATCTCAACCTGCAGCAGGATAGGGGGAAGGGGGATGAGAATAGGGATGATGGATGGGAGGGCATCCTTGGGGTGAGAGGAGGTTGGAAGTACCCACTATAGAAGAGGGACAGGATCATGTAGGGAATGGACCAGGTGGGGGGTGGAATGAGTGGGAGGGAATTATAAGCAGCCTTGTACAATATATCTACTATGATAATGTTTTGCATAGCTAGACATGTACAACATATACTGAATTACTTATCTCCCAAGAGGGAATGGGTGACAAGGGAGGAAGGAAATGGATCTGGAATTTGGGGTCGTAACATTAAATGTTTCAAATATATACATAAATACTATTATTAATACTCTTTTGCTTGTAATAGGGAGATAAGATGTGCAGGCATTGGGATGCAAAGACTCACCTTCCTCTAATGGAAAAGTCGATGGGGGTATGGGAGAAGGTATGGGAGAGAGCAGATTGGAGGAAGCGATATCTTGTGGGATTACTATTCTGGGAGGTTGGGTAGGGGAATAATGGGGCGAAAATGATTGTAACTCAAAATCTGGTGGAAATGAATGATGTAAAACAGAAGTTAATAAAGCATTTGTTTAAAAAAAAAAAGAAGCTCACAATTCAATGGACTGACCAACCAGCCAACATATGGACTAACCAGCCTATAGACTGACCAACCAGCCAATGGACTGACCAACCAGGTGATGAACTGGCCAACTAGCCAACATATGGACTAACCAGCCTATAGATTGACCAACCAGCTGATGGACTGACCAACCAGTCAGTGGATGAACCCACCAGCCAATGGACTGACCAGCCAACTGGCAGACTGACCAAACAGTCCATGGACTGACCAACCAGCTGACAGACTGACTAACCAGTCAATGGATTGACCAACCAGCCAATGGACTAACCAATCAGCCCATAGACTTCAGCCTTTTGTGATGATAGACCACTGTGAAAGAGGAGAATTATAATAAAAATAACAGCAGCCATAGTAATAATAACAATAGCTGACATTTGGTTGTCACAACAACCCTGTGGGGAACTGTTAGCTCCATTTTGCAAATGAGGAAATTGAGAAGTTAAATGACCAGGGTCATGCGGCAAGTAAGTGAAGCAAAATTTGAACTCAGGTCTTCCTGACTCCATAGCTATGATTTCATCCCATTAAGGGACATCCCAATGAAGAGCCCTCTATCCTTTATACCTTCTAGATACAGAAAGAAGGAACTAAGGCCTGATTTCCCTGGTGCTTCTAGTGTATTCGGTTGTGAGTGTGATGATATTTTGGAGAAAGAAAGTCTTTTGGTTTCCAGTTTCAAATGAGAAAATTCTCTTCAGATCCATAAAGGGGGAGAAAGACTCCCTGAGGAAGCTGACATATAGGGTTGCCTGGAGAGAGCAAGTAATCCTGTTAATGATCCTTCATTATTTCTTTTTTCTTTTCTTCTTCTTTTTTTTTTTTTTTTTGCTTTTTGGAGGGCAATTGGGGTTAAGTGACTTGCCCAAGGTCACGCAGCTAGTTTTTGTGTTAAGTGTCTGAGGTTGTTTTGAACTCAGGTCCTCCTGACTCCAGGGCTGGTGTTCTATTCACTGTGCCACCTAGCTGCCCCCATTATTTCTTTTTTTTTTAACACTGATGTAACTTGTACATGGAAGGCTAGTAGGAAGAATGGGAAGCTTCTGGGTAGGGTAGGAAAAAGCTTTATGATACTACCTTGGTGCTGGGTCTATGGGACATACAGTGAACCATAGTGTGTGTAGAATGTAATAGAAAGAGCGAAGAACTCAACTTCCAAAGTTCAAGTCCCAACTCTGATATTTGCTCATTATCAAAAACAATAAGCATTTATTGAGCACCTATTGTGTGCAGATACTACACTAAGTACTGGGGATGCTGAGAAAAGTAGAAACAATCCCAGCTCTCAAAAAACTCACATTCTAATGTGAGAGACAGCATGCAATCAACCACGTACATAAAAGGTATATACAGCATAAATGGGAGGAAATCTCACAGGGAAGGCTTACTAGTTATGTCATTTTGGGGACAACATGCACTTTCACAAGACAACCTCTAAGGTCCCTTCCAGCATTAGCATTCTATAATTCACTACAAAGATTTCAAAAGATCCATGAACTCAGATGAGGAGGGAAAAATTACATTTCTTTTTTTTTTTCACAAACCTCTAGCTAAAATTTAGCATTTCCTTCCATTATGGTTTTTTTTTCAACAATGTTCTGAGAAGGGTACTTAGGCTTTGCTAAATTATTCATCACACACACACAAAGATGCTATTTGTAAAGTAAAGCAATATCTAAGTACTTGTTGCTATCATTAATCTTAGGAAGTACACAGCAGAAGCCTCCTAGCCATGACACTGTAGGAAAGGGTGGCAAGGTTTTTCAAAAAGCAACATTACTAATTTCTTTGCATCTCAGTTTTTTTATCTGCAAAATGAGCTTTGGGGGAGATGATCTCTGAGGCCCTTCTCAGCACTAAAATCCCATGATTTGGAAAACTGTCGAACTGCCTTGGCTTTGCTGGGCTGAAATACATACCAGGGAGTCTGAGATGACTTTGGGGAATGATGGAGGGAGATCTCACCCAGCCACAGGATTCTATGCCCATAGCCTCCCTAGGTCCATTGATTGGCTCTGCTCATGGCTATTTCCCCACTCCTCTCCCACAAAACCACATCAAAACCCAGCTGATCAAAGGAACCCTGGTCTTTTACTTTTTTCCTTGTTGAGCTCCACTAAAGGGTCTTGGCCTCTAAGATTTCACTTTCAAACAGTCCTTTGATCTCAGAAGAAGTTTTACAACCAATAGTGGCTTCCCAACACTCTGGGTTTTCAGTTTTTATCTACGGGATGCAGCCACAAGTTAAAAACCCAGTCATGTAACTGCCAAGAGGAAGAGAGAGAAGGAGAAAAATAAGTCATGTAAATGGTATGGTGTATGTATGAGAAAGATAGAAACAGAGACAGACCGGGGGCAAGGGAAGGGAGGGTGCCGAGAGAAAGACAGAGAGATAGAGAAACAGACAGAAAGACAGACAGAGATAAAGAGACAAAGACAGAGAGAGACAGAGGGGAAAGACAGGCAGAGACACAAAGAGAGATAAAGACAAAGAGAGAGAGACAAATCCAGGGAAAGTGCTATTTCTTTTTTTTTTTTTTTTAAAGAGGGCAATTGGGGTTAAGTAACTTGCCCAAAGTCACACGGGTAGGTTTTTGTTTTTTTTTTATTTGTGTGTGCGTTAAGTGTCTGAGGCCGGATCCAAACTCAGGTCCTTCTGACTCCAGGGCCGACGCTCTACTCACTGCGCCACCTAGCCGCCCCTGGAAAGTGCTATTTCTAGCCAGGCAAGCTTGGCCTTTGTCTTGAGTAATGTGTTCTCTCAGAGGGCACTCACTGCACTTTGCCCTGATGTCAGTGGATTCAGGGACCCGATGTTTCCATTCCTTAAATCACATGAGTAGAAATCAGAAGCTCCAGAGAAAGATTTGCCACATCACAGGCCCCTAGCCTTAGAGATAACATACCATCCCACTCTGGTAATAGAACAACCAATGAACAAGAAATTATAAAGTACTTACTATATGTTGGGTCCTGTGATAAACACTAGGAATATAAAGACGAAAGCAAATCCATCCCTGCCCTCCGAGAGTCTACAGTCATCTTGGGGGAAAACAACAAATACATCTCTAGCCTCCTCAGAAGAACTAATAGGAAAAGAAGAGATTTTGAGTTTAGCTTAAGTCTCAGATACCTGATGACTTACGGTCTCACAAAGTGCTTTCAGAATGAAATCAATCATTTGATCGATTGATTTAAAAAACATTTTAAGTGAAGGAGTGGACAAAGAATGGCTTCAGAGTTAGGGAGACTGGGACTAAATCTACTGGGATTAAATCAGACCATGACCCCTCCTGGCTGTATGACCCTAGACAAGACATTTCTACCTCACAGGGCCCTAGAAAGTTCTCTGAGACTTTTAAGTTCCAGAATTTTACAAATGGTGCTTAGGGAATTTCTCGATTGGGAGTTCCCACTACCAGTGAAATTAAGGATTGGATATTATAATATAGATAACATTAATACTACTAATAATAATAATTCAAAGAGGTAGTGTGGCCTAGTAGATAGAAAAACAGGCTCAGAGTGAGGAAGATATGGGTTCAAGGCCTGCCTCTGAATCATTCTGATCATCTGGGTAAGTCACTAAACTGTTCAGCACCCCCAGCAAAGCTCTGAAGACACAGTAGGAAAAGCAGCATCTACCTGCATTGAGAGGTGGATGGGGTTTTCTCACCAAAAGTTCCTAAAAACAATGAAATCACAAGCCCAACAGAGAAAGACAGACAGACAGAAGCAGATAGATAGATGGATAGATAGATAGATAGATAGATAGATAGATAGATAGATAGATGATAGATGAATAGAGGAGATACAAATAAAGGATAGAAAGTCTGATAAACAGATATACAAACAATTACAGAGGTGATAGAGGAAAAAGAGAGAGAGATTAGATAGACAGCTAGATATATGAATGGAGGACATATATGGTAGAAATACTGATAAACAGATACACAAACAGTTATAGAGACTGGTGATAGAGGAGACAGATAGACACACAGAGAGGCAAGCAGACAGATAAATAAATAGCAAATAAATTAATGAATAAGATAGTATCTTTATAGCCCTTTAAGGTTTACAAAACACTTTCTCAGGTCTCAGTTTGCCGAAGGCAACACCTGCTCAGTGATTAAGGCTAGGTAAGGCCAACCCAGGTTGTAAGAATGAGCCCAGAAAATGTATTGCAGTCACCATCAAAGTGATGTGATTTAAAAAAAAATATGGTGGGCAGCTAAGTGGCACAATGGATAGAACACTGGTCCTGGAGTCAGGAGGACCTCTGTTCAAATCTGGCCTCTGAAACTTACTGGGTGACCCAGAACAAGTCACTTAACCCTGATTGCCACCAAAAAGAAAAAGATGCTCTAGTCACATGGTGAGAGCAAGGGACTACCAAGTATGCAATTGGTATCCTCATAATGTATAGAGAAATTGAAGAAGGTCACCAGCATGTTAGGTCACTGTTGCAGGGCAATCGTATAAGAGGAAATGAGTGAGGAAAAGAACAACACATAATCTGCATCACTGGAGTTAATGTCCATATTAAGATTACAAATGTATTTCTGTAATACCCTGTCTTACTCAGATGGATCATAGGATTTAAAACTGCAAGGGATTAGAGGATCATGCAGTCATAGATTTAGGACTGGAAAAGATCACAGAGTACTATGTTTGGAGCTAGTGGGAACCTCAAAGGCCAAAGAATCCAATCCCCTCATTTTATAAAAGAGAAAACTGAAACACGAATTGGCAAAGGGATTTGCCCAAGATCACATAGACAGTAAGCCTTGGAATTTGAACTCAAACCCAGGTCCTCTGGGTGAGGGAGATATCTTTTTTTTTTTTTAATTTGGAGAGCAAAACAGAAGGAAGACATAGACAAGCAAGACAATTTTGAGAACTGTAGGTTGAATTTATTATATTCTTTAAAAGAACAGTAAGGTGCAATTCATATAAATCTCTAGTTTCATGCAAAATCTTTTTCTGTTCTGTTCTGTATTTGTAAATACCCTTGGGAGGCATTGTAGATGTTTGTTAAGTTCAGAATTAAAAAAAAAAAACAACTAAATCCTCTGACTCCAAATCCAATGCTCTGGTGAAGAAAGCTGTTTTTATATCTTAAAACACCATACAAAGTGGGATATCAGTAATCATATAGGTGTGTTCCAATTTTAGAGATGATAAATCTATGCCCTAGAGATGTGAAGTTAGTTGCCAAAGGTCACACAGTCAATTAAGAGACAATGTTAAGGCTCAAACTCAGCTCTTTTTACTTCCTATTCAATGATCTTTCCACTGTACGATCTATTGTGGGGGTGGAGGCAGAAAATGGCAGTACCTAGGCCACCATGTAATATGTAGGTACTAGCCAGGGCACAAAAGGAAAATGTTGACACTTAGCTCACATCAGTTTCCTTTAGAGAAACCTTTTTAAAAAATAATATTATTCCTTAAAAAGTTAATGTTTTGAAATAGAGAACAGGAAATTGTCTAGTGACTGTCTTAACACAGCTGCCTCTCATTCAGGAGAAAGAGGCCTAGAGCCAGCAATTCCAGCAGTAGTGAGCCATCGGGGAGATGTGGAGGGTGGGGCCAAGCCTGTGCATCCTCGCCTAAAAGCCCACAGATGTTCCAAGGCAAAGTGAGCAGAGCAAACGGCTCTAGGGTTTCTGCCCTGACCAGTGGCCTCTTTAATTCCCTCCATCTGCCTCTCCCATCTTCTTCCTCCATGCCCTCCTCCCTTTTCTGTCCTCCTTCCCTTCTCCATCTTCTTCCTTCCTCCCCTCCTCCATCCTTCTCTCTCATTATCCTTACGCCCAGTTTCATCCTCCACTTTAACTTTTCACTAATGCCCTCTGCCCTCTCCAGTTCCTACCTAATGACTTGGTCAGTTCATTGTGTTACACAGAAACACCTTTGCCCACTAAAGCCCTTTGGATTCTGTCTTGGCAAATCTGTGGCTAACCTCTTTATTTTGAACAAGTCTCAGCTACTACCAGTCGTTCTGTATGCTGACCCCAGACCCATACTTGGAAACATTTGGCTGACATGGCCACTCAACTGGGCTAGGCCAAGATGAGCAAGACAGGAATGGGATTCCTCCGGAAGATGGGACAATAGGAATCAGCCACGTGACTTTGCAAGTTGCTTCCTGTTTGGAACGACTCAGACCTTATGTCGGGATATTGGGACCTTCCTGGGACCCCAGTGTTGAAGGGTCATGTGACAGTGTGCCCCATGTTTCACTATGAGAGGCAGTAAAAGCTAGAGATTAATTTTACTCTGTTAGAGTCTAGAAATTCTCCTATTTTGCTGCAGATGGCATCCTCTGCTGGCTTTAAAATCAGGACCAGTGTCTGCTAACAACACAGCTAAGTCTGACCCTGCTTTCTGGGCTCTGGAAGAATTTGGATTCCTTCAATATGAGCTGTGTCACCTAGGGAGACTTCCTCTCAAAGCCAATGTGTATGTGGCCGGGTAGAGTGGAGGGGGAAGGGGGATTTCATTTGCCATCTCCTCTCCTCTCATGTCATCCTATAAGCCTAGTGATGAATTGCCTTTTAGCTTTTGCATGAAACCAGTCCAGTCTTACATACTGCCAAATGATCAGTATTGGTTCTCTTCTTGCCATTCCCATTTCTCTTCCTTATAATTCTAACTATAACAATGCTAAGTAGATAGCCTGGAGCCTCTTGGGCAGAGATGTTCAGTAATGGGATAGTTGTTATTATGGCAGATTTCAGAAAATTTTTTTCCAAAAAAATGAGTGAAAGTACAGCTTGTACATAGAAAATTAAATGACTGAATATACACAGAACTGGAATTTGTTTCTAGAACATACCTCTGGAGAGACGCAGATTTGGAATCAATATGTATACTTAGGAAGACCTCATAAGTTTCATGTTCCCCAGAGCCTGCATATGGGTGAGTCAGACAATTCCCATCTTCTTCAGCACTTCCTAATTCCCCTTGGGTATATGGACTGTGGGTGGGACCTTCCTGTTTTCTTAGTGGTATTATGTATTTTAGAAGCTGAACCTTCCCATGTACCTCTGATTTTGTGGATATGGAAACATCTTCCAACCAATATTGACTTTATTCAATGTGTATACTGAACAGAAAGCTGGCCTGGGAGCCAGGAAGACCTTGGTTCAAACCATGCCTCTAGTTGGGAGTGGTAGATAGTGCCTTCAACCCCTGCTGTGGGGAGGCTAAGGTTGAGGGATCCCTTGAGCCAGTCAATAAACCTTTATTAAACATTGACACTGTGCCAGGCACTGTGCTAAGAACTGGAGGTGAGTGGGGGGAGGGGGAGAAGAGAAGATAGTCCAGCTCAAGTGGGAATAACCCAACTCATCCAAGTTTTTCTTGTAGACCTTCCATGAGGGAGAATCTATTGCCTCCCAAGACTTTGTGAGTGTTGTAATTCAAAGTGCATGATCTGCTATGGTGGCCCAGGAGGAGCAGTCTCATATATAAAGAACAAATACCTACTTATCATAGAGAATTCAAACTCTGCTCTAAAACAGACCTGTTCTTCCTTTTCTTGTGAGAATGCCCCTCCCTTAAAAAGCCCTCTAAGCCTCTCAAGGACCTTCAAAACACAGTTTGACATAGCTTCATACCCTTGTTTTATGTTTTTCGGTATTTATTTATAGAGAAGCAATGGAGTGTGATGAATAGGACACTGGACTGTAGAGTCAAGAATACCTGAGTTCAAGTTCTGACACATATTGACTTGTGTGACCCTGGAAAAGAAATTTAGCTCCTCAGAGTCCCAGTCAACTCTGAGGCTATAAGTCACAAGGTGGCTGGTAATCTGCATTGGTAGAGGAAGTTCCCTTGATCCATAAAATTAAGTTAGATATACTATGCCCTGGTGATAAGAAGATCAAATAAATAAACATCCTGTCCTCAAGGAGCTTACATTCTCTTGGGGGAAAAATAGCAAGTGTGCATGTAAGTAAATAAAATGGAATTTCTAGGGGAAAGCGGTAACAGCTGGATAGAAGGGGTCAAAAAAAAGGAAGCTTTGAAAAGGAAACTAAGGATTCTAAGAGGGGGAGGACAGGAAGGAGGACATTCAAAGGCATGAGAGTCCATCACAAAAGGGACAATGTATCCATGACACCCTTTACTTTGTGACAATGAAAAATCAGTGACAGCGAAAACATCCTAGGCAGTTATCTAGCTATGACCATGGACTCAACAGCCCAAATAATTTTCCTAAATCATCTCCTCCTCCACCTTTGTTGTGTCATGTTGTAGAAGGATTAGACTTTTTCTACTTGGCCCCAAAGGACAGAATCAGGAGCCATGGGTAGCAGGTGAAAAGATGTCAAGGTAAAGTCTAAAAATTATAACACTCACAAAACAGATCAGGCTGTCTTGGGAGGCAATAGATTCCCTCTCACGGAAGATATATAAGAAGAAGTTGGATAACCACTTATTGGTCAATCCAGTAGACAGGATTCTGATGGCCCCTACTGTCCTTTCCAACTCTGTGATTCTAGAGTCAGATCCTGGATAGGGAAAGAGAGGGTGGAATCAATGGCCATGCAAAGGAAATTGCCTTAACAAGAAGTTGATGATACTTCCATGATAGTTCCAAGAAGGATATGAGAAAATGTACTTGGTGTCCCAAAAGTCTTAGTACAGTTTTCTGAAATGATTTTAAAAAACATTTTTTAAAATGATGATGCTGAGTTTGAGAATGGAAACCTATCACTGTCACTATAAGGACCTGTCATTGTCACTATCCTCCATGCAGAACACACCTATAACAAGGAAAGGAAATTTGGATGAGGTTCAAATCCAGGCTTGGAAACTGAGTCACAGGGGAGGTTAAGTGATTTTCCAGCTTTACCTAGTGAGTGTCCAAAGCAGGAAATCAATTCAGATCTCCCCAACTTCAAGTCCAGCTATCCACTAAACTTTAAGAAATCCTACATAAGTGGCACCCATGTCATCCTGGGGGACTTTCTTTGAAGAGCTATGTGCAATGAAGTGGCAAAATTCCTGGATTTGGCATCAGAAAACCTGGATTCTTAGATTTGCTACCTGTTACCTCTTTGACCTTGGGCCATCACTAGACCTCAATATCCTTATCCATAAAATGAGAGGGTTGGTCTAGATGACCATCAAGGGGCCTTGTAGCTCTGACCTGATGACCTTTGGATCTCTTGACCCAAAGTGCAGATACCAATAGAACAATTACCATTGACACAACTACAAGACCAACACACCTCCTTTTCCAACCACACATTTCTTCAATAATTCAAGTTATGCTGCTTTTGTTGCACAGTTCCTCACTGGATATCTGCTGCAGTCCACTCATAACCATTCTGAATCTTTCATTTGCTTTTTGGGTGAACTGAAACCTGTGTTCATCAGAAACGATGGTGTCCTCTGCTTCACAGATATACAGTAGCCCTGGAAGGGAATGTCAGTGTTAAAGTATGGGCCATCATTTGGGGGCGAAGCTTCCAGTCATTCCAAGTACTATGTCATCTCCCCAAGGCAATCCACTGGGCTAGAGACCATGTCACATGAGGAACTATTGAGAGAGTTGGGAGCATTGGCCTTGGAATAGAGAACTTCACAATACCCAATAGTTGTTTCAACATATCTGAAGAATGACCATGAGCAAGAAGAAGCAAGCTTATTCTGTATTCCTTCAGAAAGAAAAATCAGGATCAATGAAACTTGTAGTGAGACATAGTTCAGCTCAGTAGAAGGAATGGTTCACAACAATTAGGGTGGTCCAACAAAAATATGAACCACCTTGGCAAGTAATTGTGTTCCCAAATCTGGAAATTCTTTAACAGAATCTGACTGATAATCTGTCAGAGTGTTGGAAATGGGAATCCTAAAAGAGGGAGGTTTTTCTGTCTTTCCAGCCTCTTGCTGTGTGATACTCCTCCTCCTTCACTCTACGGGTCCAGTCAACTTGAATAACTTTCCTTCTGTTCTTCACACCCCTGTGCTTTTGCAGTGGCCATTCCGTCCTCACCTCTGCCTCATAAAAATCCTCTCTTCCTTCAAAACATACTTCCTTCCACTCTTTCTCCATGAAACGTTTCCCAATCCCTCTCCAACTACCGGTGCCTTCCCTAACAATCTTGTATTGTGTGTGTGTGTGTGTGTGTGTGTGTGTGTGTGTGCGCGCACACGCGTGTGCATACGTTTGTACCTAGTATTTCCCCCACTCAACCCCAAGAGAATATTGACTCCTAGGGAGTAGGGATTATTTTATTTGTTATGTCTGCATTTGCACAGTGCCTGGAACATAGGAGTTTCTTAATAAATGCCTGCTACTTGTTTTAAACTTAGACTAGACGAGTTCTATGCATGACAGCTGACTTTAATCCAGCACTTTAAAGTTGACAAAGTGATTTATATAATCATCTCATTTGATCTATTACTCCAGATTTGCAAATGGGGCACCGGAGGCCTGAAGTAGTTACATGATTCATACATAGACAGTGTCAGAGGGAGGATTTAAAGCCACATCTTTCTTGACTCTGAAATCAATACCCTATCAACCACCTAGCCCAAGCCATATTCTCTCCTCGCCTTTAAAGTTCTATGACTCTCTAACTCTCTGACATGCATTGCATTGTGCTAAGTGTTGGGAGAAATATAAAGATGAATGAAATACAGCCCTTTCTTTCAATTATCTTAAATATAGCTATCTGTGTTGTCCAAGTGAGTAATTTCCATTGCTGTCATAGATTAGTCCTCATCTGATTCATTCATGATTTTCCCAAGAGACTCAGAAGACCGAGGCTCTAGTCGTGACCACCACCTTGGGCAACCCATCTAATATATTGGAGTTTCACTTTCTGCATCAATGAAATGATGATTGGACAAGATTTCCAAGGTTCTTTCCTAGCTCTATGATACTACGATTTCTGTCTTTTCATTGAGAAGGCTCTTAACATCAGGATGGGTTTAAAGGTTCTTCTCATTGAATTAGGTTTAATTAAATTAAAAAAGCATTTGTTAAGTCCCTATTTCCATCTCCCAACTCAGTGCCTTTGTGCAGGTTACGCTTGCATTTCCCCCTTGCTTCCATTTCTTAGAATCCTCATTTCTCTTCAAGACTCAGTTCAGGTACTGCCTCCTCCAGGAAGCCTGTGCTAATCATCCTTCTCTCTCCTTCCTCAAATACTATAAATATTTGTTTAAATGCATTCACCCTCGTAGAGGGTGTGGGTTGGGTGGTGGGTTGGGTTTTATGTTTTATGTATTATGTATTATGTGTAGCCACCCCACGATAGTTTTACCATTTCTAGCTGGAAAAGAGGCCCGAAAATACTAGGTCTCAAGATTTCCTGAGAGATTTTGATGGACTAAGAACTTTCCATCACTCTATGGCTACACAAAATCTCTGCAGGGGCAATCAAAACTGAATCTTATGGCACAATCCCTGATTGCCTTCAATGTTTCTGTCAGTAGTTTGTAGGAATGTGGGGATCTGGCCCAAGCCCGGTGGGGTACCAGCAATGAGCTTTCACAAAAGAGCATAGAGGCAAGTGGCCAGACTGAGCATCATGCATTTGTCCTTATATATGGGTTGAAGTGAAGGTACCTTCTAAAGGCTCTGGGTGACTTTATCTTGGAGGATGAGCAGTTGCTTTGATGATAGAGGCATTCTCCTCATTCCCTAGTTTCTAACACTAGATTTTGCTGCATCTCCTTCCCTACCCCACAACACACCTCTAGTGGATAGCAGAGTCCCAGTCAGAGGAAGATTGAAGGAAATGTCTTAGAGCTTGTAAGCCCTGTCTCTGACACTCCCGTGCCAAGTCATTTACCTTCTCAGTACTCTAGGGAACTATAAGACTATAAGGTGACAAGTCTGTATTGATAAGTTTCCTCATTGGGAAGTTACCAACACCAATGAAATCATAACTGTAGTCCCTATTCCTGTCATTCATCCAGTACTATAAGGAACTATTCTTTCAAGCCCACAGGAAGTGCAGCAAGCCCTCACATGGTTGTCAGAAAAGGTAACACAAGGACATTCTCAAGGTCTCTCTTAAGAACTTTAGAATTGTGTGACATGGGAGGCACTGGCACAGGATGGCTAAACATGTTGTGCCCTCATCACAGAAGGTGCAGAACTGAAGTAGCTCCAAAGAGATGCAAGATGAGCAAATTTAGAGAATCCACCCCAAATGTTCACATGGACTATTTGTGCCCAACCTGCGTGAAGCATTCCAAGCCTGTATTGGTCTGATCAGCCACAGTCAGACACACTGTGACTTGATTCTAACCTAGTGATGTCATTTTGGTCCTCTTCAAGAATGAAGGACAGCGACCAGCCAACCACCCAACGTATATCATGAATCGAGTATGAGACAAGTAATTTATTCCTACACATACAAGAAAAAGCTTTTAAAAAAAATCTTTGTGAAAACATTTTTAAAATGCTTTATACATTAATAGAACATGCTCAGTAGTTTATAACTCTGTTTTAGAACAAATGATAACTATTATGGTGCAATCTGCTGAGAAGATAATACTTAATCAGAATGTAAAGCCCTTTGTTGAACTGCTAAACAGGCACTTTACATTTCACCTAAACTAAGCACTGTTCAATCACGCTCTTTATGCATCTGCTGGTAAAAAAGAGACCAGGCTTGGGCCAACTCTCTTGTCTCTAATACAGAAGATTTCCCTGCTGTGAGACAGCTCCAAACCAGATCCTCCAAACATTCTGAACCCATAAGGCTGACTCCAATCCTGGACACATCCACCATGGGATATTAATTTGCCTATAATCAGGAAAGAAGAAATATAAGGACAAAGGCAGCTAAGTCTCTGGAACAAGCCTTCCTAGCTAAGTCCATATTCCATGTGGGGTTTGGCAGGGAGGGTTCCTTGATGTCAGGATAGAGAAGGAACTGCCCTTCCTCACCTTCAAAAGAGACACCTTTTGTACATCTACTAAATCACCAACTCCCCCATCTGATTCTTCATTATCTCTTATTGCAAAACCCTTAGCAATGAGTCATTCATGGCCAGAGGCTATCTGTCTTTTGACATCCCATGTCTCCCCCACCTTCCCCAAGTTTCTACATGTTTCCCTGGACCAGGAAAGACCAGTTTGAGCATGCTCTAACACAAGGGACCTTTAGGCTAATTCAATTTCATTACATTGATATTTATTTTACTCTCTGATAGGTTAACCACGTGCCAGTATCGTTAGTGCCTCTGATACCTGTACTTACTCTTTTAGCTTGGATTATATTTGCTAAGATTCCGTGAAAAAAATCCTTCTATGTTCTGAAGCCCAGTCACTGAAATGTCATATCGATGGTCCTTTGGAGAAATAGTACAGAGTAAATCCACTGAACCTTCCTAGGAATAAATCTGGTCTATACCCTAAGCCATGATACACAAAGCAGGGATATAAAGGATCTAAAGAAAATACTCAACGATATCTGTCCCCAAACCCCACCTCATTTTTCATGCAACGTTACTTTTACTTTTACATGATGTAATGGACCTTGACTATTTAAGGGTCATCAGACATCATACATGCAACAATGGATGCTCTTACCATGGAGCAAATCAATTCTGTAAATGTTTTGACCTCTGCCCCATTCCAGACCTTTAGCACCTCTTAGGCCACTGTAAGAGTGTCTGCATGTGTCTTCCTGACGCCATTCTCTCCTCTCCAATCTATCCTCCACAAAACTATTATTTTATATTGTTAATATCAATTAATAATATTAATATAATAATATCCCTAAAACACAGATCAGGCCACATCACTCCTTGAGCCAAAAATCTTTAGTGGCTCTCCCTTATGTATGTCTAAAGCAAAACACAAATTCTTCAGTCTGGCATTGAAAGGCCACCATAATATGACTTCTGGTAACCTTTCTACTTTTGTTTCATATGTGACCTATTCATTCACCATTATTTCCTTTTTGATCAAGCTGCCTTCCAAATTTTCCTTGTATAAAACATCTTATTTCCTACCTCTCTGCCTTTATATAAGTGCTCCCATCATCCTTGGAATGGACTCCATCCTTACCTCTGACAATAGACTTCCCAGCTTCCTTCATAGCACAATTCACATGCCATCCCCTACAGGAGCCCTTTCTTGATCCCTACTCTCTAGCCCTCTTAAAATTACTTTGTATTACTTTTATATATTTTTGGTTTTACTTGCTGGTATGCATGTTATAGCTCACCATTCCTTTCCTAGTTGTATCTAGCTCTCTTTTTGTCTTTGAATTCTCTTTACCTATAACAGTACTTGACTCATATTAATGACTGAAATATATCTGTGATGGGGTGGCTAGGTGGCACAGTGAATAGAGCTCTGGCCCTGGAGTCAGGAGGACCTGAGTTCAAATCTGGCCTCAGACACTTAACACTTACTAGCCATGTGACCTTGGGCAAGTCACTTAACCCCAATTGCCCTGCCCTTCCCCCTCCAGAAAGCAATACACACACACACACACACACACACACACACACACACACACATATATATATATATATATGCTGAATTGAATTGAGTTCGATTCTCCTTAGCAGCAAGCAGAGAAGTGTTCCTGTGGCCTCTGAACAAATTAAGTCATAAAATCTAGTGTTTTACGTGGATGATAGCAAAAGACATCAACAACAACAAAAAGACATCAACAAAAATTTGGGGGAATGAAGAAATAAAATCAAATGAAATAGTTCATGATGACAGCTATATTAAAAAGTAAGCTTCCCCTCCCGGCTCGCCACCTTGTCGTGGCAGAGGGGTTTGTGTAGCTCAATGAAACCATGAGCTGTGTTGTGCAGAGTTACCCAAGATGGACAGTTCACAGCGATCCACTGACGAAGGAAATGGCAAGCCACTCCAGTATCTTTGTGAAGAAAACTCCCTGGACAATATGGTGTGCTGTGGTCTGCGATATAAAAGGTGGACACAACTCAACAACCGAACAACAAGTTCTCTGAGGGCAAGGACTATTTTGGTTTTGTATTTGTGTTTCCAGCATGGAGTACAGTGTCTACGTGTAATCAACACTTTTAACAAATGCTTGTTTATGAATGAATAAATGAATTGAATTCAAAGGAAACCTTAGATAGGATCCATGGGCTGTAGATGTGTCCAAAGTTTAAAATAAAAAACTGTTTCTGAAAAGAGTAAATGATAATATTTGGCATTTCTATGATACTTTAAGGTTTGCAAAATATAATATAGATCTACATATACATATATAAAATATGTGTATGTGTGTATATACATACATATACAATTTGATCCTTATAACAACTCTGAGATTGGTGTTATTATCCTTATTTCATAGATGAGGCATAAAGCAGTTAAGTGACTTATCCAGGGTCATACAGCTAGTAAGTATCTGAGGCAGAATATGAACTCAGGTCTTCTCAATTCCAAGTCCAGTATTCTATCCATGTGTCCCCAAACTGCTTCTTTCAATTCGATGTCTTTGGCCTATTATTGCTGATAGGAAGTATATGGGTCCACAGGCTGCTGGGCAAAGTACATACATCCATATGTACATGATAACAGGACCATGCCACATGTAGTCACACGGCTTACATCAAAGGGCAAAGTCGCCTCAGAAAAACTTCCTTTTGGCCGAAGCTATTGCACTGTCTCCTGACCATTTGGGGGATATTCCCCTTTTTTTCTGTGTTCAAATTCCATTTTAAAAAGTCCTTCCTTTCCTCTGCTGTGGCCACTCCTCTGTTTCCTGTGCCTTCCTCATCCCTGGGGCCGTATAGGAAGAGCAAGGATGCTACATTCCTCAAAGCCCACTGCCTTCTGACTCACCACTGCTCCCCCAGACCCATAACCATCAGCTACATGTCATGTGCCGGGCTAAGGGGAGGGAATAGAAAGAAAGACAAATACTGCCCTCAAGGAGCTCATGAGTGACTGAGTTCTTAGAAGACATACAAAGAGCACATGGAGGTGATCCTCAGATCAATGGACAAAGGGACCAGGAGTTGCCTCCTGCAGAGGGTGGGATATGAGATAAAGTATAAAGGCAGAGTAGAAAGGCATAGAGAATAGTCAGTGCAAAAGAAAGGAGACGTACTTAAGGAATTTCTATTCCTAATCTGCCCTAGTCCAAACACAGCTCTCTTTTCCCAGGAGGTTATCCTTTAGGCTAGGTGATCTCAGAGTGGGAAGGGACCTCCTAGGTCCTTTAGAGTCACTTATGCCTGACCTTACATCCCTTCTGCTATATACTTGACAGTCTGTGGTCATCCAACTTCCTCTCAGGAAGAATCCACCGCTTCCTAAGGAATCCCATTCATCCTACTTGGGGATAACCAATTCTTTGAAAAAAATTTTTTTTTTAATTTTATTGATATCAAGCTTAAAGTTACTTCTTTTCAGCTTCTACCAATGGTTTTTGTTTCTGCCCCTCTGGGACCAAAAAGATGTCTAATCCATCTTCCACCCATCCATTGGAGGATGGGTCCTCCAATATTTCAGGATCGTCCCTCCCCCATCCAAAGTCTTCTCTTATCCAGGTCAGATATTTCTACTTCCTTCACATGATCTTTATGTGCCCTAGGTCTTTCGTCATCCCAATTGCCCTCTGCTTGTTATGTTCCAGCTTATCGATAGTCTTACTTTAATGTGCACCCCACCACCACCTCCAGACAGCACTCTATTACACTCTTAGGTTCTTATCCACCTGGCTACACTCACCCATCGACTCCAACCCTTCAGAGATAGTGGCAGCTTCTCTTGTTGATCCTTCAAATCAAATCTAATTATCTCAAAGGCCCCTACCTACTGCCACTCTTATCCACCAGAGGGCACTGGGGTTCTTTGATTCTCCTCTCTCAATGAGAGAATTTCAGAAAGGAATTTAATCAAGGCAAAATAAATATTAATTCCAAACTCCAATCCCCACATCCCCAGATTCTCTCACCACCACCACCACCCCAAGTGGCAGGCAGGGTCCATTAACCCTAGCTAAGAGCAAACTGTGACTTCCACTCACAAAACTGACCCCCCAAAAAATCATGGATCAGTTTCACAATACAGTGCATAAACTCAGAGTATACCAGTGGGCAGGGGTACAGAGGTCTTCTAAAGATGGTTTGAGTAAGCAGGGTGCTGCCAGGCTGTGACTTCACTTCCAAGCCATCGTATCTCCACTCCTCAAATCTCCACTTTCCTTCATGGTTTGCTAACAGATTCCTTTATTTAATTGTACTTTTATACCTTTAACACTAGAAATGTACAAAAGGGTTCTCTTTACGGGACATAAGTTGCCTAAATATCACAGTCCCTCCATGGAACAAGGTGAGAGGTATTCCCAGGTCATTATAAATTTGTTTTATATTTCCCTGGTATTAGAACTCCACCACTTCCCCTTCCTTGTTTCTCCCTAACTCATGTGCCTTCCTCATCACTGGGACTATGCAGAAAAGGCAGGAGTTTTACATTTCTCAAATGTGGCATGCAGAAATTAACATAATACTGCAACTGTGGTCTAAACTGGAGGAATGTCACTGACACAAAGTTCCCACTCCCTGTTGGAGATGATGACTCAACCCCTTACCCCCTCCAAGTTCTCCAGCAGGGACCATGGAGACTTGGAAGTAACAGCAACAATTGGAACAGATCTCTGAGGAACTGGCTCCATTCCAACGTTCATCTGAATTCCAACAGTAGCTTTAATCAGCTAAAAGCACTGTCCTCCCCACTGAGAACATTCTAAGTCTATCAAATTCCTTTGTCAGAGCAAGGAGAAGATCTCTTAGAGTTCCTGGCCCAGGGCAAGGTGCTCATGAATCTTTAGCTAGTGGTGTGCTGGTAAATGTTTAACAAATATCTCTCTGAAAAGCATAATACACTTTTACATTTAATCCTCACTTTTAGCATTTTCTCTACCATTTTTTTAAAGTCTAGAAAATTTACAAAACAACCAAGCAAGCACAGTTTTGTGAGTTGCCATTTCTGAAGTATTGACATTTGTGTCTCCTTGAATATTTAATTATTCACACTGAATACTTAACAATCAGTTTTTGCAAGCCTGGTTGAGCTGGCTCTATCATACCCCTGCCTCTAGTCCAAATTATTTTCCATAGCTCAGATCACAGGTGGCTCCATTATATTCCATCTAATGGGGACAGCCTTCACATTATGTTGCCCCCTGCTTTATAGAAAATAGTCCCCTGTCAAACAATATGGAAGGATTTCCTGAACAGTTCAAGGCTTTTGGTGCCAGCAAGGGCAATGGACCTTGGCAGAATTCAATTCAGTTCAATTCATGATCATATTAAATGTCTCCATTGTGACAGTCATAATGCTAGGTGATGGGGATGGAAAGATAAAAATGAATTCTCTCCACTTTCAAGGATCTTACATTTACTGGGGAAAATAAATACACAGATGAGTAACATCAAAAAATCGACAAAGTGAACATTCAGTGTTTGGGAAAGGAGGGAAGAAGCACTAACCACCCTGAAGAGGGATTGTGAACGACTTCCTACAAGGAACAACACAAGAGCTGACATTTGAAGAGCTCTGGGGATTCCCAAAGACAGAGGGAGGGAGCAAGAGCATTTCAGTGGTTCAGAGAGCTGGTGGCCTTGGGCAATTCTGAGTTATCTTAGCCTTTGTCCATTCCAATATCTATAACCTTTTGCTCCACTGGAAATGGGAAAGATTGCTTAGCACATGATCCAGATCTTTTTTATAGCTCTGATTGTATGGAATTTGTGTCATGACTTAGCATGGGATATCCCTGCCCTGTTCAATCAATTTTTTGTTAGAGAGATCCCTCCAGTCTATTATGAATTAGCCCAGGGAGACATGATTATCCATTTGGCAGCAGATGCATGCATAATGGATCAAATGCTGGATTTGGAGTCAGGAAGACATGAAATCAAATCCTAATTCAGACATTTACTGACTGTGTTACCTTAGACAAGTCACTAAATCTCTCTATGCCTTAATTTCCTATTCCATAAAATGGGGGGAGGGAACTTGATAACATTTAGAGGCCCTCTATCTCCAAGGTCTATAATCCTATGATCAACCATGTTCATCTAGCAATATACAAAGGAAGTCCTTTCAGCAGACCCCAATACTGTATGTAACATTGTAGTAGACCCTGATGCATCCCCTCCCCATTCCTGTCCCATGCTCATTGCACCTTGTGAGATAGTAAGTTCAGCTTGGACAAGGAGTCAGAGTGGAGGGAACCAGGACTGACCTACCCTTACCAGTCACTCAGGCACCCAGCCTGGCAACCACCACGTGCAATAGGTTTTGCAAGGCCCTCTTTTCTACCCATCCCCATACTGACCAATCTTCACATCTTCTCCAATATTATACCTTCCAAATGAAGTCACCTGAAGCTAAGTATGGAACCTTCCAGCACTGGTGGTCTTGGGGGCCTCTTATTAACCCAAGAAATGTCATGCATTCAAAATGTCCAATAGGCAGTTGGCGATGCAGCATTGGATCTCTGGAGAAAGAATGAGGCTAGATAAATAGATCTGGGAGTCACTGGAATAGAGATGGTAATTGAACCCATGGGAACTGTTGGGGTCACCAAGTTACTGTACCAAGAGAACATAAGAGGGTCCAAGAAAGAGTCTTGGGGTACATCCATAGTTAAGGAGTGGACTATGGTGATGATGAACAAGCAAGGGAAACTAAGAAGAGACAGTCAGGCAGATAGGCAAACAGAAAAATAAATGTTTTGAAAACCCATAGAGAAGAGAGAAACTAGGATCAGAGGATGGTCAACAGAGTGAAATGCTTCAGAGAGGTCAGAAATGACAGGGACTGAGAAAAGACTCTTAGATTTGGCCAGCAAGGAATTATTGTTATCTTTAGAGAGTACAGTTTCAGGTAAAAAATGAGGTGGGAAACCAAATCCTAAAGGATTGAAGAATGGGAGGGCAGGAAATGAAGGCAAGGAGAGGTAAGACAGGCTTTTCTAAGATTCTGGATGTGAGAGGGAGGAGATATATGGATTAGTAGTTTGAGGGCAAGTAATCTATTTCCAGATTTTTTACCCTACATATTTAATAAATCCTTTTTCCCTCACAAATAGTACAAAAATATCCAATTCAAAATGATCACACCTGCCTCACAAGACTGTTGTAAGGAAAGCACTTACCTTAAGGTGCTATATAAAAATTTCATTATCATTACATTGTGGCTATTTTCAATATTTTTGGTCCATACTTGTGATTTCATTGGTGCTAGAATTTCTTTTGGCAATACTTTCTCAGTCAATTTAGATCAATAACTGTTCTGCTACTTATAGCTTTAGAGAGTTGCTTAAGGTACAGAGATGTCAAATGACTTGCCCAAGGACTCAGGCAGTATGTCTGGGGTGGGATTTGAACCAGGTTTTCCTGATTCCAAAGCTGGCTCACTATTACATCATACTTACCTCCATATTTATTATGGTCATTGTTGTTATTTTATTCTGTTCAACATTTTTCATGGAAATCAGATATTAAAAGTACTGGGACATGTAGCTTTCTTGTTATTCTTCTTTCATCTTTAATGTTTTACAAACTATTGCACAAGTTGAAAAAAATGACTGATTTTGATAATTAAATAAAAGCACTGGAATGTATGCTCATCTTCTATGAGCTCTCTGAAAGCATCTTTGGGACAATTCCAATAGCAGACAGGATCATTCTGGTCCCACATAGTTAGGATTCTTTCCAGTAGGTCCCTATCATTTTGGAAGCTCTTCATTCTACATAGTTTGAATATTTAGCATAGAGATAACTATTTAAAAATGCTTTTTCTTAAATGTTTGCAGATCAATGTTACATCCAGGTAATTACGAACAATAGTTTTGTCCATGATTGTTATATTATTAGCATTTTATTCTCATAATTCTCATTCATATTATTTCATTCTCATAGAATGGAGCTCAGGGGGGGAAATTCCTGGAACAAGTCCCTACCTTGCTATTCTTCTTTTATATTTAAAGTTCTGTGGACTATTGCACAGGCAGATAAAATAGCTGCTTTTGGTAACTGAATAAAAATATTAGGATTTGTTTTTTACCCTTGGGATCTGATTAAAAGACCAAATGGGTGGAGAGAGAGAAGACAAGAGGGTTCAAGACAGAGCCTTGGGGTGCACTCATAGTTAGAGGATAGGTGAGAAACAAGCAAAGAAAAACAAGAAAGGCCATCGTCAGGTAGGTGAGATCCCATGGACTCAACTTCCATAGACCCATTTAAAGCATCCTCAGTATAACTCCAGAAGTAGGCAGGGTAATGGAGATATTGACCTCATCCTTTTCCTGTGCCATCTGCAATTGTTCTGCTTAATTTCTGTCTTTTGAATGTTGTCATTCCAAACAGCTTAGATGTTCTAAGTATTTGGCCTCCAGATGCAGAATTATACTACACTCTCTCCACAGTTCTACCATCATCATGATACATACAGCTAAGTGGTTCAGTGGAAACAATACTGGGCTTAGAAACAGGAAATCTGGAGTTCAAATCCTACCTTTATTTGACCATGTTTCCTCTTCTGTAAATTGGGGATAATAATTATGCCTATCTCCCAAGGTTGTTGTGAGGATCAAATGAAGTAATATTTGTAAAGCACTTTGCAGACCAAAAGTGTATGTATGTGTTTGTGTGTGTATACACACACATACACTTATATACATATATACATGTGTGTATATGTGTGTGTGTGTGTGTGTATGTTGTCATTCAGTCATTTCTGACTCTCTGTGACCCCATTTGGGGTTTTCTTGGCAAAGATACTGGAGTGGTTTGCCATTTCCTTTTCCAACTCATTTTACAGATGGGGAAGCTGAAGCAAACAGGGTTAAGCGACGTGCCCAGGATCACACACAAATAGGTGTCTGAGGCTGGATTTGAACTCAGAAAGATGAGTCTTCCTGATTCCAGGCCCAGCATTCTATCCACAGTGCCATCTAGCTGCGATCCATTGAACTATCTATACCTACCCAAACACACACACACACACACACATGCAGCTGTTATTGTTAGCTATTATTAACACGATAGCTCTTATTATTACAGTGATCTCCAAATAAATGGGGTCCAAATTACATAGGCTTTGCCTTATTTTGAATCCAGAACTCCTACTTACTTAGAATAAATGGGATCCAAACCCAAAACAATCTCTCTTTTCAAACTTAACCCTTGAAAGGTCCCCGCTGATGATTAAGAATATAACATGAGGGAAATAAAAGGTCAGATGGGTATTGCCCACCCTGTCTTGACCATTTTTTAGAGGTAGAGATAGTTCGATTTCAGCGACCTGAGGAGATCCCTCCCTGGTGAGAAGTTCTCTCTACCAACCAGGATTGCTACTTATAGACAATCTAGGGGAAAATGAGGGGTTAAGTGACTTGTCCAGGGTCATTCAGTCAATAGGAGTTAGAGGCAGGACCTAAGTCATCCTAATCCCCATGTTGGCTCATGGTGCCTCTCATTTTCCTTTAATTAGTAACAGCCATTACCACCCAGTGAATAATAAAAATCATCTGATCTTTTTTTTTAAGTCCTGGAATCTGGAGTCATTTCCCTGAGGCCTTTCTCATAAACAAATATCTAGGTATCTAAGAAGGGAAAAGGCTAGTTCCTCCTTTCAATAGCTCATCAAGGTTGCTTGCATTCAGCAAGACAGCAGACGACTGTGTCTGTGGTGGGGCAGGTTACCTGTGGCTAGTGCCTGGACCTGGCAGCTCTTTCTTTGGATCTGAAAACTTTCCCTGGGCTATCATAATACATCAGGGCTGGTGGCATGATCTGAGTGTGCCAGCCTGGCAGGTATTTAAGTCAAGGTGGTCATGGGATAATGTTTCTCCTATTGATAATCTGCTATATAGAGTCTGAGTCTATTGCTTCAGGCTGTGATTGCATGTGGTTACCTATTATAGACCTATGGTAAGGCTTGGTGAATCATTAACTCGTGTAGCTTGCCTTACGGGACAGAGAGACAGCTTCTCTCTCTGAGCACTATAGTGTCCATGTTTGTGTTCTCTGTGGTTAAGGACCAGCAAGGTAGGTGGATTTCATTTTTTGTGGCCTTGCTATTGTTCTTTTCTGCAAATCCTGAGGGGGAGATCTCTGAGCAAGAGCTGAGAAAATCAAATAGATTCTATTGACTACCAGATGGTTGGTTTCAAATGCCCTGCTTCTCCTTGGTATTCCACAGAGGCTTGGAAAGAGCCTTGGGGAAGGAGCAACCCTCCCACCTGAGCCCCACGCCCCTAAGCCTGATGCCTGATTTATTTTCTAATAGGCCCGTGTGACCCTTCCAGGGACAAAAGATGGAGGATTCTCCAGAAGCCATGCAGCAACAGCATCATAGCTCTTGCATAAGAAGGTACCATCTTGTGGCAGAGTCATGGAGCTGAAATCGATGTTAAGGGTCATACAGTCCAACCTCCTCCTTTTACAAAGAAGGAAACTGAAGTCTAAAGAGATGGACTGAATGTCCCGGAATGACATTATAGACAATGGTCGAGGGAAAATGAGGGGTTAAGTGACTTGTTCTACGTACTACAAATACTGTGTCAGAGACAGGACGTGGAGCCAGGTGCGCTGACTCCAAAGGCAGTAACCCTTTCATTATAACATGATGCATTCCAGTCTAAGCAGCTTGAGAGTAAGATGGATTTCCAGGGATCCAGGGGAGATAGAGGAATGACTGGTTTTTGTTGTTGTTCAATCATTTTTTCAGTTGAGTCTGACTCTTCATGACCCCATTTGGGGTTTTCTTGGCAAAGATACTTCTGTGGTTTGCCATTTCCTCCTCCAGTTCATATGACAGATGAGGAAACGGAGGAAAACAGGGTTAAGTGACTTGTCCTGAGTCATACAGTTATTAAGTGTCTGAAACCAGATTTAAATTCAGGTCTTTCTTTCTCCAGGCCTAGCTCTCTACATGCCCACTACACCAGTGGATATAGTATCTAAGCTTTTGGGGGGAGGGGGCGCTATGATTTCAATGATGTGCAGAATTCCCCTAAATCAATCAACGAAATTGGTTCATTACCCACTATGTGCCAGTTACTGTAGATGCAAAAACAAAAATAAAATTTCCTTGCCCTCAGGAAGGTTCTATCTAGTCTAAGAAAATTTTAAAACTTCCTTCACTGATATAGAAATTAGAGATTTTCTTAAATTTTTCCCACTCTCAACCCCTATCAGCCCTTCTTAAACAGTTTAAGAAGCAGAAGGGCATCAAGAGACAGGGACAGCTAGATGGCACAATGGGAAAAGTCAGGAAGACTCCACAGTTCAAATCCAACCTCAGACACTTACAAGCTGTGTGACCCTGGGCAAGTCACTTAACCCTGTTTGCCTCAATTTCCTCATCTGTAAGATGAAAAGGTTGCACTCAGTAGTCTTTAAGGTCCTTTCCGGCTTGGAAAAGTCTATAATCTAAATTCTTTACAATATGTCATCAACATCCCAAAGCATCACCTTCTCTTCTCTCCAGTAAAGGGAAAGATTTTGTCTGGACTTGGAATCCCAAATCCTAGGTTCTAGTCATAGCTTGATCACTCGATAATAATTAGACCTGGGGAAAATCCCTCAGCCTATCTGAGCCTCAGTTTCCCCCTCTTTTAATAATGGGGATGGACCCAATAATCCCCTCATAGAATTGTAGACAAAGTGGGAAAGGATCTGAGGGATCATCTGATCCAATCTCCTCATTTTTCAGATGAAGATGCCAAAACCCTAAGAGATAAAATGACTTGTCCAAAGTCACACAGTCACTGGCTAAGCTGAGATTCAAACACTGGTCCCTCTGACCCCAAAATCAGCATGCTTTAGACTGTATTCCCAGGGCTAAGACTTAATGTCTAGATTATTGTATTGTGCGCTTGTTTGTTTGGGTTTTTTTTTCTCCATACACAATAACTGCTCTCTTTAAGGTAAAAATAGGCGGTTAGGACAAGCCCAGACACTCAGGCTATCAGCATGCCTATTTGTTAAACAAATTTGGAAAAGCAAAACTAAACATGACATGAAGCCTAAATAAATAAGCCCAATGCCTTCGGCATTGTTCATGTGGAGAATGTGGACAAGCAGACAAAGAAGGAAAAGAATAGAGTTTCTAGAGAGGCAATCCACAGGAAAGTACTTTCTGTCTAACTGTCAAGTCCAGTTACTTCTTCAGAGGGAGAACAGGGTCTTTTCCCATCTCCTAATGAAATCATCAAGTTTTCAAAAACTAATATTTGCACACTCTGTGTGTTCCTTTTAATAGTTGGAATGAGAAGTTGCTGTGATTTTCAATTTCCCCCTCAGGAACTGTGTGGGTACAAATGAAAAATATGGGATATGAATTTTTTAACCTTCTTTGTTTCCCTGCTATTATCCACCACAAGGTATATGTATATGTATTGTGATGTGTGTGTATGCGTGTGTGTAGATATATGTAGATAAATTTTTATATACACATACAGGTATATATATATGGAAGCTAGGTAGCACCATAGTGTATAAAGTGCCAGAAATAGAGTCAGGAAGACTCATCTTCCTGAATTCAAATCTGGCCTCAGACACTTACTAGCTGTGTGACCCTGGGAAAGTCACTTAACCCTGTTTGTCTCAGTTTTCTCTTATGTAAAATGAGCTGGAGAAGGAAATGGCAAACCACTCCAGTATCTTTGCCAAGAAAACCCCAAATGGGGTCATGAAGAGTCAGACATGAATAAAACAATTGAACAACAACATATAACTATATGTACCTTTGTGTGGATACCTATATACCTATGTATATATACCTATGTGTATGTATATACATATGTGTATACCTATTTGTATATATATGTATATAGATATATATATATGTGTGTATATGTATATGTATATAAGTATATATCCAATAAACATTTCTCAAACTACTATATATTCCAGGCCCTGTGCTAAGTGCTAGGAATACAGTTAATAAAAAGAGATAGTCCCTGCCCTCAAGGAGCTTACAATCTAATGGTGGCAGAGGGTGGGGGGCAGCACACAAAAAGGAATCAGGAAAGGTCAGGGGGAATACCAGGGACATGTGGAGCTGAAACCAGGCAGAGCATGTAGGTTTACATACATCTGTGTGTATACATGTGCATATGTTTGCATACAAATTCATGTTATATGTGCATGTTTAAAATCCTAGATCAGAAATTCTTTCAAAGTCAGTCCTCAACTCAGAACATGAAAATGCAAATTTAGCAATAGGAATTTCAGGTTTTTAAACAAGAAGACTTTAGTAAACTATACTCACTGTTTAAATCACACAATGATACTTTATCTGTCATTTTCTTCTATCTGAATTATTTCTGCAAACTATGGAGTAGAAAGGGAGAAAAAGCCTTCTTGAGCTGGTAAAATTGGTGCTACTAAGCATTATTCTAAAGGTTTTGGTTGTTGTTGAATTGTTTTGGCCATTTCAAACTTGCATCTGTAAAGTGAGGGGATTGAAGTAGGTGAATTCCAAAGTTCGTTTCAGCTCTAAATCTATGGTCCTATGTTCTGCAGGGTGGGGACCCTGCAGCTTCAAGGTCACACAGCCCCAAGGCTGCAGGTTCCCCAGCCCTGTTTATATACCAAAGGTAGGGGAGCAATAGTAGATTTTTTCAGCCATCTATAGGGGCTCACTTTATCTCATGGTGGGCTGGATATAACTAAGAATTGACTCTTGGAGTAATTTTTATCTTCTTTAAATTTTTTCTATGCATCATTCTTTTTTTTTTATTTTTGACATGGTGATATAACAGAAATGGTAAAGCCATTTCAAAAATGCCCTGAACTAAACTTTGCTTTGTGAACAGGATATATACCTCTTCCTAGAGTTGCTGGAGGTTAAGTGAACGGGGTTAAGTAAATGGGGGTAAGAATGACTTAGTAAGTAATAATCATTGGAAACAGATCTCTAATTACACAAGGATGAAGAACATCTGCTGAACTCGTGGGGAGTGGGGGGGCCTATTCAAACTATTTTCCTAAAATCAGGATTGATAAGATCTCAAATGTGTTTTAAAATGCTTTTCATCATAATCTCTAAAGCCTTCCATAACTTAAACCCCAAGGAAAGCTTCCTGGCTTCTTTGTTTATGTGTCCCTGAGATGCATTGGTGAGGGGAAGGGTGTAGTGCATTAAAAACAAAACCCCACAACATCAGAACCCAAGGGAAATTAAATGCATCTTTATTCATTTACAGTGGAATCATCAGCAATATGAGTTCCAAGAAGCCTCCTAAGTATCTTTATAAAATTTTTTAAAGCTTTCTTCTTAGAAATAGGAAGGAATGTAACATAGGCAGTAAATAAACTTGAATAACCATAGTATTTAGATCAAAATGGTGGGATCCTGAAAGTTAATTATGGTGGTGGTGTTTTTTATTGAGATGGTAATCTTACTATTTATCTTTCCATCTAGTGCTGATGATGAATCAGAAATTCCAGGCATTCCCTCATGTCCCCTAATCTGACTCTCCATTATTGACAACAGATTCCAAGATCTTGGTCCATCTTGTTAAAAAAAAAATGCAACAGTATTCTCTTGACAATGATCTGGAACCAAATGAAGGAGTTCACTTGAACATGGAAAAAGAGAAGGCAGATCTCAGTTTAAGTTCTTCAGAGAACAGTGATTCAGAGAGCAACCTGTGGGCTCCATCTGAAAATGTGGGTCTTGCCTCTAGGCAGGACAAAGAGTCTTCCAATACATCGATTCAGAGAAGAGGTCATCAGGGTCCTCCTAACAAGTCTCCAAAGAGTCCCTCAGCAGAGTATGGCAGTGGTCAGGGTAGCCTCTTTCAATTTGATAGGCAAGCACCTGGCCGGATTTCAACCTCTCCCACCTTGAGGAGGCTCAGAAGCAGCACCTCTCAGCCGCCCCCTCATCAAGACCCTTTGGAAATATCTAATTGGGGAAATTGGAAGGGTGCCCTGGGTTCTCTGAGCTCCTTTTATGAAAGTCTTCCCAGAAGTTCCAAGGCTTGTTCTCAGTCTCTGTCATCCTTGAACCTCAGTCCCAAAGCAGCTTCACACTTGCAAACAACAATGGCATCGTTCAATTTTACAAACTCAAAAACCAGTTACCCATGTCCAGTGAACAGCCTTGTAGACAGTGGTGCTTGCCCTCGGCCACAGACCAACAATATGGCCCCCTCCAACCATGCTTCTCTACCTGGGAAAGAACATCAGCCTCAGTTTGGAGCTATGACCCATGACAAACGGAATCAGGTAAATCAGCTTGAGACAAAAGGTATTTTGCTTTGTCCTTGAAAACTGCTCACATTTAAATAAGCCCCATATCTCTAATTCCCGAACCTTCACTCAATGATTCACTGCCCCTGGGTAGACCCTAACTATGCCCCTTTCCAGGGGGCGGCATACTGAATAAACATGTATTATATACATGTTAGATGCCAGGCACTGTGTATAGAAAGCATACTGCATTTGTACTCAGAGGACCTGGCCTCAAAGCCTGTCCCTGTTACTACATGGATAATATGGAGATAAGCCTTTCATTTCTTGGAGCTCTATTCCTAACCTGTAAGATGAACAGGTTGAATTAGATCAGCTCAAAGGTCCCTTCCAGACCTAAGCCTATGGTCCTGTGATTCCATTCTTCTGGGAAGCAAAGAGGATTCAAGCACAAATGTTTTTTGGAGTATACAGAAGGAACAGCCCACTTTTTTGAAAGGGAAAGGAGGGGTGTTACAATACCAACATCAGAGAAAGCAGAAAGACCCCAGCAGGAGGAGGTGCCATTAGGTCTAGACTTCTGCTCTTAGATTTTAATGGTTCCCATGAATCCATGGCTGTCCTGACCTGCCCAGTGACATAGCAGGCACTAAGCCATGAACCAGCCTTACCTCAAGTCTGTAGTATTTTGCTAAAGTAGGTGGCACCAAAGTACATAATGTACCCAACCTGGAGGCAGGAAAACTCATCTTCCTGAATTCAAATCTGGCCTCAAACAGATTTCTCAGACCCTGGGAAAGTTATTTAAATCTGTTTGCCTCAGTTTCCTCACCTATAAAATGAACTTGAGAAGGAAAGGACAAAATACTCCAGTATCTTTGTCAAGAAAATCCCAAATGGGGTCACAGAGAACTAGATATGAATGATAAATGAATGAACAATGAGACGAACATGGATTTTCATACTGGACTGGGGACATCCGTTTGTACCTTGATAGAGTTGGGGGGCAACAAGTGACAAGCATGTATTGATTTTTTTTAAACATTAACTGTCTACTGGTCATTGCACTAAACATAAGCAATAAAGTCCCTCCTCTCCCCCCCCCAATGAAAACAGTACCTGTCCTGAAGTAGTTTCTATTCTATTGGGAGTGAGAGTAGAGGAGCATACCAGGTACACAAATATATACAAAGGAATTCCTGGGGTTGGATACTAGCAGTTGGATCAGGACAAGCCTTATGTCAGAAGTCACAGTTGAGCTAAGTCCTGTGAAGAAAGATGGGGATTCTATAAGGTGGAGATAAGGAGGGAAAAATCCCAAGGGAGGCAGTACATTGTAATGGAAAACACATTGACTCTTGATTCAAATGCTGCCTCTTGTGTTTAGGATGATTTATGTACCTTGGGCAGGTCACTTAACCTGAGTGGCCCTTGCTTTCCACCTCTATACAATCAGGTGGTTATACTATATGGTCCCTGAGGTTTCTTTTAGTTCTGAATCTGTGATCATTGAGGGCAAGAAATGTTTGTTTTCTTTCTAAATATGCATAGCACCTAGTATACAGTAGGTGCTAAATAAATGCTTGCTGTTTGATTGGTTGCAGGTCAGAAATGGAATGATATGCATGGGAAGAACAATCAGGCTAGTCTGAGTGGAATGCAAGTTAGAAGAGAGAAGTCATGAAATAAGACAGTCAAGATAGTCTAGAACCAGACTAGGAAGGCTTTTAATGCCACAGAAATTATTTTATTTCATCCTAGTGCTAACTGGGAATAACTGAAGCTTACTGAGCAGAGTAGTGACATAGTCATAGAAATAGGCTTAAAAAAACTTTTTGAAAATTCCAACTCTAACCAAAATCTGGACTCGATAATTCTGATTTGAGGGGAATGTGGTTTTTCTTTCAAAATACCTACTTCATAATCTAAATGACTAAATTTGATTAAAACTAGCATTTCTTTTCATTTTAGGGAGAAGAATCTTACCAGTCCAGGTATGTACGTATTTATTTTTCCTTTGCTATATAAACTGTCAATTATTGTTTTGTTTCTAATTTTTCTTTTTCAATCATGTGGAGTTTAAAAATTTCAATTTCATTGAGGTGTACCAGTCACACAACTAATAAGCATCTGTTGTGTACCAATGCCCACGCCAAGCTCTTATTCCATTTGATATTCACAACACTGCTGAGAGGTAGATGCTGTTATTACACTCATTTTACAGTAGAGGAAACTGAAATGGATGGAAGTTAAGTGACTTGCCCAGAGTCACACAACTAGTAAATATCTGAGGATTTGAACTCTTTTCTTGACTAGAGAGAGACCCAGGACTCTATCCACCAAGCCATCCAGCTGCCAAAGATGGGGGAAAGGCTGTAAAAAAAAAAAATGTGATACCATTTCCTAAGTCTTGGTCTCCATGAAAGTGGAAACAGGTAGCTCATCATAAATGGTAGAAGGTTATTTTGAGAGCTAAATCATTACCTTTGCTTGTAGGTGGGGATTTATGTCCCACATGCCTGTCATGGCAGGACAGCCAGATGCTGTCACTGATTTAGCTTTAACTACTCTGGCTTAATTCCAACACCCCAAGTAGAGGGGTTTATTAGTTTAAAAAAACAAAATGTGCAAAGATAGCAAAGGATACTTTTTCACCTATGGCCCCCACAGTGCTAGAGACCTTTCCCTAGGACTCTGTGGCTTTAAATCCAAATAGAACTGGGTTCCAAAGAGGCATATTGACTTAGAAAACCACGAATTAATATTGTCTACATTGTATTTAATTTTGTTTTAGGAGTTTGGGGTTTTTTTTTTTTGGTGTTTCTTTTTTTCCGCTTTGTGGAGGGGGGAAGGTAGGGCAATTGGGGTTAAGTGACTTGCCCAAGGTCACATGGCTAGCTTTTTGTATTAAGTATCTGGGCCCAGATTTAAACTTAGGTCCTCCTGACTCCAGGGCCAGGACTCTATTGACTGCACCACCTAGCCACCCCATTTATTTAGTTTTTACTTATTTTGTTAAATATTCCCCAATTACATGGTAAGGGGCTTGCAGCCCCTTGGCCATGAGTTTGACACCTCTGCCTTGGCCAGATAGATGTCTTAGATAAAGGTAATACCATATTCTCCTCTGTGACTCTTCCTTCTACCTTGCTGACTCCTCTACCTCATTATATAATGTCTCTTTATCCTATATAAGGTTGTATGGGATTAATCATTAGTAATTCACAGTAGTGAATGCTAGATGGTATAGTGGATAGGGCACTGGGATTGGAATTACGAAGACTCTTCTTCCTGAGTTCAAATCTGGCCTCAAGACACTTATTGTGTGACCCTGGACAAGTCACTTAACCTGACTGGCCTCAACGTCCTCATCTGTAAAATGATCTGGAGAAGGAAATGGCAAATCACTTCCCTATCCCTGCCAAGAAAACCACAAATAGGGTCACGAAAAGTCAGACACGACTGAAAAGACTGAATAACAACAACAAAATGCAATAAGGCAGGCTCCTTACAACCATCGTGCGCTGGCCCACCATTGCACTCTGGACGACTCCCATTTTTTAATCTTCAAATATCTTATCCTGCCCCAATTCTTCATCTGTAACTATAATAGTATTGCCAGGAAAATATTGGCATTGGAACATTTTTATGTTTTGTTTTTGTCAGGAATAGTTTGGAATAATTAAAAGCATTGTCCAGTTTCCCAAATGCAATCTAGCCCCTTCCTTCTCCTCTTCAAATCTGAATGCAGTTCCTTGGTCAATAAGCATTCCCTAAGGGGCGGCTAGGTGGCGCAGTGAATAGAGCGCCCGCCCTGGAATCAGAGGGACCTGAGTTCGGAGCCGGCCTCCGACACCTAATCCACACAAACAAAAACCTAGCCGTGTAACCTTGGGCAAGTTACTTAACCCCAATTGCCCTAAAGGGGCGACTAGGTGGCGAAGTGAGTAAGAGCGCCGGCCGAGTTGGGATGACCCGAGATCAGATCCGACCTCAGAAAATGAGCACCCACGCATAAATAATGACTAGCCGTGTAACCTTGAGCAAGTTACTTAACCCCAATTGCTTTTAAAAAAATAAAAATAAATAAGCATTTCCTAAGGGTCATTGTCCATCTGTAAGGCCTGCCAGATATTCACTGATGGTCAAACTCACTGCTATCAAACTCAATAGAAATGGGACTATTAATGGGTACTTAAGTATCCTTGGAAGCAGCATATAGATTTGGAAAACCACAATTTAACATTATTAATATTCTATTGTATTTTTATTTATTTTGTTCACTATTTTCCAATTATATTTTAATCTGGTTCAGTCACACATTTGACTCAGGTGCAACTTTGCAGGGTTGTAGCCAAAAATGTTTGATACCTCTGGTCTAACCAATGGGATACCCATCCAGTGGCATAGTGCCATCAGGGCAATGTGCTCTTCATCATCTAGTTGGGTTATTTTTCTGGCTGAAGGGCTAGAAATCTGTATTTATGACAGATATTCTGAGGCTAAGCATGGAGGTGTATGCCCATAATCCCTGCAGCTGGGGAGAGTAAAGTTGGTCTCCATTGTGTGAGTTCTAGAATTTCTGAGCTGCACAATCAGTTGAAAGCTATTGTATATCTACACTAAGTCTGGCACCAATATGGTAAGCCCCTGAGAGTGGGATGTCACCAGGCTCTAAGGAGGGATATCAGAAACTGAGCAGATCAAAACTTTTGTGCCAATTGGCATCAGAGTCAGATCCATCCCAGCCTCCGTGAGATAGGAAGACCCTGCCTCTAAGTAAGTAAGTACATAAGTAAATAAGTAAATAAATAAATGAGATTCCAAGTATAAACATAAATGAAGCAAGATGCACCTATTAAGCACCTATGCTCCACTGTATTCTTCTTATGCTAATATAATGAATGAAATAATCCCTATTCATATGGGATTTAAAATAGGGAAGACAACATGTACATACTGTATATGAGTCTATATCAAATATATAAAGAGAACTAATATAAATAAATACAAAGGCAAACTGCTGGTCTCACTGTTTCTTTTCACATCCAAAAGAGCATTTGTATATATCCTCTTCTCTCAAAAAGGTCATGCCCAGAGGGCCTTGGTGGAAGAATGGGGAAGGAGGAGATAAAGAGATAGAGAGAGAAAACCATGTCTAAATCATAACATGCCAGAACTAGAAGAGGCCTCAAAGATTATCTAATGCAACCTTTTCAATCTAACAAGGGGACAAGACTATTTTGGATGTTTAAATTTATTCATTCAGCAAGCATTCATTAGACACTTTTAGCAGAATCTCAACACTACAATTATTTGTTTGCTAAATCTGCCATCTAATAATAAATCCACCAGTCTCCATTAAGCACCTACTATGTATCAAGTGCTGTGCTGGTGCTGAGAATCCAAAAACAGAAATGAAACAATCCTTAGCCTTGAGCTTACAATCTATTAGGGCAACAGCATATAAATGCAAATTATAGAGGCAAAGCTGAACCAAGGAGAATCTACAAAAGAGAGCTCAACTTTATTCTAGATGCAGCACTGGTCTGACTTTCTCTTCTTCGCCTTTGTCACCCAAGAGGAATTGGGACCATTGACATGGGTTTCTTGCCCCTAAACTAGTGCCTGCAGTTGAGGAAGGCCTCTCTCCCTGCATGTCAGCATTTTATTAACCCCAGAAGTCTCCTGGTGCTTCTTAGCACCTTTCACCCAGAGCACTTGTCTGAACACTTGTTATTGTTCATTTCTTTTCAGTAATATCTGATACTTTGTGACCCCATTTGGAGTTTTCTTGACAAAGAGACTGTTGTGGTTTGCCATTTCTTGTCCATCTCATTTTACAGATTAGGAAACTGAGGCAAATGGGTTTAAGAGACTTCTTAAGACCTCTTTAAGAGACTTCCCCAGCTAATAAGCATCTGAGGCCAGAACTGAACTCATAAAGATGGTTTTTTTGGATTCCGAGTCAGTCCTCTATGCACCATGGTGCCACTTAACTACCCCTGTCTTCACACTGGGCTCTACCATTGTTCTCATGGTGGAATAGGACCCTCTGGATTGAAATGGTGATGTTTCACATACAGTAGAATATGAGTTCCTTGAGGGCAGGGGTGGCATCACTTTTAAAGTTGATTTCCTAAAACTTGGCATGGTGCCTGGCACACACAGTAGGTCCTTTTTGAATCGAGAGGGAAGACTTAAAGATGATTTTTAGAGCCAACGGGTCTGAACATCAATTCAAGAACCATTTGTCAAGCGACTACTCTAACACCAGGGTGATTTTGCTTTGCTTTGCTCTTGTTATCCAGAAAGGATTGGGATTGACAGCACTTGCTTTTCCTCAGTGAATCCTCATTTTCCCTTCTCCAGGGCCTAGTTTCATGCTTTCTCTGTACCCTCGATCAAAAAAAAAAAAAAAAAGGTCTGCTCTCAAAGAGACAAAGTGACATAGAAGATGGAGCTCAGGACCTATATTCAAATCCTATCTTAGATACTTTTTGCTGAGTAACCCTGGACAAATATGTTGATCTCTCCCACTTCAGTTCCCTCATCTCTAAGGGCCCTAAGGCTCCTAGTTCTAAACCTATGGTCTTGTGAAAGATTAAGGCATAAAGACTAATAAGCATTTAAAGCATGCATTCTTTTTTTATTTTTTTTTAGCACTCTACCTCCAGGTTATTTGCATTTTAGAGAGGAGCAAAGTTTTAAGCCAAAGGAATAAAGCAGTATCAGGGGAATTTGGTGCATCAATCAGGCAATGGGGGAGTATAATTCTATAAGGTTTGCTAAGCACTTTAACATTTTATCTCATTTTACCCTCACAACCACTCTCCAAGGCAGGTGCTATTATTATCCCCATTCTATAGAGGCTGGATTCGAACCCAAGTTTTCAGCTCCATCTTCCATGTCACATTGCCTCTTTGAGAGCAGATTTCTTTAGAGAGGGAATACAGAAAGCATGAAGAAACTAGGCACTGGAGAAGGTAAAGATCCTCAGATAGACAGAGACTAAGTGACCTGCCTAGATCACACAGCTAGTAAGTGTCTAAGGCAAGATTTGAACTCTGATCTTTCTGAAGTCAGGTCAAATGTTCTTCCCATTTTACCACCTGTTCTTCAATCCTTTCAGTCATGTCTGATTCTTCGTGACCTGATTTGGGGTTTTCTTGGCAAAGATCCTGGAGTGGTTTGCTATTTCCTTCTCCAGTTCATTTTACAGGTGAAGAAACTGAGGCAAACAGGGTTAAGTGACTTGACCAGGGTCACACAGCTAGTAAGTGTCTGAGGCCAGAATTGGCCTTGGGTTCTGCTGACTCTGGGCTGGGTGCTCTATTAACTGTACTTCCTAGTTGCACATTTCACCACCCATCTGCCTAAAATTGTAGTTCAGTGGCCAAGGTTACTCCTCCTAAAGCCTGCCCTACAGTGTGTGTAAAAAGAGGCAATACTCAGCAGGTTTCTAAGAAAATACTCAGAAAGAAATGGAGACAAAAATCAAATGTGTCCAAATAAGCAGCCAGAGAAACATTTCCTTGAAACACATAAGAAGGGGTATTAGAAGCCACTAAGGAAGTAAGACAGCCCAATCAGGGTCATGGACAAATGGCCTTAGAGGCATCTTCTAATCTCACCTTTGCAAAAGATAACACTGATTCCTTCCCTAAACCATAATGGAGCAATCAGATTTTCTTCCCTCTAAGAAAAACATTCAGAAAAATATTTTCCAGCATAATACTGGGGGGCCTGAAAGTAAGTGACTTTATGCTGATTTGTTTTGCATTGTTTAAAGGAAAAAAACAAATCATCTTAGATCAGGTGATAAATTGATCTGGGTAACTGGTGCTTTGCCCCACAACAGAACACTTAGAAGAAATTTAAAGGACAGAGATGAGATGATGAGTCCATCAGCTAAATTCAGATGCTGACTGATTTCCAAGGGATTATAACCTGGTCACTTCCTCTTTTTCTTTCTCCCACAGAGAAAATCCCCAACCCTCCTGCCCTCTTCTCTTCCGCAGGGTTTCTTTTGCCCTCCCTTCTTTTCCTGCCAACCAGTAACTCTCCTGCCCATCAAGAGAGAAATAATAATCCCAGGGTTTGCTACCTTTCTTCCCTTTGAATGCACAAAAGAGTAACACTTGACAAAGCTTCTCTAGTAGAGTGGAAAAGCATGAACCCTAAATGCCAAGGGTTGGATGGCCTCCAGGAGCCCCAACCAACCCTAGGATTCTAGCCCTTAATCCACTAAATTACCAAATTCTCTCTCCCATTCTATGGAATTTGTCTTAATTACTTCTTGGATGATTTTCATATCATAAATTATGAAGTTAAATTGAGGATGAATTTTCCACGGGGTACTAAAACTGCTAGAAATGCCTCAGCTCTTTCTAACAATTAATCTACTGCCAAGAAACCAATATGTAGACACAACATGAACATTTAAGGCCCCTTCCAGCTCTAAATCATCTTACTTGCTGTTCTCTTTTTTCCTATTCCTTTTCCTCTTTTTCTTTACTGAGATCACTCACAGTTGTAGATGGGTAAAATTGGGCTCTACTTGAGAAAAGTCTTAGCATTGAGAACTATAAAAAAAAGTGGCATGAGCTGAAGGAAGGGAGGTCCCCATCACTGGAGGTCTTCAAGCAAGAAGTTGGATAAATTCTTGCCAAGTATTCTTCCCTTCTTAGAAGGGAATTTTGGTCAGATATAGAGTTTACTAGAAGACCATTGAGGTCTCTAACTGTATCACAGGGTCATATTAAGAGCTAAAAGGGACTTTGGAGGACATTATTATTCCTCATTTTAGATGAGGAAACTGAAGCACAGAAAGGCTAAGCAATTTGCTATGGGTCATACAAGTAGTAAATATCTAAGACAAGATTTGAATACAAAAATATATGCATATAGTATATACTTGCATATATATGTATATGTATAAATAAAATGCATATACATATATCATACATATACATATGCATATAAAATGCATATACATATATGTGTAGACACATATACACAGCCCCCACCTTTTAATCTTTCTTCTAAATTCCATACCCATGTCCTCAATAGCTTATAAGACATCTCATATAGATGTCCCACAATCACCTCAAACTCAACATTTCCAAAACTGGAAATCATCTCTCTCTCTAAGTTTCCTTCTTCTTACTTAATTATTTTCATCTATGGCAACACCATCCTCTTCCCTCCCATTCTCATATCCATTCTACTACCAAATCCTATTGACTATGCCTCAGACATATCTCTCATACCCATCCCTTCCTCTCAATTCCCAAAGCCACCACCATAATAGAGATCTTTCTTACCAGCCACTTATTATATCATGATAGCCTCCTAGCAGGTCTTCCTGCCTCCATCCTTCCCAGACAACCCATCTTTCATGCCACCTAAATGCTCTAAAGTCTTTAATAGCTCTGGTCAGCCTCCTCCATAAAGTTCTTGTTTGTCACTCAAATCCCTTCAGCATCTGGTACCATCCCACAGTTACAGCCTTATCTTAAATTACTCCCCTCCATATAAACTTTATGCTTCAGTCAAACTGTACTATTCTCTGACTCTCAAATGTGTCATGTTTGCTTATGCCCCTGTGCCTTTGCTCAGTCTATTATTTGTACACTAAATAGGCATAATATGTATGCACTATGATAGTATAGGAAGACTACTGGATTTGATTCAGAGGACCTCAGTTAAGATCCTGGCTCTTCCATTACCAGTGTAATTCTTGGGTAAATCATTTTAACTTAAGAGGATTCAATTTCCTCATCTACAAAATAATCTCTTAGATCCCTTCTAACACCAGATCTGTGATTCTAAGGAGCTTGGGTTCTATGGCTCCTACAATCCCTTTTAGCTCTATATCCAAGATCTGCCAACAATCATTTTGCCTACCTATATGACACTGGGCAAATTCCTCAAACTCTCTGGGACTTAATTTTCTTATCTGTAAAATGAGATGTATAGACTAGATTACCTCTGAGGTCTCTGTCAGCTCTAAATCTTTGATCCTATCATCCTTCTCTTCATCAGATGAATCCCCATTCATCACTCAAAGACTAATTCAAGTGGTACCTAGTCCATGAAGATTTCCGTAATCTCCCCACTTGGTAACGCCTTTTTCTACTGAGAGCTCACATAGTACATAACTAGCTAAAGAGCATAATCACTTTTTTTCTGCCCTCATGTATTTATCACATAATACTATCTTGTAGCAATCTCCATTGGTGGTTCAATCCCTCCTCTTCCCTCCACTGTACTCCAGATCTATAAGAATGGAAACGTTTATTCCTAGACTCTCTATCATTCAACACTTAGCATAGTATTCTTCACTATTTAATAATATTTGTTGAATGATGGCATCTGTAGTAGCCCTGTTACCAAAATGGCTGTCAGCACCAAGGCCAGCAATTGTGGCACCAATGAGTGTAGTTGTGTGGTTCAGCACTGAGATATAGGAGAGTCAGATATTTCTCACAGACAGGGGCATTGTGCCACCATTTTGATGGCATATAGGGATCAGCTTGACCAGAAATTGTAGGATCGTAGATTTAGAGTTGGAAGGAAACTTAGAGACCATCTAAGCCAGTCCTTCCATTTTCCAGAGTTTGTAATGAAGTCTGTAACTTTAAAGATGGACTAACCTTTGCACCTTTTAGCAATCTGAATTTTCCTCAGAAATTAAAGACTCACATATTCTTAGTTATTGTTGCCCCAGTGTGCGTATGGCAATGTCTTTCCTACTGTGGCAATCTATACAGAAACAACATGTGGAATGTGTATCCATGTTCCTTCCATAGGTATCTGGTATTTTGTGAAAGCAATTGATACCCATTCCTGTGTGACAAGGGATCGGAGTTATTCTAGCTGAGTTGAGTGTATGATAATAGAGACAACCTGAGTAGCATTTCTATTATCTAATTATTTCTAATGCTCATTTTGAGATTCTGCCCTGTCACTAAAAAAAAGTGACAAAAAGTTTCTTATTTCAAGAAACCAGAGCTGATACTTAAGGAAGGACCTTGAATAGCCATAAAGGTACCCTTGTAGTCCTCCAAAGTTAAACCATGTGACCCAATGGCAATACAGTCTTTTAGGATGAAAACAGCATGATTCTAAGTGTTTGGCAGCAGAGAAGAACTTAAGATGATTGAAAATAGAGATATTTCCAAATACGATTTTTGCTCTCTCTTTCTCATGTTCATTTTGGTACCCACCTGCAATTCCTTTACAAGATAGATAGATAGATAGATAGATAGATAGATAGATAGATAGATAGACAGACCTTCTAGGCTATTTGCTTTACCAAGTCATTTAGCATTTGTTGTTGTTTGACAAAAAGCAAACAGAATTTATTATATGTGCTCTATACTCGCGACGAATTATAAGACTGTGAAGCTGTCTGTAGCAGAAAGCCATGAGCAAAAATTTCCAGTTCCCTTCATCAAGGACCCTCTGATACCAACTGATCATTGTCTAAACCCCCCTTATGAATTGCATTCTTCTACCTCAACCATATCACACATAGACCTCTTCTAACACCCCAAAACTTTTCACTGAAATCCCGACCCTTAAAAAGGTTTCTGGAGCAGTAAAAAGGTGGTTCACAATGGCTCCAATCAACATACCCATAGCCATAAAGTCTTTTTGCCATGGAAATTGATACCTTCACCAAGATTGTATAAGTCATACCTTTCTCAAGGTAGACTCCTCTTTTCTTCCCTGATAGACTGGAAGCTCCTTGAGGACAGCCAGTGTTTCAATTCTATCTTTGAATCCACAGTACCTTGCACAGTGTCTGGCACATAGTAAGGACTTAATAAATGCTTATTTCATTGGTTAATTGATTCCCTAAGGTGCTTCAGCTATCCATAGCTGAAGGGGGGGAGGGGCCACCAAACTGCTTAATCTGGATAAATGAGGTGCTAGACCTGAAGACATTTGAGAATTGAAACCTGTCATGTAAAGATGGTTCCATTAATCATTCAATCAATAAACTCTCTTTTGGGGAAAAAAGAATACAAAAAACAAACAAACAAAGTAGGTCAGTGCCTGCCCTTAATGAACTTACATTCTATTAGCATGAAAAATATGATAGACACAGACATGCATTATAATAATAGAGGACTTTAAGATTGGCAAAGCCCTTTATCTAGTTAAGTCATTTATAATCACAATTATAATAGCTATCATTTCTACAGCTCTCAAGAGTTTGCAAAAAGCTTTTTATATTTAATCTCATTTGATCTTCACAACATCACTATAAAATAAGTGCTATGTTAATAATTAATTGTTAGGAGTAATTATTAATTCGTATTATCCCTATGTTATAAGTAAGAAAAATTAGACTTAAAGTAGTTCAATAGCTTACCCAGGGTCACAGAGCTAGTAAGTGTGCCCCAAGGCAGGCTGTGAATTGAAATCTAACTGACTCAAGTGATGTTCACTGTAACACCAAGCAAGCATACCATTCATGCCATGAGAAAGCCAATGTTAATGGCAGCCAGGTATGTATTAGCACACCCTCCCCACACTATGAATGCTTATGAGGTTGAGAGAAATATAAATGTAAGGTATAAACAAAATAAATACAAAGTGTGGGGGGGTGGAGAATGTGACACTAACAAGTCATCTTGAAAATGCCCCTTGAATAAGTTGATGCTTGACCATTGGGCTTGAAAGGGACCTGGGAGTTCCAGGAGTTGAACTGAGGAAGGCAAGCAGGCTGTGCACCAGAAGTAACAGGTGGAACAGCAACTATATTAGTTTGTCTAGTACAGAGAACCTGCAGCCTCGAGACCGCATATAGCCTTCTAGATCCTTGGGTGTGGCTTTTTAACTGAGTCCAAGTTTTACAGAACAGATCCTTTTATTGAAGAGATTTATTCTTTGAAGTTTGGATTCAGTCAGAGGGCTGCACTTGAGAACCTAGAGGGCCACATGTGGCCTTAAGACTGCAGGTTCCTTACCCCTGGTCTAGTGTGTAGAAAGGCCTGAAGGAAGCTATGTTGAATCAGCCAATAAAGCTGGAAGTGTTGCATAGGGTTTTATATATTGATCAGAAGAGTCTGGATACCCCAAGTAGTCTTTCTTTTGTTTGTTTGTTTTATTGGGGGGTTGTTTTGTTTTTATATTAATTAATTTAGTTTTAGTTTTCCACATTCACTTCCATAAGATTTTGAGTTCTAAAGTTTCTTCCCCTCCTTGCCCTCCCCAGATGGCATGCAATCTGACATAGTCTTGGGGCAGCTAGGTGGCACAGTGAATAGAGCACTGGCCCTGGAGTTAGGAGGACCTGAGTTCAAATCTGGCCTCAGACACTTGACACACTTACTAGCTGTGTGACCTTGGGCAAGTCACTTAACCCCAACTGCCCTCCAAAAAAGCAAAAAAAAAAAAATCTGACATGGGCTCTACATATATATATATTCATATTGAACATATTTTCAATTAGCCATGTTGTAAAGAATGATTAGAACCAATGGGAGGAACTGCAAGAAAGAAGAAGCGAGAGAGGGAGAGAGAGAGAGAGAGGGAGAGAGAGAGAGAGAGAGAGAGAGAGAGAGAGAGAGAGAGAGAGAGAGAGAACAAATAGATATGCATTCTGATTCCATAGTTCTTTTTCTGGATGTGGAAAGCATTTTCTATCATGAGTCTTTTGGCGCTTAGAGCCTTGCATCGCTAAGATGAACTAAGTACATCAAATAGTTGATCATCATACAATGTTGCTGTTGTTGTATACTGTGTTCTACTGGTTCTGCTCACTTCACTAAGCATCAGTTCATGAAAGTCTTTCCAGGTTTTTCTGACAACTGCCTGCTCATCATTTCTTATGGAACAATGGAATTCCATTACATGCATATACCACAGCTTATTCAGCCATTCCCCAATTAATGGGTATCCCCTCAATTTCCAATTCTTGGCCACCACAAAAAGAGCTGCTATAAATATTTTTGTACTTGTGGGTTCTTTTCCCATTTTTATTATCTCTTTGAGATACAGACCTAGAAGTAGTGTTGCTGGGTCAAAGGGTATGAACCATTTTAAGCAGTCTTTCCCAAACAAAAAACCTGGTATCCATCCAGAGTGATAGGAAATTCAACAAGCAAGGGCTAAGATGGATAATCTTCTTCAACTAGTTGAATTTTTTCCTAGTATATGTGTCTGGACAGCATGATCAGCAGAAGATATTTTGTCACAGAAGTCAGAGGATCACAGCAAAAAAGTCATTTCTGGCTACATCTGTCAAAGCCTCTTGCCTGATCTTAACATATGGTGGGATGCACCTTAGTAGATGAGGAGGGCATTTAAGGTTTTGGATTTGACTTTACCAGGTCAAGCACTGTGTTGTAACCAACAATCGATATACACAGTAGGGCCTTTGGTACCTTGAACTGGAGGGGTTAGTTGTGTGCCTGGGAAGATGCCCTCTGCTATTGAAAAGGATCTTGGTAAGCTCTGCTGCCCTCTCCTTATTTCCTCAGTGAGGTCATGTTAGATAAATGTATAGACCATTCCCATAAAGATTTTAGAAAGATTAGAAAGTAGCAACCTGGGTCATTAGTTGCTATCTTCTTGGGCACCTTTTGGAATAGGGACTAGGCCTGTGATTTTATTAGTATAAGGTACTCCCAGGTGGGGAAAATCCTTCCACCTCTCCGGGTCAGTACCTCTTTGGCAATTTATACAGTTTTTGAGAGTCTCCTAGAGCACTGAGAGAGTCTGTGACTTACCCAGACTCTCACAGCCAGTAGGTATCAGAGGCAGGATTTGAACCCAAGTCTTCTTGTTTTCTAAGCTGACTCTTTTTATTAGAAGTTACCTCTGGGATGGCTAGGTGGCACAGTGAATAGAGCACCAGCTCTGGAGTCAGGAGGACCTGGGTTCAAATCTGGACTCAGACACTTAACATTTACTAGCCATGTGACCTTGGGCAAGTCACTTAACCCCAATTGCCCTACCTTCTCCCCTCTAAAAACAACAACAAAAAAAGAAGATCCCTCTTATTTCTAGCCATGCTTTTTTCCATTCTTTTGGAAATCATGCACTCTGAGCTATCTTGAAAATCAATTCTTCATGAGAACAATTAAAAGTGACAAAAATTGTCCCAAGTATTATTATAATCACCAAGGCTGGTCCTAAAGAAGAGGTACCTCCCTCCCTTCTTGGCAGAGAGGAAGTATGGCACTGTGGATAGAGGCTAGCTCCAAAGCCCACAAGATCTGGGTGGCTGTGTGGACATGGGCAAATCACTTAGCCTCATAGTAGCCATTGCTGTTGGTCCTTTAGGTCCAGAAGAGAACCGATGACACCAAGAGGGAAATGTCCTGATTTGCAAAGGAAGTGGGTGCAAGTGAGGCTGAGTGGCACAAAAGCATCAGCCTCACTCTCTCCAGAGTCGTAGGAGCCCAGTGGCAAAACAACTACTGGAGATGGCCCAGCTATGGCACTAAAGGGTTTGCAAAGCACTTTCCATCTGTTATCTCACTTGGTCCCCATAACAACCCTTTAAGTCAGGTTTTTTATTATTTTATTATTTTTTATTATTCCCATTTTACAGATAAGGAAATTGAGGCTAGGAGAAGGTAAGTATCTTGTCCAGGTTCACACACTCTTCAAGACTTTAAGGTACAGAGAGAGTGTTAACCTCCATTGGCGTAGGGAGTTTGCTCATTCAGGAGTTTCCTATATCCAGAAAATCACAGATCCAGTCCTCTTTCTTTGCAAAGATGGAGTACTAAGAATTTAGAGCATTTTATGTACTCTCAGACACAATTGGGGTATTGGTTAGCTTTGATGAGTGGGTCTTTTTTCTCTTTCTTTATTCTTCATTATAGTTAGTTGGTTCTTTGGGGAAAGGAGGGAAGAAATGTTCTTGGAAATAGTTGTTGTTAAAAACAAATATCTGTAAAAAAAATTTTTTAAGAAAATAAATCCTTAGTATCTATACAATTGTGTAGGATTTCCTCTGTGGCCAGATCTATTTCCTGAGTTCATTTTCTTGAATGTCATTGTCACTTCTTCACCAAACTGTTCTGATACCAAGCTAGGTCTGAGTAGTGTGAATAATGACTCCTCTGAATTGGTTATTTTTGTTTGAGTTGCACTTTTCAAAGTTATAACTATGTAAAATATGGTCATTGGTTCCAGCTCAATGGAAATATGCAGCATGAATCCAAATAATGTAACCACTTCCAATTCACATGTGCTCATGCCAGTATCATCAATGATGAGAATTGATTGCTGTGGAAATAGTCAGATTTAGTGCATTTCTTGTCCTTCTAGCTTCATCTAGAAATGTTCTTGGGATAATTACATTAGTTGGATTTCTTACCATGTTTTCTGTGGGTTTGTTTTTCCCTCCAATGTATTTCATGGTTTAGTGAAAAATTGTAATCTGCCTTCATCCTCCCCCATAATATTTTGGAAATAAGTTTGTGCTCTAAAGCAATGTTGCTTTTGGCTGCCATGATTCACTGCTTGGCAAGAACATGAAATGTTTGCTGCCTAAGGTTTGGGTTTTTTTTTTCCCTCTGCTCTTCTGGTTTCCTCCACGTGATGATTTGATCAGTCAACAACTATTAGCTAAGGATCTAACTCTGTGTCAGGCTCAAGGGAGAGAAGTTTCACATGCCTGGAATGCTTTCCTTCTTTGTCCCTGCCCCCTTGGAGCCCTTGGCTAGATTCAAGGCTCAGCTCAAGTATCCCTCTCCCCCAGATTCCTCCCATTTTACTGTTTGTGTGTATAATGTCTTCACTTAGTTGTAAACGTAGTGTTTCTCCCCCATAGAATATAAGATCCTTGAGGGTAAGTACTGTCTCATTTTTGTTTTTGTATGCTCAGTGCTAGGCATAGACAAACTGTTCTAAGAAATATCAGTGATTGAGAAATGTCTTCATTTGCTCACTTCTTGTTAATTTCTTTATTCATTTTTCCAAGAACTATTTTCCTATTTTGTAGCAATTTCTTTGTATCTTTGGTTTCATTTATAGAAAAGCTGTCATATAGATGTAGTTCTAGACATCTAATGGTGCATGAATCACTTGTTGGAGAAAATTTTCGAAGAGTACCTACAACATTTGGGGAAGGGGTGTGGTTTCTGGGCCTGTGATTTCACTATTCTGTATGTACAGGGGAACTACTGTTGAAGAAACTCCCACTCCCAAAGCAGATCCCATTTAATCTGCAACTTCTAGGCTTAGAAAACTGATGAAGACATAGAAAGGTTAAATGATCTGTGCAGGGTCATACAGTCAGTATGTGTCAGAACTCAAATCCACACTTTCATTAGAATATAAGCTCCCTGGGAATAGAAATGGTTTCACTCTTTGTTTGTATCCCCAGTGCCCAATATACTAGCAGAAACATTATACACAGTAGGTATTTAACAAATGCTTGCTTGCTTGCTTGATTCATGACCCCAAGGCTGGCTCACTTTGGGCCAGTGCTTCTTAAACTGTAGGTCTCAATCTCATATGGGGTTGCATAACTGAATGTGAGGGTCACAAAAAATTTGGCAGCAGAAAAAAGTTTCTGAATGCATAATGACCAAAATATCAGTATCAAATATTCCTCCAAGATTTAATTCTTTATGCAAAAATAAGCACATCTATCTCATTAGTATGCAAATTTGCTTTCATATTTAATAAATGGTAAAATTATATGTATATTAAAGAATTTTTAAAAATAAATTTCTTTATAATTTATTATCCATAAATGTTTGATTTTATATACCAATATACCCAGGGTCACATAAAAATTCCTTGAGCAAAATGGGTCAAGAGTGGAAAAACTTTAAGGAACCTTGTTTTAGACCATCCCATGCTGCCTCTCTTAGTTACCTTTTATAACTGACTTGAAAGTTGTAATTCTTATCGTTCTCTTTCTTCTCCATTCCTTTCCCCCAACCCCACTCCCAACACTACTACTGTCATGGAAATCTATGGGGGCTCCACACGATTAAAGAGTATTTTGTGTTTTTACCATGGTGAATTACCAAGACCTAAGAGAAGGCAGTAACAGTGGTGAAGCAGAAAGAACATTGGTTCTAGAGTCAAAGGATCCCAGTTTACATCCTGCCTTGATGCTTAGCTTTCTGTGTAAACTTGGATATTTTACTTCATTTCTTGGACCTTTTTTTCCTTAGCCGTAAAATAAGGAGGTTGGACTATATGGCCTTTGAGAGCCCTTCCCCTTTTTGATTTATGGTCATATCTGGTTCACTGAAACTCCCTGGACCTTGACTTCCTCATGTGTAAAGTGAGAGGGTTGGATTAGATGTACTCTCAGGTTCCTTCCAGCCCTAGATTTATGAGTGTATAAAGTGAGCATCTCATGGTCAGCCTGCTGGTAACAGCCCCTCCACATTTGGCTAAACTGATTCTTTGAGCAGCAGATAGAGTCTATTAGGAAGACAACAATGAGGGTCTTTCCAGCTTAGTAGAACCCACCAGTCCTTGTGTTTCACCTTGTATCACTAATCAAAATTATTTTTCCATCAAAAAAAGCATAAGATAAGCACACATTGTCATATACCATGTTCTCCTAAAGCACATATGTCTTCTTCATAGACACAGCTATTTCCCATGTAGGAAATGCTAGAGAAGTAGAGTAGAAAGATTTTTAACAGCTGAAACTCATTGAGAGTCACAGGTCAGGATTAGCCCCAAACATGAAGGGTCAAAAGAACACCAACAGAGAAACCACACTCAACAAGTCACATTGGAAAATCTGCCTTTCTTATGAGTTTAGACCAGTTTTTAATCAGTTTCATGAACTATAATCTGACCTCAGATTGTGTTTCTCTTGGATCCTAACACTATGCCTCCAAATGGTGATGAACTGGAAATATCTCTTTTGTTTTTGCTTGCTGGTTATCTTGCCATATCTGCTCTCATGGCTGAATGTTTTACCTTAATTGATCCTTCACTTTAGTTCTGGCAACTTTGAAATGTGATACTTCACTACCACAGATAGTTCCTGGATATGTCAGACCACCCTGCTAGCAGCATAACTCATGCTGGGGAGGGCTCTCTATCTCAGGTACAAAACTGTACCCATTGAGGCTACTACAGATTTATGTTATCTCAACTGGATCCTCACTGCAGCAAGGCAATACTACTCCTCTATAACTAATTCTTGCTCCAACTCATCATAGTTGCAAACTATCCTCAAGTCTCCCATCATCTACCCCCTCCGGTGAGGATTTCATCTTATACTTTATACAGAAAAGCAAGGTCAGTCATCAGACCTACCTCTTCTTTCTTTCTCCTCATCTAGCATCCTCTTGACATCATATCCCACTCTTCCTTCCTCCTGTCTCTCATGAAAAAGTGGCCCTTCTCACCAGGGCTAACCCTTCTATATGAAATCTTGATGCCTTCTCTTTGTCTTCTCCAGAAGAATACCCCCAGTACCATTCCTTTCTTTCTCTAATTTTCATGGTCACCATATCAGTTCCTTCCCTGCTGCCTACAAACACATGCATATCTCCTTCATTCTGAAAAGAAACCTCACCAAATCCTGCGTTCCCTGCTAACCTATCACCCTATATCTCCCTCAGCTTCCCAGCTAAATTCCTTGAAAAATCCATCTATACTCAATGCCTCCATTTTCTCACTTCTTTGCCTCTTCTCAGTCCTTTGCAGTCTGACCTCCAAACTCATTGCTTATCTGAGACCTCTCTCCAAAGTTACCAGTGACCTCTTAATTGCCAAAGCTAATGACTTTTGCCTCACACTTCTTTTTTATTTCTTTGGAGCATTTGACACTGTCAACACCAATGCAATTTTCCAAGTATATTCTTAATAGCTCGTCATATTGGTGGTATAGGAGTGAGCAAAGCTGCCTTTTAAGCAATTGATCCAGGTTTGATTCCTAGTCTATGGAACTGAGTATTTTGAAAGGCAGTCTGGGAGAGATCACTGAATTTGGAACAGGAAGACGTAAACTGATCACACATCTGTAACTTGTGACTCTGGCCAGGTCACTTAATCTCTACAAACCTCAGTTTCTTCATCTGTAAAACATGGCTGTTAGACTTCATGACTTCTCAGGCCCCTTCTAGCTCTAAGTCCACCTGAGATCCTGCGATCAGGACCAGGCTGCCTATCCTTTTAATTTTTCTTAGTTTTATAGATTACCATGGTGAAAGAATTCAACTCCAAGTAGGCACTTAATAAGTAATGAGCCTCCCTCCACTTGCAAACAACAGATTTGGAATAGATGGGTCCAAATTCTACTTCTCATAATTATCACCCACAAGAAACTAGGAAAATGCTTCACCTCTCTGAGGTGAACTTCTATTTCCTCATTTGTAAAATGAGGCAGTTGAGCTACATGACCTCTGCCCACTCTAAATCTGCAATCCTAATTCTCGGTACTTACCTAGGCTAGTACTATGAAAGTAAAAATAGTGTATGATATTGGGGTTTTCCAATTTAAACATTAATTTTACAGACTTGTTTGAAATGCAAATGTCACCTGAGAAGGGTGACTGTCTTTCACAACTTCATGTGAATTCACAAAAGACTGGGAATTTCAGTTCCAGGAAAGAGGGGTGGGTGGAACTTTGGACAGTAAGAAAGTAGTTTAAGAGAAATGAGCTACTAGGGAAGTAAGAATAGGGAGAAGATGTAAAGGAGGTGAAAGAGGAAGCAGGGACCAGCTGTAAAATCTGGCCCAGAGTCTTTAGTTTCCTGGGTGCTTCTGAAAACCTCTGAACATGTCTAGTAAACAGATGGACTTTTCCTTCTATGCTGGCTATGTTGAGAGAATGCATCCCTTGAGCAATAGAGTTGCTAACTCCAGAGGCCCTTTGAGAGCCTAAATTCCTATCTGCAGTGTTTGCAATAATGTTTATATCTTTCTTCAGATAAAGCACAATGAATGTGATCACAGATTTGAAGGTAAAAGAACCTTTCCTGATGTTCCCTGGTGTTATGCCTTCCCTATGTTCCCCAAATCACTTTGGGTTGATTTTGTATACATCCTATATTAGAAGCAGTATGGTGTAGGGTCAGCAAGACCTGGATTCAAATCCTCCCTCTGATCATAATAGCTGTGTGACCCTACACAAGCTATTGGACCTCTCTGTGTTCTAGTCAGGTTTCTAAGAACATGAGTTGCAGAGAAAATACTGATCTTCATTAGTAGAGGGAGTTTACTCACCTAGGAATTCCCTACGCCAATGAAATCCCAGATCTGCTCTCTTTTCCCTATGTCTAATGCTGTAATCTACTAATCTCCTGACATATTGAAGTTCCCTAGTAGAAGATAAGCTCCTTGAGGGCTTGCATGATCTCATTTTTATGTTTGTATTCCTAGAACCTAGCAGAGAGGGAGATGCCTAGTAAATACTAGTTGTTGTTGATTCCTTTAAGTCATGTCCCACTCTCCATGACCCCCTTTAAGATTTTTTTGGCAAAGATACTAGAGTGGTTTTCTATTTCCATCTCCAGTTCATTTTATAGATGAAGAAACTGAGGCAAATAGGGTGAAATGACTTGCCCATGATCACACAGTATCTGAGTATCTGAGACTGGATTTGAATTCACAGAGATGGGTCTTCCTGATTCCAGGTCCAGCACTCTATAGCTGCCCCATATCTAATGCAAAAAAGGCAGGGGTAGCAATTATGATCTCAGACAAAGTTATGGCTAAAATAGATTCAATTAAAAGAGGTAAAAAGAGTAACTACATTTTGATAAAAGGTACCATTGACAATGAAGCAGTACCAATACTGAACCTATATGTACCAAATATTATAATATCTAAATTTTAAATGAAAAGTTAAACAAACTAGAGGTGGAGATAGATGGTGATACTATAATAGTGGGGGGCTTTAATCTCCCCCTTTAAGAACTAAATAAATTTAATGAAAAAAATAGATAAGTCAAGGAAGTGAATAGAATTTTAGATAAGCTAGATATAATAGATATCTGCAAAGAATTGAATGGAAATAGAAAAAAACACACGTTTTTCTCAGTAGTTGATGATACCTTTACAAAGATTGACCATGTATTAGTACATAAAATTTTATAGTTAAAGGCAGAAATATTAAAAGTAAATACTTAATAAATATTTATCGAGTGATTGATTGACTCTTAGAAGTCTTTGAATTCCACCCCTTCATTTTATGGTGGGGAAGGGGGACAAAGGGGTAAAGGAGGTTGTGGGAATAAGACCTAAGTGTGATACAGGTGATGTGTGAATAGTAAATATTTTTATCCAGGATTCCTGATTCCAAATCCAGCAGTTTCCCCTACACCACCCACTCCTTTTAAAATTAGATTTAACTATATTTGTAATGGACAAATTTTTGACCATAATAATATATACTCTTTGCATTAACTTGTTGGTCAAAATGGAATATAGGCATTATATATAATTTTATATATAAATATAAAAGTGACATAAATTAAAATGTGTAGCTTTAGTCATATTATTTAACAATCTTTGCTTTCCTTGACTATATCTCCAGTAGGAAAAAAGAGCTTTGAGAACAGAGGCTTTTTCATTAATGTCTTTGTAATCATAATGCCTTATGCAATGTCTACCATGTAATACACATTTCACAACTACTTACTGAATTAAAGTCCAGTGACCTAGGCTCAAAATGTCGGTCATATTTAACTTTTCCTTATTCCTCACCTCCACCTGTCCAAGTCAATTGTCATGTCAGGCCAATACTCTCTTTCCATTATCTCTCACAGCATTTTCTTCCTTTTGACTTAGACTGATACTACCCTATGTCCTGCTCTCATTACCTAGGTCTCCCTACCTCTAACCTCCCCCTTTCCAATTTGTCTTTCATAAATCTGCCAAAGCAATCTTTGGCAGTGCAGAAGGATTTGGACAATGTCAGTCCCTGCTTGAAAACTTTCAATGGCTCCTTATTGGTTAAAAAAAAAAAATTTGCTTTGTCTATAATTTAAGGCCCTCCAAGTGGCACAGTGGATAGAGCTCCTGAGCCTGGAGCCAGAAAGACCTGAGTTCAAATGTAGCCTTAAACACTTTCTAGCTGTATGACCTTAGGCAAGTCACTTAACCCAGTTTGCTTCAATTTCCTCATCTGTAAAATGAACTAGAGAAGGAAATGGCAAACCACTCCAGTATCTTTGCCAAAAAAACATGAAGTGGGGTCACAAGGAGAGAGACAAGACTAAAACCACTGAAAAATATAATCTAGCTCTCACCTAATTTCCAACCTATATCTCTCTATTCTTGTATCCATATTCTTTATTCACCCTATATTCCATCCAATCTAGTTCTACTAGCTGTTCCCTGATCTCATCTGGCTTTATCCCATTTCTATGTATTTGTATTCCCTCCATTTCTTCAACAATTTAAATAACTGTCTTTCTTCAATGTCCAGCTAGAGTCTGCATTATAAATATTTTTCTCCATCATTTTCTTAAGACAATAAACAAAACAATAAATCAAGCCCCGACGTATAGCATTTGCTGATTTCCAAGGTATAAATGCTCATGCAGAAAATTCAACATCCAACTCTCCTAAACTGGTTTCAACTGTATCCAGTGCACCCTATGGACCTAGTAGGGACCTTAGAAATCATCTGATCCACAGCATCTTGACCCCTTTGTGTCAGAGTCCTCCTCTTTGGAAATCTGGTGAAACTTAAGGCATCCCTTCTCAGAATGATGTTTTTGTTGCCTACATTCATAAAGGAAAGAAATGCTCAGTTTCTATGAGAGGTTAGTGAAAATGAAGATAAAATGTTTTTTCCCATTCAAATTCACAGACCCACTGAAATCTGTGTAAATACCCCTGGTCTAGTTCACACTCCCTCACTTTACAGATAGAGAATTTGATCTCCAGATGAGTGAAATGACTGGCCCATGGGTACCCAAAGCATAGGAAGTGAGGTAAGGTTTGAAACTAAGGTCCCCTGTACTCTAAACACAGAGTTCATTCATTTCATTGCACATAATGCCCTTCCCTTTACCATATGTTTCTTCCCTCTATAATTTTCTTGGAAAATATCTACAAGGACTAATTCCTCCCTTACCAATTGTATTTGAGGGTCACATCTTTTGATTAGAAGTATTGGGGGTGGGGGATGCTTTTTGTTACTGACCCTCAAGTGATGTCTTTCTGTGTGTGTGTGTGTGTGTGTGTGTGTGTGTGTCCACGAGTGCGCACGAGGCAGGGGTGGGGAAGCATTCCCTGGATTCCCAGAATTGTGGCACTCTCCCACCCACACATCAGAGCTTAGATATTTCAGCAAAGGACAGAAAAGAAAAGAGAAGCTGGTGACTCTGGGACAGAGACCAAGAGATCCTGACCGGTAGTATGGGAACTGTCCGCTCTGATCTGTCAATGTCCCTGCAGCACAACTCAGGGTCAGTGAAAGAGGGCTATGTTTGGGTCTGTGATCAAGGGGTGAGAGGGGGTTTTCATCTGAGAGCTGGGGCATGACTGAGATGACCAGGAGTCTTGCTCACACTTTAGGACCTGTCTTGATTCACAGTATAGAATTAGAACTTGCAGGGACTTCCAAAGCCATCTAGACCAACCCCTCATTTTAGAGATGAAGAAAGTGAGGTTCAGAGATATTCAGGGGTTTGCCCAGGATCACACAGCTAACAAGTGTAAGAAGTGGGACTTGAACCCCAGAATTTAATCCTAAAGACCAGGTTCTTAGTTATGTTTTCCAACCAAAATGAAAATATATAGAATGAAGATTTTTGTCTTTGCATTGGTGTTATAGATGTTCTCCAAGCATATGACCAAAATGATCAGCCCATTACTCTAAGAAACCCTAATTTCCTTCAAAATTCTGCTTGAAGCACCAACTACATGAAGTCTTTCTTGATTCTTTCCTAACTAATGCCCTATTCCCCAAAATTACTTTGTTTTTATTTTGTGTGTGTATATATATATGCATTGTATTATGGAAAGATAAATGGATACATAGACAGATAAATAGATACACTGATAGATGGATACATTGATAGATGGTTGGATAAAAAGATAGATAGATAGATAGATGGATGGATGCATTGATAGTATATATGTGTGTACATATGTATATTTGTATGGATGTGCATATCTAAGTATGTATGTATGGAAGGAGTATATATGTGTGCTTGCATATATGTGTGTGTGTGTGTGTGTGTGTGTGTGTGTGTGTGTGTGTGTGTATGGGAGGAGGAAGGAGGGGGAGAGAGAGAGGCACGGAGGGAGAGAGAGAGAAAGAGCATATTTTAGAGGCAGAACACCTAGATTCAAATCCTGACCCTAATGCATATTGCCTATATGACCCTGGCCAAATCACTTAATGTATCCTATCTGTGTAAATGTCTTTTAAATGTAAATAATTTCATAGAGGTATTATAATTTTACTTTGAAAAAACTTTCACCATACTATCTCATTTTTCTTTGCCTTATAAATTTTTTAAATGTGTCAATCAATGCAGCTTAGTCCTTCAAAGGATTCTAAAATGGCAGTCCTTCTACTAACTTCTCCAGACTTCAGTTTTCTCAAGTGTAAGACAAGGGGTGGAGGGGGGAGGAGAGGGAGGGAAGGGACTAGATTGCGTCCCTAAAAGCCATAGACTTGGAATCCTCTGATGATATTTATATGCTTTCTTCTAATTGGATGTAGGCTTTTTATAAATTCTTCTTGAATTTCCAGCCAGAACCAATGACCAAATCTTTCTTAGTTTCATACTTAGAGATAACTCCATCTCCCTATACAAACCCAGCCAAATTCTGAGACAATTCCTTCTAAACAGTACCAAATATCCATCTCTTTCTCATGTTAATTGATTAATTCTCCTGATGAATCAGTTTGCTAACCTTGTCAAAAAAGGAAGGAAGATTGACATGCCCTCTTCTTTTAAAGATCCTATGCTGGGTTTTGTGATCATCGCTTCCTTTTCTAAATTCTCAGAAATCAAACTTTTAATGATAATTTTTAAAACTCTATAATTTTTTTCCAGGAATCACATACAGGCTCATTGTCCCATAGCATTAAACATTCCATATTTTTAAAATAAGGCAACATTTTCCCTTCTCCAGTACTGAGACACTTCTCCCATTCTTCATGGGCTTTCAAAGTAGGCTAATGAATCAATGAATAAGCCTGAGAGACAGATGTAATTTCAGTGTAAGAACATGCTTCCTAATAACTAAGAGTAGTCCAAAAGAATAATGGATGCTTTGGGGGATGTTGTGAGCTCCCCTTCACAGGATAAGATGACTTCAGACAGAAGCTGGATGATGTTTTAGGGGATGCCTGCTTAGTTATCAGTTTGGCTATTTATTTCCTCAACCACAAAACAAATGCTTAAAATACAAAAGATACACTGACAAATACTTAAAACATGACACAATAATTCACAACTTCTATCAATTCAGGGGACTGATTATGATGATGGTGGTGGTGGCAATGAAACTGGCATTTGTATAGCACTATTTTTTTTGAGGCACTTGGGGTTAAGTTACTTGCCCAGGATCACACAGCTAGTAAGTGTCTGAGGTAGGACTTGAACTCAGGCCCTCCTTACTCCAGTGCTTTATCCTCTACACTATCTAGCTGCCCCTATGTAACACTTCAACATTTGCAAAATACTTTGTATGCTTTATTTTATTTGATCCTCACAACTACTCTTAGATAGAGACTATTACATCCCCATTTAACAGGTGAAGAAATTGAGCTGTGGAAAGTTGTGACTTGCCCAGAATCATACATCAAAACATGAAACACTTATTGGAACTGCTGAACAGGTATTTCTACTTCACCTTAGCTCAGCACTGCCAAGCAACTCTTTCAAAGGTCCATGTCTTTTAGCCAGTCAGGGTATGACTTGGGCTCATCCTCTTGTTGGAAATCATCTTATCTGAGAAGCTATAGCTGCAAGAATTATCTCTTATCAGCCAGCACCAAAAGAGGTATCCATGAATTCCCAAACACCCAAAGTAGCCATCAGATCTGAAAACTCTTTCTTTCAAGAGTACAGATCAGTCTCCTGAACTCAGGGAAAGAAAGACAAATGAGTTAGCATATGTAAAGTGCTTTGTACACTTGAAAGCATTATACAAATGCTATTTATCAGAAGAGGCTGTTAGAGTTTGGGGATGCAATTTCACATATGGTCTCACTGTCATGTCTGAACAGCTGGGGAGTTGGGGGAAGGGGTGAGAAAGAGAAACTTTCTCCCTCCCTTCGTGGGAAGCTTAAGAGACAGCAGTTAAGAGTCCCAGTCACAAGTTCAGAACAAAGGAAGAAGAGACTGAGGACAGAGATTTGCTTACCTTTGAAACTCTACTGGGTACTATCAGCAACACAGCCCTGCCCCCACCCTTCTCACCACTAATCCATTTCTCTTCTCTCCACTGCTAATCTTGAAAATGTTGTCCTTATTCAATACTCCCACTTCCTCACCACTCCCTCTTTCCAACTCTTTGCAATCTGACTTCTCCCCAGCCCCTCTCCTACACACACTCATATGCTTTACTGAAGCTTCTCTCTTTAAAGGCCAGAGGGATGAAATGTTTACCAAAAGGACACAGGTAGTTAAGTTAGATGAGCTAGAATTTGGGTTGAAATCCTCTGCTTCAAAATCTTGGTCTTATTCCACTATACTCTGATATCTTCAATCCAAGAGACAAAAGTTTGCCCCCCAAAAATAGTCCCTTTTTTTGGTTCATCTGAGGAAGTGAGGTTTGGGAAGGAGTACCATTGAATTTTGAGATAGAAAACGTGGGTTCAGACCTTGCCTCTATCAGTTGCTACCCATGAGACTTTGAGTCAATTTCTCTGGGCCTCTGTTGCTTCATCAGTTAAATGAAAAAAGTTGGACTAAATAACCTCTAAGGGTGCATTGAGATCTAAATCTATTTTCCTAAAGTGAGACATTTACTAGCTATGTATCTCTGGTCAAATTCAACCCTGTTTGCCTCAGTTTCCTCATCTGTAAAATGAGCCAGAGAAGGAAATGGCAAACCATTCCAGTATCTTTGTTAAGAAAATTCCAATTGGTCATAGAGAGTATGAAACAACTGAAAACAACTGAACACCAAGAAAGGGAGATTAGTGTTTGCATCCTGTGTAATCTAGGATTATATCTGCTACAATAATCTTATCAGCCTCTCTTATACACATGGGTTCATGAAGTTATTTCTTTGAAGCAAATCTGAAAAATTATAGAAAAAAATAACCTCAAAAGTAACTTCCTAAGGTCCGAATGCATAGGAAGACATCATATTGCTTGTAGAGACCAGTATCAAAGCATTGTAACTGAGCCAGTGAAATACCTTTGAAGGTCTGAACAGCCTTCACTATACTCTGGAGGCCAGAGAAACACTCAAGATGCCAAGGCATCTGGCAGTTTACAGAGTGAATGGGTCCCTGCTGATCTCTGAGAATGGGGGGGAAGTGATGAAAGTTAACCCACAGGTCACTAAGATAGTATCCAATTGTCCTTCAATATTGTCCTACCTAATGTCTTAGATATGTCATTCTTTCATTTGTGAATTCATTATTAAGAGCAATTCAAAAGTTATGATTAGAAATGAGAAGAGGAAGAAAACCATCTCTTATGGCATAAACATCTCTAATGGTATTTATCTGTTTTCTTTCCATAAAATATGCTAACAGAAACAACAGCTTTAGGAACATTGATATCCAAGTATCATAATATCCAAGTATCATATTCATGCTTTCATCCACAGGGTGATTTGCAATAATTTGCATAAATATGCATCATTTAGGCTCATCTAAAATACCCTTTTAAATCAAAAGAAGCCGGGCTGATTTATGTTGTCATTTATCCTGAAGAAACTGTATCTGTTTTTTGTTTGGGCAAAGCCTGGACCAGCAAGCAAAGTACTAAACTCTCACCTTTCCTGTCTTGGGTACAGGTTATACCAGCATAGGAGAAGTTCAGTGGTCGTGAACCTACCTGGCCTCGAGGTGTTCCCTGGAGATCTCCTGGTGCCAGATGGAGTGGCCAGCTACCTGTGCCACCCAGCCCTGCTGCTGAACTCAGGTCACTGTCAGAAGGGTTTGGTTTTTTGAAGTAAGAACCACAGGACTTAAACCTAGCAAAGCTAGCTCATATTATTTGAAAGCGGCCATTTGACTTAGCACTAGCCCATTACCTACAAGGAATGTCTCTGTAAGGCAGGGCAGTTTGCCCAAATGGGTATGGAGGATCTTTGACCTGCAAAGTTCCACTGAGTCCAATCCCCACATTTTACAAACAAGGAAAATGATGTCACAAGAGATTAGGTAATTTGGGAGGGCGCAGCTAGGTGGTGCAGTGAATAGAGCACCAACCCTGGAGTCAGGAGGACCTGAGTTCAAATCCGGCCTCAGACACTTAACACACAAAAAAAACCTAGCTGTGTGACCTTGGGCAAGCCACTTAACCCTAATTGCCCTCCAAAAAGCAAAAAAAAAAAAAAAAAGACTGATGAGAGATTAAATAATTTGCCCAAGTTCACACAGGTAGTAAGAGAAGAAGGAATGAGATGAACCATTTGTAAAGACCAACCCTCAGTCACTGCCACCACTATCATGCTGAATAACTGCTGGATGTGGAGTTAGGAAGATCTCAATTCAAAGCCCCCCTTGGATCCTTGTAAGTTGTATGACTGTGTGCAAAACATTTAGACTTTATGGGCCTCAGTTTATTCATCTGTAAAGTGAAAAAGTTGTATTCTTAAGATCCCTAGCGTCCTTTCCAATTTCCAAGTCTATGACTCTATGATCCCAGGATCAACCCCTCCATCCTTTGTCTTACAAGTTCCTTCAGGCCAGACTCCCAGGGTCACACCATCTATGAAACTGAAATAATGGAACATTTACTGCATCTGATACCAAGAGAATCTCAGGGAAGATGCAGAGGTCTTGGCACAGGTCTGTCTGCTTACATCCCATGTTAACAACCTGGATCTGCCACTCACTGCTATCTGACCCTGGAAAAACCATCCCATCTCTCTGGACCTCAGTCTTTTCATCTATAAAATGAGAAAGAAAACAGTGACCCTCAGGTTGAGTCATATAAAAAGGCATAACTGTGGTCTTCAAGTTAAGTCCCCTATTTATCTGAGAGTATCTAAATCATAGAACCTTAGAATACTTAAGAAATCACCTGGCCCAACTCCCTTATTTTCTTTGTGAGGAAAAAGGTCACACAGAGACAAAGGGATAGACCCAATCCCCCATAGCTGGCTCATGGCAGACCTTGGACTAGAATTGGTCTCCTGATTCCTAATCCAATATTCTTTCCATTAGACCATGCTTCCTCCCACAATCCATGGGCTGAAGATTGTGACATATGCATACATACATACATACATACATACATACATATATATATATATATATATGTATGTATGAGATAACCCTAGCCGGGTTCTGTACACCTGAAATCCACTCTTGTAAGCTTTTTAAAGCATTTAATTTCCACGAAAAAATTCTGCATTGAAGCCTTATCCTGATGCCTCCTCACAACATGCAGGTGAACCCTTGGTCTTGAAGGCCATAACAAGAGAGGATAGGCTCTGGAGAGTCTTATAAAAGCTGGAAAAGTGCTCAGTAAGGCCAATTGCTGACTGATATCTGTCATAAAAGAATCACCCATGCTATGTTCACATAGGCTCATTCTCAGCTTGGCTGCAGGATGATTTTATTGTTATTATCACAAAGACATTTTATTGTTCTATCACAAAGACATAGAAAGGTTGCAACCTGCATTAGCATATAAAGTACCCACATCAATGGAATTACTGACCTTGGGAATGTTAAAGAATAAACTGTACCACAATTCCTCTATGGTGCATAACTGAAAGCTCAAGTCAACAAGTCTCTAATGAATTAGGTACCATAATGACTGAAAAGATGTTTCCTTATCTCAAGTAACTCAGTCTAATTCATGAATGAATGAATTAAAGAAACCAGATACTGTGGCTGGGGACTCATATAAAAGCCAGACAATTCCTGGCCTCAGTGAGCTTACATTCTAATAATAAGAGGCAATGCCTACAGGTTAGTAATGGCCAGGGATGGAGATTTGGATATAGGAAGTCAGAGAGATGGTAAGTTGATCCTTAGGGCAGCAAATTAATTAACATAACCTTTCCAGAAGGAATGTTAGCATTTACTTGATTATTATATCCAAAATCAGAGATGGATCCAATGTTATGTTTTCTTCCAAACAACAGCATGTAGCTAAAGGCAGAGGTAAGAAAAGGGCAGAATTAATGGGAGACTAAAGATCGGAGACGTCAATTTGAAAATTTCTATTTCTTGAGCCATCCAAAGGTCAGGACTCCACATGTTAGCAGAGATTCAGAGATATATTTTCTTGATCCATTATCATAATTACACAGAAAAATTACTTCTTTCACTTTAGAGGAAAAATTGTAATTAGTGGAACTCAACAGATGCTAAGACAAACACCTTAAAATACCAGGTAATAAGCAGTTAACATTAATGTTTGCCTAGAAAAAGTGTAACTCACCTTCCTCTTTATAAAAATCAGTGAGATGGCCAAAGCCAAAGGGAGGATATTCAGTCAGACAAATACCTCCCAGTGGCCCCATTGAAAACACACTGTGAGGTATGTCATTAGCAATAAATTGCAGCCCAGATAATTACCTTCATTCTACTGAATTGAAAGACAGAGCCATTTGATGAATTTGATTAGGAGAAAGGAATGTAAGCAGGGCCTATTTCATCCATTTTATTTGATGAACTGTTAGCTCATGCCACCTAATCCCGGGAGTCCCTTCTCAGCCTTTCCAGAGGCCCCACTAACACTTGCAGTATTGTTTCAGTAATACTCAATGAAGTCCATCCAAGGAGGGATGGCAATATACAAGAAACAGTGGGCCAGAGCTTTCCAACTTGGTCTTAAATGGCTTTCTTCTGCGTCTACCTTGAATTCCAGCTACTCAAAAGGAAGTCAACAATGTGAACATCTCCAGGCAAATGAAAGTTAACTAGTCTTCTAATGTTATCTTGGTTCCAATGCTTCTGTATTCCTTCCAAATTATGAGTGGAGCTTGGTTTATATAGTCCCTTGGGCCTCAAGATTTGTCAGCACATATCAAATCACTTATATTGGGATGGTTCAGGGGTGGGGAGCCTATGGCCTCAAGGCTACATGTGGCCCTCTAGGTCCTCAAGTGTGGCCCTTTGACCAAAACAAATCTGTGGGACTTGTTCTTTGGGGGATTTGTTCTGTGAAGTTTGGATTCAGTCAAAGGGCCATACTTGAGGACCTAGAGGGCCACATGTAGCCTTGACGTTACAAGTTCTCCGCACCTAGTTAGATCTAAGCTTGTGTAAAAGTGGGGGCCAAATCAGATGACCTCACAAAGTCCTCTCCTCTAAGACTTTGTGCATTTGATCAGTTACTGAATTTGTTGTACCGTGCTTAGGGAGCAAAGGGAAGTTTCCTCTGAATGAAGGATGGTGATGTTCTAAAAAGGTCACCCTAATTCCTACTCAGTCTGAAAGATCATAGATTTAGTTATGGAAAGAACCTGAATCAAGTCTAGCCTCCTCTTCTATAGGAACCTACAAAGGTTAAATGACTTGACCATATTCATATAGATAGCAAGTGACAGAATAAGATGGCAGTATCACTGGAAGGGACCCTAGAGGTCATCTCATTCTATGAATGGTGACACTGAAGCCCAGAGAAATGAAAAGTCTTGCCCACAGTCATATAGGCAATAAGTCAAAGCACCAAGATAATAGTATTATAGATTTATAACCAGACCATCAAGAAGACAAAGGATATCTTGTCCAACTCCCTCATTTTCAAATGGTAAAACTGAAGCCCACAGAGGTTAAAGGATTTGTCTGTAGTCAGAGAGACTGTAAATGGCAGAACTGACATCATGGCATTATGGATTTAGATCTGGAAGAGACCTTGGAGGACATTTAGTCTAACACTCTTATTTTAGAGAGGAAGAAAGAGAGGCTCAGAGAAGCCTTTTTAGACATTAAGCAAGTAACTTGTTTAATGACATTGTTAAAGTCACTTGTTTAGTATCAGAAGTGTTATTTAAGCCCAGATCTCCATAACTCCAAGGTCAAGCTTCATTATATAATTTGAACAAATAGAAATTCTCATTTTGTTCCCTCAAGAGAGAAATAGAATTAAAACAGGAAAATTTTGGTTTGGCTCATTTAAAAAAAAAGTTTCAGAAAGCCTCATGATAATCCATCACTTGTTTACAGAATAATACCTTTTCTTTCATTTCATTTACCAGAACCCAAAAAGCCAAGATGGCCATTCTCCAAGAAAGGCGTGGTGAGTGTCATTTAATATAATTCCTCTTTTAATTAAAGCTCCAGCAGTTCAGGACAAAGGACTAACAGATGAAGTGTTTCTTCCAGCTCTTCCTCTTTATATGGAGACAGGTGGCAGGTGAAATTTAAATGAGATTATAGAAGTGGGATTGGTGAGAGAACATGCCAAATGGGGCTTTGTGCATTGAAACAATACCAAATACCAGGCTTAAAGAGCCCTGCCAGGAACAAAGCTCTTTCTCCTGACTTGGGATGCCCCCTCCTTCCCATACTGTTATTCTTTAACTTTCTAAATATATAACTACATATACCATTGTCAATAGCTCATTTGATTATAGGGAGTCCTTATGTGAGTTGTTGGTAGAACTGGGTTGCTTTAAAGTATTGCAAAATTAATGAGCTAGTCCAAAGAGGGATTCCAGAAATTCATTTCTATTTCAGGGAAAGTGAGCTGAACTTGAATGAGTTCTTGATTGTGTTCTGTTAAATCTGTTCAGAAGTGTATTCATTCAAGACACTGGTAGCATGTTTATTTGCTAGAGCAGAGCCTGGCCACCTTTGAAAGAGGGGTTGCCATGGTCCAAATCCTGTTTCTTCTGTTTTGGGGGTAAAAGGACTAACGTAGTCAAGAGCAAGAACAGCTGCCTTCTGGCAACTGAAAGAAGGGGAAGCAATTGGAGGAGTGGGAAGAAAAAGATGTATAATGGCACCACCAATTCTACTGGTTATAATAAGGAATAAGCAGGATGATGAAAACTGTAATGGACCTGTCTACCAGCTTATACAACTAACCCTGTCTTAGCTGCTCTATCAGTATACACACTAATTGGGAATGGGAGGACAAAAAGCAAATTAACAACTGATTACTTTGAAAACTGATTAATTATCATAGGATTTTTAGTTGGGAGGGATGCTAGGGATCATTTAATCTAACCTCCTTGTCTTCTCAAGGAAGGATAAGGTCACAGATTTAGTAGAATATAAGCTCCTTGAGGGTAGGGACTGGTTCTTATCTTATCTTTGTATTCCTAGCACATATTAGGCACCAAATAAATGAATTCTCCATGTTTTGCAATAATAATAATAGCTAGCATTTATGTAGCACATTAAAGATTACAAACCACTTTGTGGATGTTGTCTTGTTTGATTCTCACGACTGTGTGAGACAGGCATTACTATTATGCCCCTTTTGCACATGAGGAAACTGAGGATGTAAAGTGACTCACCCAGGGTGCATAGTTAATAAATGTTTGAGGTAGTCTCTAAGTACAATGCTCTAGCCCTCCACCACCTTAGAGGTCATTATCATTGGGTTGTTGTTGTTGGTGGTGGTGGTGGTGGTGGTGGTGGTGGTGGTGGTGGTGGTGTGTGTGTGTGTGTGTGTGTGTGTGTGTGTGTGTGTGTGTGTGTGTGCTTTGTAATTACTTGTATCTATTTTTCATATACTTATTTTCATGTGAGTTGTTTCTCAAATAAGATGTAAATTCCACGAGGGCAGGGACCATTTTGCTTTTGTTTCTGGATCCCCCAGTGACCTAACACAATGCCTAATACAGGGTAGTTATTTAATAAATGATGAATGAATTGAATCTTTTCCTGTTACAGATAAAGAAAGGGAGACCCAGCAAGGTTAGGTGACTTGTCCAAAGTCACTAAGGCAATAGAAGTGGAAAAGCCTGAATTAAAAATCCAAGTCCTCTGGCTCCACATTCAGCTTCCTACCCACTACCCCCACACTGTCTATCAATCCACATGAAGACCTAGATTGCATTAAGGGAGGAAGCTAGAACTGGAAAGGACTTCAGAGAGGATTTAGACCAAATCCCTCATTTTGCACATAAGGAAACTTGAGGCACAGAAAGGCTAAGTGATTTGTCCAGGGTCACATAACTAGTAAGTATCAGAGGTGGGATTTGAAAGCAGCAACTCCAAGCCTAGCACTCAGTGGTAACTACCATTCCACAGTCTCCTCATTCTTTGCAAGAGTTAACATAACTGGAGGAAGGGAGCAATTTATGTCCTCATCACCAAGAGACATCCTGGTATGGGGCTCTCAGGGTTGCCAAGCTCTCAGAAGCTCTAATAATTGCAGGACCCAAGATTTGCCAAATGGTATCTACTCCCCCACAACTCCTACGGCCCATTGTCTCACTGGGTTTCTTTTCTCATTTGATATACTGGTTTCCACAACAGTTCGGTTGCTATGGTTTCAGACATCAACAAAAAGCATAGATCTCAAACACACACACACACACACACACACACACACACACACACACACACACACAAACACTCCAAAATGCTTTGTTGACTATGCTATGGAAGAATAGAAAAGGCTTCCTTCTTTGGCATCAAAGAGAACACCCATTATCTTCCTTGCCACTAATCTTCATGGGTTTGGAAAATATGAGCAGGCCCTCACAGAGGAGTCACTATTGATACTGGTGATAGGAGATGATAACCTGTTCCCATTTTTATCCAGTATTATAAATGTGACTCACTCCCTCACCCCCACTGACTGATTAGATTTTCTGCCAGCAGAACACATGCTGAGACACAGAAACAAGCTGAAAAATCATCATTGATGAATGCTTATTTGGAATGCAGTCAAATTGGCTTTAAGACTCTCATATATTATCTTTCTTTTGACACATCCTTCCTGGTTAAATTGCAAAAGCAAACTGTTTAAAGGGGTAGCTCCATTCAAGGAAAAACTCAAGGGGATAGTATGTGGACCTGTCAAAGACAGGGCTTGAACCTCTTTCTTACCGTCTACTCTGTATTCAGTATACAAGACTACCTCTCTCTCTAGATCATAGTAATATGTTAATAATTCCTTATTGAATTGAATTTTGCAGCTGAGGAAACTGAAGCATAGAGGATAAACGACTTGTACAAAGTCACACAGCTATTAATTAATAGGAGTTGAACTGTGGCCCCAGGCTTCCTCACTCTAATTCCAGCAGTCCATCCACTCTATATCCAACCTGTCTGCACTAGGCTTGGTAGAGATGCTAGATATTTCAAGGAACAACAACCACAAAAATTGACCCTGCCATTGTTGTTTATATCTTTAAGGAATTAACCTACAGAGTTTTCTTTTCTTTTTTTTTTTTAAGCAGAGCAAAGACAAACAAAAGCAAGCATTTGACCTGAAAAATTGCCTTTCCACCATTAAGATTACTGACTGCAGTGGATATGAGTTTCACAGCTTAAAGGTATCAACTCAAGTAATTACATCTCCTTGGTGCCCCTTTGTATTCCATTCCTTCCTTTCTTAAATAGAATCCCACTCAAATTAAGGTGGTGGTTGGTTTCTACTAGCCTGTTCTGGGGGACCAAAAACAGGGACTACCAGTACTTATTTTAGGATTGTCTGGTTTTCATGATGAACACATCTTCAACCAATTGAAGCATTGAAATATAACCGAAGGCATGTCATAAATTTCCCCAGAGTACCTCCATCTAATATTCCAATGTATCCAGGATTCAGGATTTCATCAGAGTGAGTGTAACCTCTGCCAACACTTTCATCCTCAATCCCTCCATTGAGGGATTTCTTGAGTTGCTGAGGTCAAAGAAATTCACCAACCTACTGTGACCTTTGGCAATGAGTGTCTCTGTCCTTACCTAGCCTGATCTTCAGGTGATTAATATATTAGAGACATTATCAGACTCATACCTGAAGTCCTTCCAATTGGAAATGTTCTATAATATTCAAGTTCTGATTGCATAGACTTCAGGTATAACCACACCAAGAAGAGGTTGGAGTGGCTAGGTGGGACAGTGAATAGAGCACCAGGTCTGGAGTCAGGAGGACCTGAGTTCAGATCTGGCCTCAGACACTTAATACAAAAACTAGCCATGTGACCTTGGGCAGGTCACTTAACCCCAATTGCCCTCCAAAAGGCAAGAAAAAAAAAAAGAACACAGGTAGAGACCTCAAAACAAAATTCATTAAATTCACTTTCACTTTAAAAGTCAATATAAGAGGCTTATATACCCCCAGGCAACTCTCTAAGACTTTAAGTTGTAGGATGGGTTCTGTTCTGCATTGATAGAAGAGTTCCCTATACCAAAAAAAATTTACCAGTTCAGTGCAAAACCAAAATATGCAACATAGCTCAGATGTGGTAAAAGCATTACAAACTCAACTACTCTTTTCAACTCAACAAAAATATATTATGCTCTGACTCTATGAAAGGTAGAGGGAAAGGGACAGAGAGGTCAGGCATTTATTAAGCACCTACTATGTGCTAAGCACTTTTCAAATATCACTTTTGACTTAAAGGGATATCACAGTGGAAAGGGCTCCAGCTCTGGAGTCAGGAAAACTCATTTTCTTGAGTTCCAATCCAGTCAGATACTTCCTAGCTGTGTGACCCTGGACAAGTCACTTAACCCTGTTTGCCTCAGTTTCCTTATCTGTAAAATGAGCTGGAGAAAAAAATGGCAAACCACTCCAGTATCTTTACCAAGTAAAAACCAAATGGGGTCATAAAGAGTCAGACTAGACTAAAATGTCTGAATAGAACATGGACTAGGCACTGTGCTATACAGGTGAACAATACGTAAACAACATGTTATGGGAAATAAATTGACAAGCAATTTATGGGCCATCAATAAAAAAAAGTTATCATAGGCCATTTGAAAGAAACCTCAGAGACCATCCAATCCAACTTTCATTTTCTGAATGAGGAAACAGAGGCTGTGGGAGATTGACTTGCCCAAGGTCACACAGGGGATAAGTAGCAGAGGCAGGGTTTGAAGTCACTCTGTCTAGCTCCAGAGCTAATTAACGATTCTTCTCTTGTCTGTTAATGGATTCTTACAAGTCCCCTGCACCTCCATGACCCCCACTACAGCCATCCCCAAATAACAGCAAATCAGATCAATCAGGTGAAAAGAAAGACTTTTCTTTTTTCTCATTATGTATAGGATAAGACCTGGGAAGAAGTTCTGGAAATACGTGAAAAGCTTCCTAGTGAGCCACCAGACTTGAGAAAGCAGCAGGAAGCTGTGTGGGAACTCTTCACCAGTGAATGCACCTATTATTTAGACCACTTGCTAGTTCTTAAGATGGTAATGCTCTATGTTGCTTCATTAACAAATTCAAAATGTTCATTTAGCTCCTTGGGAGTTGGCTTTGCTATTAGAGAGTTAGGTAATTTCATTAAATTTGGAGAGGATTTATGGTGCCTATGGTGAACATGGCACTGTGTTAAGGGATGGGAATTAAACATTTCCTGACCCCAGAAACTCATATTCTATGGGAAAAGACAACATCAATCCAGAATAATTTTGAGGAGAGAATTCTAACAACTGCAGCTAGGTGGTGCAGTGCACGGTGTACTAGCCCTAGAGTCAGGGACGACTTGAGTTCAAATCCAACCTCAGACACTTAACGAGCTGTGTGAGGCTGAGCAAGCCACTTAATCTGTGTCGGCCTCAGTTTCTCCATTTGCAAAGTGGAGATAATAATAGCACCCATCTCCCAGGGTTGTTGTGAGGATCGAAAGCATCCTGAAAACTTTAAAACACTGCATAAAATGTTAACTGTTCTCGACTGAGGAAGTCAAGGAAGATCCTTTGTAAGAAATTACATAATCTAAACCTTGAAAGCAAAGAGAGAATTGAAGCAGTGTGGCATAGAGATGAAAAATCTGGCCCCAGAATGAGTAAGATTTGGTTTCCTCTGACACATACTGGCTGTGTATTCCTGGCCAAGTCACTTAACCTTTCATTGACCTCATGGTAACTCTCTGAGGCCATAAATTGTAGAGAAGGCAGCAACCTGGACCGGTAAAGGAAGTTTGCTCTTCTGGGAGTACCCTCTCCTAATGACATTATCCTTAAATGAGAAGAAAGAACATTCCTGCAGGTGGATCAGCCTGGGCACAGGCATGGAGAAAGGAAATAGAATGTCATACACTGTAAGCAGTATCACTTTGAGCCTCAGTTTCTTCATCTGTAAAATGGGGATAGTCTATAATACCTACCTACTTCACAGGCTTAGTATTGGTATCAAATGAGCTAATGTATTTAGAAAACTTTGTAAAAATCAAAGTGTTATATCATTAATAAGAAGAGAAAAACAATGATAGGAACGTAGATTTAAGGATGGAATGCCCTTTGTAGTCATCTGGCTTAATTCCCACATTTTACAGAAAGGGGATACCAAATTCTAAGGAGTTCAGTGATTTACTTTGTAGAGTTGTAGAGTCCCTCATGATATAAGTAAGAGTGCTGGAATGGGAACCCAGATCCTTTGAAATAAAATCCAATCCTTTCTACTGTACCATGTTTCCTCAAGATGGTGTTGATGGAGTCTTTGAGAGAAAAAAAGTCTGGTCTTTTTCATCTTCTCTCTTACTGTCACAGAACATTATACCTGGAAAGAACTGTAGAGGTCACCCCATCTAAATCCTTCATTTTATAGATGAGGAACTGAGACTCAGAAAGGTGAAGAATTTTTCTAGGATCAGATGTGGTTTAAGTAGACTAACTAAGCCTCACACTTAAGTTTGTGTCTCTAATTCCAAAGTTCTTTCCACTATACCAAACTATCTTCTTGTCTTTTCATTATAATTTAGAGCTAGCAGGGACCTTTGAGAGCATCTAGTCCAACCCCTGCATCTTACAGATGAAGAAACTGGAGATGTAAGGAAAAAAAAACTGACTTGCCTGATTATCACAAAGGGCTAAGTAGCCAAGCTGGGGTTTGAATCCAGGCCCTGACTTCAAATCCAGTACTCTTTCTGTTAAACAATACAATAAAAACTCAAATTTTACAAAGTACTTTATTGTGAAACAATGATAGGTGTCATACTTTTCATTCAGAAAAGTGTTCAACAGAAATCTCCACCGGCTCATTTGTAATAGAAGCTTAAAGGAGATGAAGAAGAAAAGGTCCTTTTTTTCTTATCTTTTTCTTTCTTATCCCTGCCAGTACAGAAAGGGTAGAATTTGTGTCTGCACACTAGGACTTAGGGACAGTGTGATTCAGTGATCAGTGAATTCAGGAGATTTGGCTCCTCTCACTGCTTCCCGGATATATTTCTGCCTGCAGGTAAAGTATTCCACTAGAGTAAAAGAAGAGAGAGGTAATTTGCCGTCATTACTACATTAACGAGGATGGAACTCAGAAGACAGTTAGTTGAAATTTCCCATTCAACATCTGAGGAAACTGAGGACCACAGAAGCAAAATGATATGCTTAAAGCCACATAGGTTGTCCATAGTAGAAAAAAAAATTTAAAAACTGGTCTTTTCCCTTCAAATCCAGTGTTCTTTGCATTATAATAACCATAACGAACATTTATATAGTACATTAAATTTTGTAAAATATTTTATAGATCAGCTGGGTGGTACATTGGATAGAAAGAGCCGAGTTCAAATGTGGCCTCAAGCACTTACTAGCTGTGTGACCCTGGGCAAGTCATTTAACCCTCTTTGCCTCAATTCCTCATCTGTAAAATGATCTGGAGAAGAAAATTGCAAAGCACTCCAGTGTCTTTGCCAAGAAAACCCCAAATATGGTCATGAAGAGCCAGATGTGACTGAAAAAATGATTGAACAACAACAAAAGTGTTTATATGCATTATTTTATTTCATTATAACCCTTTAAGATGGGTACTTTAGGCATTGTAAACCCCATTTACAAATTTGGAAATTGAGGTTAAGTAGCTTATGATCACAGATTTAGTGTCAGAGGTAGAATTTGAATTCATGTCCAGGACTATAGTACCCCATTACATTAATTGGGTGAAATGAGGTACACATGAATCCACAAAATATATTTGGTGGTTTGAAATGACAACCACCTGACTGTTACTTATTTTTGCCCTGGTATTTATTCCCTTGAGCACTGGTACAAAGAAGAAAACTGGATTAGCAGTCAAAGGATGTGGGTTCAGATCCTGGCTTTACTACTCTAGTAATGTTATGCTATCACACTGAGCCTCAGTTTCCTTATCTACAAAATTAGGGAATTGGGATAGATGATCTTTAAAGTCTTAGCTCTAAATGTTGAGGATGCAGAAAGGACATCTCCTAGTTTGTAGGCAAGGGAATGAAGGGAAAGCAAGTTTATATCCTTCCCTTTGGATTTTACTCTTTGTGATGGGTACAAGAAGAAATCTCAGGTGGTATCTGCTAGGAACCTAAAATCCATTCCCTTTTTCCTTGAGGAGACCATCAGCCAGTCCCCATTAGCATCCAGATCTCCATAACAAAGAGAAGGATCAGAATATATTCCATGATGCTGAAATGAGACAGAAGGAACCATTTGCCTCCAGTAATTTTCTGAAATCCTGAAAATTGCACTTCTAAATTATTTTCTAAGGCAATGTTAAGGAAGATGGAATGTAACAGTCTCTCAAAAGGGAAGTTTCACATGTATAAAGCAGGAATAATGGGCATTTCTCTTGGGTTTTTCTTAGGTTTTTATGAATACACTCAAATATCTGCAAAACTATGAATGCCTCTTGGATGTGGATTTATGGAGACTTTTTTCAAACCTTGAAGAATTAAGTCAGGTGAGGAAATGATGGGAAAAAAATGATTCCTGGAAACCTGTGACACAAAGATAATTTGTTACAACTCATGAAAAGTACTTTTATATGTTAAGCTTTTATCCATTCCAGTGGATAGAATTCTAGCAAGCTAAATGTTGATACATTCCACAACTCCCTTCTTTCTTTATGTGTAAAATTATGGTTGCAAGATGTGGCTGGCATGTGTGATTAATTTTGCTTGATCTTTTTTTCTTTGTTGCAAGAGTGGGATTATGGAGAAAGGAGGAGAGGAGGGACATGTTTATATAAAAATGGTAATTATTTTTTAAAAGTTATCAATAAGACAAGAAATACAAACAATATTTCAGCTTGCATCATTATATGAGGATGAGGTGTAATTCCCAATTTCTTTTAGCAAAGCAATGGGGCTGAATGGTAGAAGGCATAGCTTCATGGATATGCTGACAAATGTTTAACAACCAGCTCTCCAAAGGGGAAAAAATATGCTAGACACATTTTAAGTTAAATCTGCATTATTATCATTTTCTCCATCACTTCCTTAAGTCCGGACAATCAACAAAACAATAAATCAAACCCTGAGTTGTAGCATTAACCAATTTTTGAAGCATAAATGCTCACATTGAAAATTTAAAAATCAACTCCTGTGAGTTAGCACTGCATAGGACCATAGAGTTAAACCTAGAAGGGGACTGAGAGTCTAACCTCTTCACATTATGAAGTCAGGCTAAAGACATTCAATGACTTGCCGAGGGTCACACAGTCAGTAAGGATTAGAGGCACCATTTGGGGCTCTCCAGGACCTGGCAGTTTTAGCTCTAGCACTTTAGACACCTGCCTAAGAGGGGCAGCTAGGTGGCTCAGGGAATAGAGAATTGTACCAGGAGTCAAGAAGACCCGAGTTCAAATCTGGTCTCAGATGTTTACTAGCTGTATGATCCTGGGTAAGTCACTTAACCCTGTTTGCCTCAGTTTCCTCATCTGTCAAATGAGCTGGAGAAGGGAATGGCAAACCACTCTAGTATCTCTGCCAAGAAAACCCTAAATGGGGTCATGAAGAGTTGGACATGACTGAAAACAACTAAACAACAACAACAAGGGCAGCTAGGTGGTGAAGTGAATAGAGCACTGGCCCTGGAGTCAGGAAGACCTGAGTTCAAATCCAACCTCAGACACAACACTCACTAGCTGTGTGACCTTGGGCAAGTCACTTAATCCCAATTGTCCTGCCTTCCTCTCCAAAAAAAAAAAAAAAAAAACCCAAACCAATAACAAAGTTGTCTTCCTCCTCAGTTTTCTATGTAGTAGTACACATACTATATGTATGTTATATAACATCTGTAGACTGAAAACTCCTTGAGGGTGGCTGTCTCAGCACAGCGCCCTGCATATAGCAGATTCTCAATAAAAGTTTCTTGTGCTAGCAAGTTTACTGTCCATAACTAAATATAAAAGGGGCAGCTAGATGGCATCATAGTGCACACAGTGCTGAAGATTCATCTTCGTGTGCCCAAATCCAACCTCAGATACTAGTTGTGTGACCCTGGGCAAGTTACCTAAACCTGTTTGCCTCAATTTCCTCATCTGTAAAAAGAGCTGGAGAAGGAAATGGCAAATCAGTCCAGTATCTCTGCCAAGAAAACCCCAGAAGGGGTCACAAAGAGTTGAACATGATGAAACAGCAACAGCAATCTACCCATGAGTCTCCTACGTGCAAAGGACTGTGTTAGCTACTAGGAATACAAAAAATAAATGAAACAGTTCCTGCCCTCAAGGAGTTTACTTTCTCCGGGGGAATATACAATATATGAAACTTATTCATTGCTATGGGAGCAGTATTATATATATTTACCTGTGGACAAGCAGTTGAATAATTAAGTCTTGAGATTTGACAGTGGGGTCTGAAGCTAAGAAAGTAGTGGTCGGGTTTAGAAAACGTGGGAGGAAAGAGCATGCCTGCCCCTACCCCATCCCCATCATTCTGGAAATGGAAAGATTTAGGAAAGCAAGAAAGCAATTTTGGTGTTCCGGTCTAATGTAATTCTATTATGTGTGATGGAATCCATTATACAAGACTGCAAGTATTAATTCCTTCTTTTCTTGAGCTTATTCCATATCCTCATATTTAAGTAATATGTAAGTAACTAGAAACACATCCCAAAGATTTCCATCACACATCAAAAGACTGCATTCCTAAGTGAATGAGCTCTCTTAAAATAGATCTTTCACTTATAAATAAATAAACCAGAAGAAGATCAAAGAGGGCTTGATTCCAATCAGTCCATTATGCATTGAAGTGGAAAACTACCACTGTTGTCTTGGCAGAAACCATCAAGAAGGGTCACATCCATTCATTGAATTTATATTCCTTGAGTCTGAGCTTTAGGTCACAAGAAGGTCAAGGTCATTGTCTACCCCTTTGTCTGCCCTCAGGTCAGTCTCAGCTTCCTAAGCTGTTTTTTCAGCACCATCAAGGACTATATAAATTCATCTGGCTCTGCATCGTCCATGGATTTCGTCTCTGTGCTCTCCAAGGTAAAGTATCTGAAAGAGTCTTTGACATCCCCAGCACTCCCACAATGGAGTCTCCATGTATACCCTTCCCCTCTTCCCTGAGAATTGTTTACATTCCTAGGTTTTTCTAGAGTGGGGGGGATTACCCCATTTCCCCCCTTTTCCCTAATCAAAACCACCAAATGAAATCCACAGACAGGTTCACCTTCCCACCCTGCTCATCTTTGGGGTGTATTTTATTAACACACAAATCTGAGTGCCTAGAAAAAAAACCATCTCTCGGTTTATGAAATGACTTCAATTTTGAGCAACATTTAGGGCAAGAGTCTGGAGCTCGTTAATAACATGGTTCACTCAGTCTTCTGAGAAAAGTGGCAGCTTCTCCCAGGGAAACAAAACAAAACTTGAAATCCATCAAAGCCCCTGGTGATTTTGCTGTTGTGTTTGGTGTAGAGGAAAAAAATAAAGAAAAAGAAAACATAACTCTAACTTAAAAGATACTCTTGGTTCTTCTTAAGCAAATGCTGAGAACACACACATACATATACAGACACAGACACACACATACACACACACCAACACACACACAGACACACACAGAGACATACACACACAGACACACATATACACACACAGACATGCACAGACACACACACACAGAGACACAGACACACATAGATACACAGAAACACACAGAGACATACACACAGACACATACAGATACACACAAACAGACACACACAGACACACAGGCACACACACAGACACACAGAGACACACACACACACACACATACACACAGACACATACAAACAGACATACACACAGACATACACACAGACACACATGCACACACATACCCCCATCATAATAATAACTAGCATTTATGTAACAACTTAAAGTTTGCAAGGCACTTTATAAATATTCTCACATTTGATCCTCACAATGCTGAGAAGTAGCTGCTAGTTATTAGCCTCATTTTACAGGTGAGGAAACTGAGGCAGAGAGATTAATTGATTTCCCCAGGGTCTTGTAAATATAAATGTCTGGGCTGGGATTTGTAATCAGGTCTTCCTGATGTTGGGTACAATTCTCTATTCACTGAGCCACCTCGCTACCCAGGAGTGTTAAATATTTATCTTATTTAAGATAAATTCATATTTAAATATTTGTGTTATTTAAATATCTTAAGATTTTATTTTTTAAAATAATCTTTGATGAAGGCAGTGGACAGTGGAAAGAGCCTGGTATACAGTAGATACTTAATAAATGCTTTTTGATTAATTAAACGATTGGTTAGACTGGGAATTAGAGGCCCTGGATTCCAGTCCCAATTCTGCTAATCTGAAGTATGTTATCTTGGGGCAGCTAGGTAGTACAGTGAATAGAACACTGGCCCTGGAGTCAGGAGGACCTGAGTTCAAATCCAGCCTCAGACACTTGACATTTAACTAGCTGTGTGACCTTGGGCAAGTCACTTGACTCCAATTGCTTTGCCTTCCTCCCTCCAAAAAAAAAAAAAAAAACAAGAAGTATGTTATCTTGTAAAATAAGGACCTTGGAGCAAAGGCAGCAAGGCTGTAGTAGAGGACAAAGTGCTTCACATAGAATAAGGTAGACCTGGATGCGAATAATGCCTCAGATACTCACCCCATGTGGCAACAACAGGCAGCCCACTTACCTCTTTGGACCTCTGTTTTCTCAACCATAAAACAAAAGTCACTTAATGTCAGTGACATCCTAAGTCCCTTCCAACTCTGAATCTACGAAGTGCTCAATGCCATTGCCTTTACTCAGACCCCAAATATTTAAAGACTAAAATCCTGGAATCAGAATAATTCCCTTCTGTTCTGTTAGTCAACAAACATTTGTTAAGTACCTACTATGTGTCAGTCATTGTATACACAAAGAAAGGAAAAACCATGGTCCCTGCCCTCAAGGAATTTATAATCTAATTGCAATTTACAACATGCAAGTAACTAAATGCAAATAAGCTTTAGATAGGAGAGATTGACATTAGCAGAGGGAAGATATTAAGCACCCCCTGACTTCTCTGTAGGTGACAGGGAGGACACCAAGCTTAAAACCAGGACTACATTGGTTTTCACAGCCTCGGTTTCCTGCTCTTGCCAGAATTGCCATTTGCCTGTCATCTCCTTCCTTCCTCTAATGCTCAAGTCAAAACGATTTGCCCAGGGCTTGATTAAGTTGGCCTCTATTACCATGTGATTTTCACTGGCCTCAATCTCAGGGCCATCTATTACAAGGAGTCATATAGAACATTATAGACATTATGGACATTGGAAGGACCTTAGACATAATCTCATTCTGCCTTATCATTCTATGGATCAGAAAAATGGGGTCCAGAGAATTTAATTAATAATAATATTAATAGAATAATTAATATATTTTATAAATATAGTATTGTGTTGTTATATAATATATTATATAATATTTATTACATTGTATATTATATTATAATATTATATGACATAATATGTATAAATAATAAAATAATAATCGCTGACATTTATATTTCACATACTATGTGCACTAAGAGTTTTACAATTATTATCTCATTTGATTCTCACAACAACCCTGGAAAGTGGGTGCTATTATTATCCCCATTTTATAAATGAGTAAACTAAGGCAAACAGAGGTTAAGTGACTTGCCCAGAATTACACAGCTTTTAAGTATCTGGGGCTACATTTGAACTCAGGCCCAACATTCTATCCACTCTAGTGAGTGCCTTCAAAAACTCAAACACAGAAATATGAGTTGTTGTTGTCCACAGTAGTATTTTCATATCATGAAAAGGAAACCATATTCACACATGTGCCCACTTAGATTTATGGAATATGGGTTTGCTCAAAGCTTCAAGTCCTTGAAGGCAGGAATCATGTCTTATATTTTATATCTCCACCTAGTGCCTTTTGAAAGTGCCTAGACTTTGTGCCAGTACAGGAAAGATTTTGTGATTCCAAATCACACTCCTGGTGTGAGAACTCCTTCCACCAAGGCAGATTACCACCCATTGTGACATAGTAGATTATGGGATCACAGATTGAGAGATACAATTTAGTCCATTGTAAGGATGAAGAAATTGAGACCCCAAGAGATGAAACTGCTTGCCCAAAGTCACACAGGCAGGAAGTGGCAGGGCTGGGCAATGAACCAAGGTATAAAAATATAGCATCTTTTCAATGGCAGCATACTGTCTCCCTAGATACATCCTTTGGAGGTACCTGAGAATCATTAACCTTAAGTGACTTATTCAGGGTCACAAGAAATGAATGCCTAAGACTAGATCTGAATCATCTTCCTAATTCCCAGCCCAGGACTTGGCCATCTTGCTTCTCTTGCTGTGCCTTGAGCACAACAAACACTTAAATAAACATTTACTAAGCAAATGGAAGGGCTGACTCTTTTTTCAAGGTAAAGAGCCATATTTATTGCATATCTTCTCTTCTTTTTTTTTTTTTTTTAGTTTTCACATTAGTCATGTTGCAAAGAAGAATTTGAACCAATGCAAGAAACCATGAGGAAAGGGAGAGGGAAAGAGAGAGAGACAGAGAGAAAAAGAGACAAAGAGAGAGCGAGAGAGAGACAGAGAGAGACAGAGACAGAGAGAGAGAGACAGAGAGAGACAGAGACAGAGAGACAGAGACAGAGACAGAGAGAAAAAGAGATAGAGAGACAGAGAGAGAGAGACAGAGAGATACAGAGAGACAGAGAGACAGAGAGAGAGAGAGAGAGAGAGAGAGAGAGAGAGAGAGAGAGAGAGAGAGAGAGAGAGAAAGTGAGCAAATAGTATGCTTTCATCTGCATCCCGACTCTGTAATTCTTTCTCTGCATATGGACAGTATTTTCCATCATGAGTCATATGGAGCTGTGTTAGATCCCTGCATTGCTAAGCAGAGCTAAGTCTATCAAACTTAGTCATTGCATAATGTTGCTGTTACTATATAAAATTTTCTTCTAGTTCTGTTCACTTCATTGAGCATCAGTTCATGTAAGGGAAGGACTGACTTTTTCAACCATTTTAATCTGAGGGTGAGATTGTTTGGAGTTTTCTTTGGTTCAGACTTGTGGTTTAATTGGTAGAAAGAACTCCCAGTAAGCAAGTCTAGCCACTGTTCTCCTATTTGTAGCTTAGAAAGTTGCATGAGTCATTGAGAGGGGCCATGAGTTACCCAGGGTCACACAGCCAGGACTTGGACCCAGGACTCTGAAACCAGTTCTCTGTCCACTCTGTGATTCTGCCTTCCCACTGTCATGGATTATTTGCTCATGGGACTTAGGTTCTGCATTTTGCTCTTACAGCATTTCCAAGGGCGCCTCTGTCAGAGCCACCAGATTTACTGCCTTAATTACACCTCCGCCATCTTCTATCTCGAGAGTTTAAGACAGAGAGAAGACTTTGGAATCTATTTAAAGGTGATGTGAGCCTTGATTCTTCTGTCTGAATTTCCTTCCTTGTTCTAAGATTCTTTGAGGCTGCTGGAAAATAGGGATTGATTGTATCTGTATTTAGTGCAGTTAAGGAGAAAGGAATTCAGATAATTAAGCCAAATACAGCAAAAAAAAATGTAAGAGAAGGAAGGAAGGAAGGGAGAGAGGGAGGAAGGGAGGGATGAACAAAGGAAGGAAGAAAAGAGAAAGAAAGAAAGAAAGAAAGAAAGAAAGAAAGAAAGAAAGAAAGAAAGGAAGGAAGGAAGAAAGAAGGAAAGAAGATAGGAAGGAAAGAAAGGAGGGAAGAAGGAAGGAAGAGAGAGGGAGGAAGGGAGGGATGAACAAAGGAAAGAAGAAAAGAGAAAGAAAGAAAGAAAGAAAGAAAGAAAGAAAGAAAGAAAGAAAGAAAGAAAGAAAGAAAGAAAGAAAGGAAGGAAGGAAGGAAGGAAGGAAGGAAGGAAGGAAGGAAGGAAGGAAGGAAGGAAGGAAGGAAGGAAGGAAGAAGGAAGCATGATTTCTCAGGGAATGGGGAGAATATTATCCAAAATGTCTCCTGAATTATAGTCTGCAATCTCTCCCCTCCCTTTCTTTCTCTTCTTCCCCTTCCTGTTCTCCTTCCCCTTTCCCTATCCTTTCCCCTCCCCCAGAAAGATAGTAAGTGGAACCTCAACTCAAACCCAGGTCCCTTGACTCCAAATGAACTGGTAGGATCAAGCAACTAGCATATTGCCTAATTGAGAGTCTGTGCTTAATTAATGCATGTTGATTGATCGGAACTGTCTTGTTTTGGTCCTTTGTAATGCCCTACATAAGCCTGGAAATACATTTAGGACCTACGGGCAGGAAGGTGGGAGAAGAGACCAGAACTACATCTGGGGACAGAGTATATCAAACATGTGGTAAAGGCCCAGCTGAGCAGAGAGAAGCCTGCATTGATCTTTCTCCCCACTTTCCTGGGTTCCTTCAAGACAGTTTAAATCACATCTTCTGTAAGAGGCATCTCCTGGTCTCCCTAACTGCCAGTGCCTACACCTCTTAAATTACTTTTCATCTCCTCTGTCTACACCTCGAATGTGTCTAGGTTTTTTGTATGTTGTCTCCCTCATTAGAATGTGAACTCTTTGAGAATGGAGCCATGTGCTAGTAGAAAACAGGAAGACTGGTTCTTACTAACAATTGTTAGCAATAACATTAAAAACTTACTAGGTGGAAATCAGTTGAGGGTGGAGGGCTTGTTCAATGAGTCTCTCACCCGCTGGCCTGGAAGGTTGAGCAAATGCTGCAGTCTAGCAGCCAAACCAAGGGGAGAATTTTGTCAGCAGGATGATGTCATTTCTAATTTGGGAAACTCTAATGGCCTTGGTTAGAGCTGTCAAGTCCTTGAAATGCTCTGAATGTGAAGGAAGGAAGGGTCAGATTTCTTCCCGAGGTCTCTCCTCTTGTGGCCCCATGAATCCACAGAGGGCTTCTCAGCGAATCAATAGCTCAACAAACAGCAGAAGACTTTCTCCCTCCCTGTCCTCAAGTCTCCAAGGTGATTTTTTGGCAAAGTCTTTCTCGCAGCTGCAGGGAAGGGTTAGTTTTTTTCTGGAAAGCCTTGGATCACTCCTCCTCCTGTCTGCCCTCCCCTCCCCACCTCCATCCCCACTCCTAGAATGAAATCAAACAAAAGCCTTTTGACCCAGCACTGGCAAACCACTCTGCAGACTTAGAAAAAACCATGGGGAAATGAAGCCAGAAAATGCCAACCTTCAGGTCTTCTGTGTTCAGTTGTTTCAGTTGGGTCTGACTCTTTGTGACCCCCATTTGGGTTTTCTTGGTAAAGGTACTGGAGTGGTTTGCCATTTCCTCCTCCATCCTAATTTACAGATGAGGAAACCAAGTGAAACAGAGTTAAATGACTTTCTAGGGTCATATAGCTAATAAGTGTCTGAGGCTGGATTTGAACTCCAGAAGATGAATCTTCCTGACTCCAGGCCCAGCATTCTGTGCACTATGGTGCCACCTAGCCCCACTAAAAGTTTCGGGTCTACTATTCCACAGTAATATAGAGCCACATACTCTGGGGGCTTTCTCATTTGCTTCAGGAAATGACCACAGCTTACAAAGGGACTCTTGAGGAGACTAACTCAAGTTGATTCAACAGATATTCATTCAACAGGTACTGTGCATCTGTAAGACAGCTGGTGAAGGGGAAAGAGAAGTAACTTTGAATTCAGAAGACCTAGATTGAAGTCCCAGTCCTCATTTATAAGCAGAGTGACTTTGGCCAAATCACCTCTCCAGGTCTAAGTTTCTTCTTCTAAGTGAAGACATTGGAGTAGATGGCCTCTGAGGTCCCTTTTATCTCTGGCATCCTATGATCTGCTCATCTTTCTAGAATAACATGAAGAGTGACCTGTAGATGCTAGGAGACTCTTAGAGGGACAGTCTATCTCCAAAGCTAGACGTTCCCCCTGTCTGCCTTCCATCAGTGGAGGCCCCAAAGAGCTTCTGTCCAGGTGCAGCCAGGCAGGGAAGGGATGTTCTGATCAGCTGCCCTCCTCGATTTGTGTTCTGCAGTGGTGTGAGAGGCATGACCAGTGCAAGAGACTCCATCTCCCTGAACTGCTGGTGACTCCTCTGCACCGTCTGACTAGGTACCCTCTGCTTCTGAAGAACATCTGGAGAAGGAGTACGGATGCCAGGGAGAAAATTACCATCTATTCCCTCAAGGAAAAAGTGGAGAAGGCGATTCGTAAGTACCAGGGGCTTGTGATAAAAGGAAGATGCTTGAGCTCTGCAGGACTAGGAAGAAAAGAATTACCATGGGAGGAACACCATATTTAGATGAGCAGACCTGCCCAAAAATTCTGACTCTACCATTCACTCTCTGTGTGACCTTGAGTAAATCACATCTGCCTGAGCCTCAATTTCCTCCTCTGTGACATAAAGGCTTGGACTAGATGGTCTTTGACGTTTCTTCCCATTTTAAGTCTAGGACTTTTATCTCTATGGGCCTCAAGTTTCCATCTGTAAGATGAAAGGGTTGGGCTAGATGGTCTTTGAAGTCTGAGAGAAATGACTATTAAATAACCAATTATTGGGGAGATCCAGGGGTTTTTTTCATTTTCCTATTTCCTCATTCAAAGTTCAATTTTTCAAAGAGACCTCCAACCTTGCACCAAAATCTACCCTACCCAGACCATCTTATCCAGATTGAGTTGTTGCCCACCCAACTAGAAAAACTTTACAAAGAATTTAATCTGGGTGAATTTCAGCCTACTGTGCTCTATCCATGCTTTGGAGTGGCAGGGAGGAGGGTAGGTGCATTGTCTAGATTGCCCAAGGCTTGGCATGGTCTGCAAATAAGTAACATCACATCCCCCAGAACCTCATTAAAGTAGGTCTTATTATAATATTTATCCTTCTCAGTATTTGTTCACCCATCAGAGTTGATTACTTCCTGTTGGGAAAACCCACTCTTCCAAGAGCATATATATAGGCATCAAGAAGTCACCATGGGGCGGCTAGGTGGCGCAGTGAGTAGAGCGCCGGCCCTGGAGTCAGAAGGACCTGAGTTCGGATGCAGCCTCAGACAATTAACGCACACACAAACAAAAACCTAGCCATGTGACCTTGGGCAAGTTACTTAACCCCAACTGCCCTCCAAAAAAAAAAAAAGAAGTCACCATGATCCATCTTTGGTTTAGGAGAGATGGCCAAATGACCCTTTTATTATTTATCTTCTAGCCATAATTAACAAAATAATTGTTAATTACTCAGAAACAATATCTCTCAAACTTTTCATATTTCACAAGTCCCTTCCCACCTGAAATCTATGACTCTGACCATAAATCTCAGCTTCCTCATGTCTAAAATGAAGGGGTTCGACTAGAAAGCCTTTGAGGTCCCTTCCCATCTTCAGTCTATGCCTTTGACTCCAGTGGGCCTCAGTTTCTTCATATATAAAATGAAGGGGTTGGATTGAAAGACCTCTGAGTTTCCTTCTGTCTCTAGAACTTGATCTAATGGATTCCAGAGAGCATTCCCTACATTTTTTTCAGAGGAAATAACAGAGGTTCAGGGAGACAAAGGGAGTGTTTGAGGGACGACTTGAACCCAGTTCTCCCCAATTCCAAGCCAAGAGCTCTATTTCTATAACTCTAGACTGCTACTTTCTGAGGCAGAGAACTCAATCCTGATTCTTGAGCTCACCTTTCCCTAGAAGAGAAAGCCAGTGACTTAAGGTCATTCCAAGCAGGGGAATTCCTTGGAGCTAGGAAACTTGGATGGAAGTTTGATCTCCTTATGAATCAAAGATGCTCAGAACAATAGGCCTGAGTCACATCCTCTCTAACCCCATAAGAACTCAAGCACCACATTACCCAGATGGTTTGATCCCCAGCTCAGATTTTCAGATGTGAATGGAATTAGGAAAAGCATCACTTCCCAGAGAATTGACGGTACTTTGTTTATAACTTCCAAGCAAAAACCCTGCAAAGCCAGTAGGAATCCACAGTTCTTCCTGAGGATATAACCTGCTTTGTCATTTTGCTTAGGTCACCACAATCCAGTGCTGGCATGCAAACAATTTCAAATCCTGGTTTACCCTTGACCAAAGTCTCAGGATGTGAACTAACCAGCCAAGGCACCTAAATTCTTCTGTAAGCTAGAGTTGCCCTCCATTTCTCAGACTACACTCCCCTCTCTGCATCTCTACTGCAGTCAAACTCAACTGCTCTCCCTTCCCCATAAGCACATCTCATGGCATGGAGACTATCTTAACTAAGACTTAATAAGTCTAAGCACCATGCCTGGCACACAGTAGGTCCCTGATAAATGCTTATTGATTAATGGTGTCTAAGGCTTAGCACAGTGGCCTGACATATAGGAGGTGCTTAATAAATGGTTATTGATTGGCTAGTCATGTGTCTAAGGCTTAGCACACTACCTGGCACATAGTAGGTACCTAATAAATGCTTATTGATTGATTGACTAATGATGTATCTAAGGCTTAGCACACCTGGCACATAGTAGGTGCCTAATAAATGCTTATTGATTGATTGATTGATTGATTCTGTCTTTGCTCATGCTGTTCCCTTAAGAGATAACGAGGTATGGCAGAGATAGGGCTGAATCTGGAGTTGGAGGACCTGAGTTCAAATCCAGATTCTGACTTTTGCTACCTGTGTGATCTTGGGCAAATTACTTGAGTTCAGTTTCCTCATCTGCCAAATGAGGGGATCAGATATGAAAGCCTCTAAGATGCCTCCCAGCTCTGACTCAACAATAGTATGATTTGGGAGCAAGAAGACTTGGATGGCATGGCCTGGCCCTGGCACTGATTAGTCCTGGGACTTGGAGAAAGTTATCTGACCTCCATGGGTCTCAGTGAATTACTTATCCACAACAAAAATATACCAGAAGCTGAATGAGATGCTCTCTGAAATTCCAGCTCCAACATTCAATGATTGTGTGACTGGAATGAATTCCTCCTTTTTCTTTAGAGCCCAAATCAAATGTCATCTCATACAGGAAGTGGTCCTTAACATAGATCAGGGCTGGTAATGTACCTGGAGTTGGAATCAAATGAGGCCCTTGGAGTCTATCATTTAACAAAAGGAGGTTTCCTTGGCCATCGAAGGAGGACATTCAGAGCAGAGAAGAGCTATTCATTGATGACATGGTTGATTCGAGTGAGCATAGTTCCTTATGTTTCTTTTTTTTTTTTTTGGAGGCAATCAGGGTTCAGTGACTTGCCCAAGGTCACACAGCTAGTAAATGTCTAAGGCTAGATTTGAACTCAGGTTCTCCTCCTAGTTTCATGGCTTGTGTTTTCTATACTACCTAACTACCATATAATAGACTTTTCTGTGTAAGTGCCACAGCTATCTAATGAACTTGGATAATATTATGAATTCTAAGCAACTGATTTTTATACCCTTCTAGTTTGTATGTGCCATGTCTTAACTAAATTCTCTGCCTACCCCAATGCCTAGAAGGGGTTCTGAACGTCGTAGACCTTTAACAAATATTTATTGAATTAAAAAAAAAATTCTTGAATTGAACCAAGCATGATAATGGCTTGCATACTCATTTCTATTTTCCATAATGGGAAACTCTGAATAAAATGAAGACATTCTGAGTGATTTATGCTAAGTGTGTTATGTGTTAGTCTCTCTCAGCAGTATTCAAATGGTATATAGCTCTCCAAAGTTCCCCAATTAGCTGCTATGCAAAGTGGCGGTTACTCTTATCATTAATTCCCTTTTGAGAGCTGCAAATGAAAAGTAGCAAAGTCTATTTTTTTCTAATCTTGAAGATTTGTTTTCCTTTTCTACCCCCGGAGGGTCCAAGGGATTGAAATAAATTTCATCCAGCCAAGGAATAAAAAGAAATTTGTTGAGATGATACATACAGTAGTTTAAAAGAATATTCTCATATGGATGGGATAGGTTTTTGAGGGATATATCAGACCTTTTTCTGGCAGCCCCTCACTATAGGATGATTTCTTATCAATCTGATAGGATTTCAAGTGTAGTTTTATCCATTAAAAGTGGTTTCATCTCACCAGGATGATGAAGAAATCTCTGAAAATTCCCACTAGTCTAATGGGTCAATGGGTCTCCATCTCTCCAAATGAGTTTACATCATCCCATATCTTTAAAAGCAATAGGAATGGAGTCTTGAGAAATGAATATAAACCCACAAGGGAAAAATAATGGATTAGTTTCTACCTGTTATCCCCCTCAAAATAAAAATATCAATTGCTTCATTACTTCTAATATTTGTATTTCTCTAATTTGGGGCAATGTTTTCCCCCAAGGGAGAGCAGACAGCCCCTATGGAATTGCATCAGTATTACATGAGTAACAATACATAATTCATCTCCCATTTGCTGAAATGTGTTAGTAATGACTTACTGCTTTCAACAAGAGACTAAGTTTAGATCAGTGAGTTTCTTCCTTTGGCATGCAAAGAGCAATCAATACTCTGAAGTTGCTGAAGATGCCAAGCAGCCAGTGGGGAGTGGCTTAGGCAGACATAGCTGTGAAGTTCAAGTAGTACCATCTATCATGCCCTTGGATAAGAGGTGCACATGTCAAAAGGTCTGGTTTTTCTCCTCTTTTAGGTGACCTTGAAGGAAAAGTGAAATGGCTTGACAATTTCCAAAAGTTTCGGCACCTCCAGGAGATTATAGTGTGGCCTCCACTCTGGGATCGAGATAAAAGGTTCTTCATACCAGAGGTATGCCCACTGGGACTGATGTCCCTTCTTGTGAATTTGTCTTTCTAGGGAAAAATTCTCTATTAGTCTGCTTGCTACCAAGAAGTGAAATAGGATTGTCTCCAGGGATTTCTAGACCAAGGGCAAGCACCCCAAACTATGTCTAAGTCAAGTTACACGAAAAATGCCCTCATTGGGTGGTGTGGGATATCACATCACTACAGGAAAACAGGGATTGGGAAGCAATGTGGTATAGTGAAAAGATAACTGATTCTGGAAATAGAGGACCTGAATTCAAATCCTACCTCTGTATCTTAGTACCTAAGGTCCATAGGCAAGTTTTTAACCTCCTTGGGCTTCAGTTTCCTGATCTATAAAATTAGACTATTAGATTAGATCAAGGGTTCATAATCTGGGGTCCATAAACTTGTGCTTTTCCTAAAGTGATCTAATAAATGTATTTCAATATAATTTGTTTCCTTTTAAATTCTATTTATTTTGTTTTATGAATTTAAAAACATGATTCTAAGAAGGGGTCCATAGGCTTCACCTGACCACAAGCAAAGGTATTCATGGCACACACACAAAGTCAAATATCCCTGGACTAGATGGTTTCTGAAAATCCTTCCTACTCTGGCTTTATGGTCCTATGTCCTCCTGGGACACTGGCATGATGTCTAGGACACTGTTAGGGAACTGGTCACAGAGGGTGGAATGTGGGAGGATCATGCTCCAGCACATCAAAGCACTTTAAGTGCTACCAGCACCCTGTAAATATGGTACCCTGAAATAAAGTCCCAGGTGCCCTCTCCTAGTTACAATTCTGCAGGTGAGAATTCTGGGCCAGTAGTATGACTTCCATCTAAGTGCTATCTTGTATGGGAAAGGCCGATAGCTTATAGCATTTACTGGATGTGTGCTTCTTTCTGGATCTATAAGACCACTGGTCAATAGTCACCAAGAGGTGACATTTGTAAAACATTTAGTACAGTCTCCTGTATATAGCAGGCACTTAATAAATTCTTGTTCCCTTCCCTGTTCCCCTTCCAGAATATCCCAAGGCCCTAATTTCAGATTATGTGGTTGGGATGTTCCTCTTCTACAGGCTTTATATGAGTCTCTCTCTTGTTTTTGAAGTGCCTGAAACACATCTTTAAGGAACACATGGCAGAAAACATCTTGTCACCAGCCAACAGACACCTCCTTCATGAGGGGAAGTTGATTCTTGCAGGTAATGAACTGATTTCCTTAAACTGCCAACACTTTCTATTTTGGAGCTGGTAAGAAAATCTGACTTCTTGATTTGGTCTCCATTTGAGGGAGAAGAGGAATAGGGCCTGGGCAATTAGGTTGTGTAGTGGAGAGAGCCCTGGCCCTGGAGTCAGGAAGATCTGAGTTCAAATCTGACCACAGACACTTAGTAGTCATGTAACCCTGGGCAAGTCACTTCACCCTGCTTGCCTCAGTTTCCTCATCAGTAAAATGAACTAGAGAAGGAAATGAAAAACCTCTCCAGGATATTTGCCAGGAAAACCCCAAATGGGTTCACAAAGAATCTGACAAGACTAAAATGACTGAACAACAACAACAAAAAATAGAGCCTGACTATTTGTCTCATTATGATGTTGGGTAATCAATCCACTGAACCGGGAGTCAGGAAGACCTAAGTTTAAATCTTGCCTCCAGCATTTATTAGTTGTCTTTACCCTGGGGAAGTCACTTTGCCTCAGTTTCCCCACCTGTACAATGAAAGGGGAGGTAGACTCAACTCAATGGTCTCTAAGATTCTCAATCTCTGATCTAATGAATCGCACTTTGTGGGACTCTGAGGGTTCAAATCTCATCTTAGATATTTACTAGCTGTGTGACCCTAGGTCACTTAACTTTTCTGTGCCTCAGAAATGTGAGGATTGAACTTGATGGCATCAAAAATTCCCTCCTAGCTCTAAACCCATGATCCAATGACCTCATTCCAATGTTGTGCATTGTTGGTGCTATAGAATATTTTCTCTTCAGGCCACAGTTGGATTAGATGACCCTTTCACCTCTGAGATTATATAAATAGGAATGGGAAAGACTCATGGCACTTTTTATGGCACTAAGGATCTCAGTTTAGGGCCAGAAGGGACCTCAGAGGTGAATCCTCTCATTGAACAAATGGGGAAATGGTGGCCCAGAAAGAAGTAGTTTGCCTAAGCCCATGTTGGTTTTTCAGTCATGTCTGACTCTTCATAACCCCATTTGGGAGATTTTTAAAATGAAGACACTAGAGTGGTTTGCCATTTTTTTTCTCCAGCTTATTTTACAGCTAAGAAAACTGAGGAAAGCTGGGCTAAGTGACTTACTCAGGGTCACATAGCTAAGACCAGGTTTGAGCTCCGATCTTCCTGACTCCAGGCCTAGTGCTCTAGCTGCTCCCCAAGGCCACATAAGCAATAAATAACCATGTCAAGATTTGAACCTAGGCCATTCTGACTCCTGAAACAAAGCTTTCTTCACTACATCATTCTGCCTTTAAAAAAAATTCTTGATCTGCATTGATTCCTTTGGTTATAAACCTCCTTGGATATTAGATATTAAAAGGAAATAAAATAAAAAGTTTAAAAAAATAGCTACTGCATTAACACTTATATCTTCATTCACTATTCTTGCAGTGAGTGGGGAGAAATAGGGACCTAAAGATGCCCTTTGGGACTTGGAGTAATCTGGTGTTAAATCCTGAGTTAAGTCATCTACAGGGGTCCTTGGGACAGGACTGAGAAGTCAACAGAATCTGACCAGCCAAGAAAGGAGACCACGACCTCTGGGGGGACCTCAGGAAGGTACTGGCCCTTGCTGTCCAGAAGTCCTCCTTTAAAAAATAGGACTATAGCAAGAGAAAGTGCCAAGAGTGAAAGAATACAAGTCAAAGGAAATAACACCCAATAAAAGTCTGGGAAAACTCACTGATGATTTTCTGGTTTGCACCAATTCAGACCTTCAGTGGCAAAGAGTGCAACCACCTCATCCCTAGGTATAATAAACTAATTGAAAAAGCAGCAGTTTTACCAGACTAAAATAAACAAAATGAATTTTCAAAGATTTCTTCTTTAAAGGCAGTATATGAGAGTAGATAAGGATGAGCCCAAGGGTTAGAAAGATCTGGGTTCGAGTCCAGACTGACAGACTGGCTGCGTGAAGGCATCTCTCTCACATTCTTAAATTACAGAGATAAGGGTGACTTGGAAATCCACTCAGACAATGAAATCATAGGTTCAGGCCTTTTCCCTCTCCTCTCCCAATTATATCTCTTCAATTCATTTAATATTTGCTGGTCTGACTATCTGATTATTAGCCGCCGAAACACTCCCGACTTGGGAATCCTCTTATCTCCTCTGATTTTCTCTTTGTTTCTTGGAGAACTCTATCATTTCTTAAAATGTAAATAAAATTAAATAAATAAACTACCTTCACTTTTTTAACACTACTTCATTGTTAGTATTTGTATTCAGTTATTCCTATTTTAATAACAACAAAGCAAACAAATGAATAAAAATGTTCCCCTGCAAAGGCCTCATAGAAGGGAGGGAGTCAGCCACAAACCTAGCTTCACATCTCACATATTCTGGCTGTGTGAGTCAGGACAAGCCACTTAACCCCTCAGTGACCTGATCTAAGAGATTTCCTTTTCTTTTTCTTCTTCTATTGCTATAGCTAACATTTCTATCACAATATTAAATAGCAGAGGTGATGATGGGTATCCTTGCTTCACCCTGATTGCATTGGGAAGGCTTCTAGCCTATCCCTCTTACAGATAATGCTTGCTGATGGTTTTAGATAAATATTACTTATCATTTTAAGGTAAGATCTGCTTATTCCTATAAGTAGTATTCTATTTCTATTGTATTTCTAGTATTTTTAGGAATGGGTGCTGTATTTTGTCAAAGGCTTTTTCTTCATCTATTGAGATAATCATATGATTTCTTTTAGTTTTGTTATTAATATGGTCAATTATGCTGATAGTTTTCCTAATACATAACCAGTCCTGCATTCCTGGTATAAATCCCACCTGGCTATAATGTGTGATCTTTGTGATATATTCCTGTAATCACTTTGCTAATATTTTATGTAAAAATTTCACATCAATATTCATTAGAGAAATTGGTCTATAATTTTCTGTCTGTTTTGGCTCTTTTTGGTTTAAGTATCGCAATCATACTTGTGTCATAAAAGGAATTTGGTAAGACTCCTGTTTTTCCAAATAGTTTATATAATATTGGGATTAATTATTCTTTAAATGTTTAGTAGAATTCACTTGTGAATCCATCTGGTCCTGGGAATTTTTTCTTAGAAAGTCCATTGATAGCCTTCAATTTTTTTTTTAAGATTGGATTATTTAAGTATTTCATTTCTTCTTCAGTTAATCAAGGTAATTTATATTTTTGTAGATATTCATCCATTTCATTTATATTGTCAAATTTATTGACATATAATTGTCACAAAAGCACCTAACAATTGTCTTACTTTCCTCTTCATTCGTGGTGAATTCACACCTTTAATTTTTGATACTAATAATTTGGTTTTCTTCTTTCCTTGTTTTAATCAAATTAACCAATGGTTTATCTGTTTTAGCGGGGGTTTTTTCCCATAAAACCAACTTCTAGCTTTATTTATTAGTTCAATGGTTTTCTTACGTTTAATTTTATGCATCTTTCCTTTGATCTTCAGGATTTCCAATTTGGTGTGTAGTTGTTTTTTTTTAGTTGCATGCCTAATTCATTAATCTGTTTTCTCTCTATTTTATTGATGTAAACAAATTATTGATGTAAACAAAAATTAGAAATTTTCCCCTAAGTATCATTTTGGTGGCATCCCCTAAATTTTGGTATGTTGTCTCATTGTTGTCATTTTCTTTAATTAAATTAGCAATTATTTCTATAATTTGTTCTTTGATGTACTTATTTTTTAGGATTAGATTATTTAATTTCCAATTAATTTTTAATTTCTTCTTCCATTGTCCATTATTGCATTGCATTATGATCTGAAAAGGATGTGTTTACTATTTCTACCTTTCTGCATTTGGTTGTGAGGGTTTATACTCTAATACATGGTCAGTTTTTGTGTAGAGACCATGTGCTGCTGAGAAAAAGGTATATTACTTTCTATTCCCATTCAATTTTCTCCAGAGAGCTATCATATCTAAATTTTCCAGAATAACTTTTTCTTGTTTATTTTTTGGTTAGATTTATCTAGTTCTAAGAGGGGAAACTTGAGATTGCCCACTAGTATAGTTTTATTATCTATTTCCTCCTGTAAGTCATTCAACTTTCTCCTTCAAAAACTTAGATGCTATACCATTAGGTGCATATATGTTTAGTATCGATATGACTGCATTGTTTTGCCTTTCAGCAAAATACAATTTCCTCCTTTATTTCTTTTAATTAAATCTATTTTTGCTTTTGCTTTGTCTGAGATGATGATTGCTACCCGTGCTTTCCAGGCTTCAGATGAAGCATAACAGATTCTGCTACAGCCCCTTACTTGTGAGTTTCTCTTTGCTTCAAACGTGTTTCTTTTAAACAACCTATTGTAAGATTCTGCTTTTTAATTCATTCTGCCACTTTAGGTGTGAGTTCATCCCATTCGCATTTATAGCTATGAAAACTAACTGTGTATTTCCCTCCATACTATTTTTTGCTTGTTTATCCCCCTTTCTCTCTCTTAACCACCCCCCCCTTTCCTTCCTCATAAGAGTTTTATTTCTGATCACTTCCTTCCCCAATCTACCCTCCCTTTTATCCATCCCTCCTCTCCCTTCTATTATCCTCATCCTTTTTTATTCTTTATAGGGTAAGATAGATTTCTATATCCAACTGAGTGTGTATGTTATTCCCTTGTTGAGTCGATTTTGATTAAAGTTTAAGTTTTGCCCACCCACCCCCATCTTTCCTTTTATTATAATAGCTTTTTTGTGCTTCTTTTATGTGGGGTAATTTGCCCCGATTCAATCTCCCCCTTCCTTCTTTTAATGCAATTTTCTTTTTCACCCTTTATTTGGGGGGGGGGGGCGGGTATCATCCCATCAAAGTCACTTCAAAAAAGTCACCCTCTATATACATATATAATCTTTCTAATTTCTCTTATAGTAATAAAGTTGAGTTATAAATATTATCTTGCCATATATAAAATATTTACAGTTTATATATACAGTTTAACCCTATTGAATATTTTACATTTTCTCTTGTTTCTTTTTAACCTTTTTATGATTCCCTTGAGTCTTGAATTTGGAGGACAAACTTTTTATTCAGCTCTGGTCTTTTAATAAGAAATGCTTGAAAGTCCTCTACTTCATTAAATATCCATTTTCCCCCGGAAAGATTATATTCAGTTTTACTCAGTAGGTGATTCTTGATTGGAATACTAACTCCTTTGCTTTCTGAGATATCATATTCCAAGTCCTCTAGTTCTTTAACATTGAAGCTGCCCAATCCTATGTAATCCTTACTATACCTCCATGATATTTGAATTGTTTCTTCTTGACTGATTTCAATACTTTCTCCTTGATCTGTGAGTTCTGGAATTGGGCTATGATGTTCCTGGGAGTTTCATTTTGGGATCTCTTTTGGGTAGTGATTGGTGGATTCTTTCCATTTCTATTTTGTCCTCTGGTTCTAAAATGTCAGGGAAGTTTTCTTTGATTTTCTTTTAATTCCTTAAAAGATGTCCAGGACTTGTGTTTTTGTCATGCCTTCAGGTAGTCCAATAATTCTTATTATCTCTCTTGGATCTATTTTCTAGGTCAATTGTTTTTCCAATGAGAAATTTCACATTTTCTTCTATTTTTTTTACTTTTTTGATTTTATTTTATCATGTCTTAATGTCTCTTAAAGTCATTAGTTTCCAGTTTTTCACTCCTAATTTTTAAGGAATTATTTTCTTCACTAAGTTTTTGTACTTCCTTTTCCACTTGGCCAATTCTATTTTTCAAGGAGTTATGTTCATCACTAAATTTTTGTATATCTATTCCCATGCTGTTGACTCTTTTTACATGACTATCTTTCATTACTCTCTTTTCCCAATCTTTCTTCTACTTCTCTAATTTGCTTTTCAAAATTCTTTCTAGGTTCTTCCAAGCATTCTTTTTGGGCCTGAGGCCAAACTACATTTTTTCTTTGAGACTTCCCTTGTAGCTATTTCAACACTATTGTCCTCTTCTAAAATCATGTCTTGATCCTCCCTGTCACCATAGTAACTTTCTATAGTCAAACTCTTTTTTGTTTGTTTTTATTCATTTCTCTCTCTCTCTCTGGTCCTGCACTGTCCCAAGCTTTTTGTGCTAGGGCTCTGGAACTTACCACTGGCTTTCACTAGGCTTCGAGGTTTAGCTACTTGCTTTCTCTAAAGGGAGGCTTCCCTTCTGGCTTGTACTAGGATGGCGGTCTCCCTGCTGGTCTCCCCTAGGTTTAAGGTTAAGAGGCTGGTTTGCCCCAGGGTGGATCCATGCTGCTGGGGTGCTATGGAAACAACATCTCTCTGCTGGTAGGCCCTAGCAGCAGGGTTTTGCTTTTGGTCAGCCCCAGGGTGGGGCTTTGCTACTGGTCAGCAATGGGGTCAAGACTTCTCTGCTGCCATCTGCTGGGGTGGGGCTTTTTTGAGCTGCACAGACTACTCACTTTATCTAGGGGGCTGCTGGCTTATAGAAGGGCAAGGCCCCACTGGTGGATTGCGCCAAGCTAAGTCCCTTGCTGTCAGCCCTCTGGTTGTTGCTGCTGCTGCTTGTGGACCTTGCTCTCCTTCCACTCCAGTGAGACAGACCTTTCCTTCAGTGCTGACAAGCTTCTTCCCAACTTCTAGACCAATTCTGAAGCAATTCTCTAGTGTTTGGAGGGGAATTTGGGAGGGCTTCAGAGAGTTCCTTCCTCATTACATCATATTGGCACTGGAGGTCCTCTAGAGAATTTAGAATTTCATAAATCAGAACCACAAATTCAGAACTGGAAAGGATTCTAGAGGTTACCTAGACCAACCCTTCATATGACAGATTAGGAAATTGAGGCCCAGAGAGTTTAAGCACTTTTTCATGCCTCACAGGGAGTATGGAACCAATTCAGGATTTGAACACAGGACCTCTGGATCCAAAGTCAGTGTTCTTTTCTACTCCATCGTGCTGCCTCCTTTTTTAGAGACAAGATGGATGAGTTAATTTCCCTTCCCTGGCTAAATACAGTTACCACATTATGTGTTTCAAATATGAATGCAAACAGCACACAAATTGGAGCAGCTGGAGGCTTTAACCACAAAATGTTGTGTCTCTCGTGATACTGAGGATGCAGCCCTTTTTCCAGATGGCCCCATTGTGAATCCTGCCAGAGGGTTTTTGCTTAAGAGATTTTCTGTGACTGAGACTCTACCATCCAATATTTTTATAAAAATAAAATTATGGATATCTTTTATTTATCATCATCATCATCATCATCATAGCAAACATTCATAAATTGCTTCCTATGTGCTAGGAACTTTACAATTATTATCTCATTTGATTCTTAAAAACAATTCTGGCAGGTAGGCGCTGTGATTATCCCCATCTTTTGTTATTCAGTTGTTTTCAGTCATGTCTGGCTCTTTGTGACCCCTTTTGGGGTTTTCTTGGCAGAGATACTGAAATGATTTGCCATTTCCTTCTCCAGCTCATTTTACAGATTAGGAAACTGAGGCAAACAGGGTTAAGTGACTTGTCCAGGGTCACATAGCTATTAAGTATCTGAGACCAGATTTGAATTCAGATCTTCCTGACTTTAGGCCCAGTGCTCTATCTACTGAACCACCTACCTGCCGTCAGGCAACATCAGCAGAATTTTTCCTAATATCACTCTCATTCACTCTCCTAGTCATCCCATGTAATAAATAGTATTTTTAAATTGTTTTATAAATGTTTCAAGTAACAAACTTCTTTGCATCCATCATATTTGTCTTTTTAGATTGCATGGTAATATTCCATTATTCATGTCCCACAACTTTAGGAGAGGGAGACACAGACATACAGACATTGACTTTTTAATCTAATGACTTCCTTGGGATATAAGCTTAGTAGTAGAATCTCTGGGTCAAAGGGCATGGACACTTTAGTCACTATATTTGCATAATTCCAACTTGCTTTCCAAAATGGTTGTAATGTTGCATAGCTCCACCAACAATGCACCAGTGTGCCTCTCTTTTCACAACTCCTCAGATACTGACCTATCTCATCTTTTGTCATCTTTGTCAAATTGCTGGGTGTAAATGAAGTAAAATCTCAGGGTTGCTTTGATTTGTGTTTATCTATCAGTGATTTGGAACATTCTTTCACATTGTTGCTAACAGTTTGTGATTTTTCTTTTGAGAAGTGCTTGTTCATACCTTTTGGCCATCTATCTACTGGCAAACAGTTTATTAATATCTGTTAGTTACCTATATAATCTAGATACTAAACCCTTAGCTGAGAAATCTCATACAAAGATTTTTCCTCTATTTGCTTCCTTCCTTAACCTACATCCATTCATTTTATTCATGCAAAAGTTTTATAATTTCATATAATTATAATTATGTATTTTACTTTTTGTAATTTGGAATTTTCTTTATGACTTGTTTGGTTAAGTCAATCACTGTTCTGATGGAAGTTGTTGATATGGTGCTACTCCTTACTGACTGTTTCAAAACCAACCAGCAAAATGTGACCTTGGAATTCAATGAAACACACCTTCACTATTAATAACCAAAATCATAGGTAGAGTGACTTTCTAGCTGGGTGCCCATATGGATGCAGAAAAGACCAGTGTTAGTGTCTCAGAGTAGGTATAAAATCTCTCCAGAAGCAAATAAAATGCTGTGCCGTATCTGAAAAAAAGAATTAAGCTCTAACAAAGGCACCATGTTACGTAGAACAGTGACGTCATTGAACGGTCAATCTGAGATTTCACTACATATATTTTGCTCTGTGAGCTAAAAGACACATACATAAAAGAAAAATTTATGATGGGGATTTCTAATATGGGAACTCCTTCCATCAACACAGGTAGCAACTCATCAGTGGCTCAGTAGATAAATCCCAGGGTCATCAAGATTGAGTGACTTGCTCAAGGTAACAAAATTAGTAAGTGGCAAAGGGGAGATCTGAACTCAGGTCTTCAAGTATGAAAACTAGACCTGTGAGAAGCTAAATGACTTGTTCAAAGGTGGGATGGGATAGGATGAGATCTGTGATTTCATCAGTAAAGGGAAGTTCTCATTAGGGAACTGTATTATATTGTACCAATACAGACTGACTTCTCCTCTGCAAGTTTTGGTCTCCAAGAATTACCTGTGGGCACTGAGGAATTAAGTGACTCATCCAATGTTACACAACCAGTATATAGCTCAGAGGAAGAATTCTGGATCAACAAAAATATACTTTTTTTAAAAAAGCTTACATTCCTGTTTCTTGCCCCACCTCTCCCTTCCTTCTCTTTCCTCAGAAAGCACCAGATTCCTAGACGTCTACCTGTTTCTGTTTGATGACTTCCTATTAATTACAAAAACCAAACACACCAAAAAGGTAATAAGCTATTTCTCACTTTGCTGACCTGTTTATGTTTTCTTTTAAATAAGTAGCTGTTGTGGTAGCAGTGGTTTTTATACAGAAACACAGTAAACATAAGTCTTCTCCGGATCTTAGAGTTGGAGCTAGAAGGGGCCTTTGACACCATTGATTCTAACCTCCCTCATATTACAGATGAGGAAACGTGAGGCTGAGGAGAGATTTTAGGACTTAAACGGCAGCTTTTGGTTCTGTAGCTAGAAATCAACAAAATAGATACCTAGTTTAACCAGGATTTCCATTTCTATTAATTTGTAGAACATGGTGGTATTTACCAGAGAGGAGCACCCAGCTCAAATCCCATTAACAGTATCTGGGATGGGGGCAGGACAGATAGGTGGTGCCATGGATAGACCACTGGCCCTGGAGTGAGAAGGACCTGAACTTAAATCCAGCCTCAGACACTTAACACTTACTAGCTGTATGACTCTGAGCAAGTCACTTAACCCCAGTTGCCTCAAAAAAAAAAAAAAAAAAAGAGCACCCTGGGGTATTGTGTGAAGAAGCAATGAAGAGGTAGAGCAGGTGGCATGGGGTGGGAGCCCACCTAGGGCCACCAATCTAGCAGCTTATTTTAACTAATTGCTTCTTCCATCAGTATAGATAGCAGTTCATCATTAGCTTTAGGAGATTAATCCCAAGGAGTCGACTGAGGTTCATCAAGGCTGAGTGGCCCAAGAGAGGCCCAAGGAAACATAGCTAATAAGTGGCAAAGGTGGCATTTGAGCTCATGTCTTCAAGTATGGAAACTGGACACCTGTTGCCAAAGGACTGCTTTCTAAATTCTATCCAGGGGCAAAGCCTTGCTTCCCTGAGGGCTCTACAGAAGTACCAGGGAGGGAATACGCATGTATAAAGTGCCTACTATGTGCGGGAACTATGCTAAGTGCTTTTTACAATTACTTCCTTTAATCCTTACAAGTCTGGAGGACAGCTGCCCCATTTTACAGATGAGGAAAACTCAGGCAGCCAGAGTTTAAGTGACTTTCCCAGGTCACACAGCTAGTAAGTGCCTGAGGACAGATTTGAACTCAGGTATTCCTGACTCCGGGCCCAGCACTCAATGCACTGTCATCAGCTGTCTCAAAAGAGGTGCCTTTAACAGAAAAGGTAATTCTGTTGAGAGCCAGCAGGCAAAGGAACTTTTGTGTCCAGGCTGATGCACAATCACAGCTTTTTAGCCATGTTCCCAGTCAGCACTGGTTGGCAGGGCTAGGGAGTCAGACTTTGTAAACTGAGGCAGGACCAATGTACAGTAACTAGGGTGGTCTCATACCCACTCCAGTTTCATAGGCCAAAAGCATTCCAGATCAAGGGTTGGGGCCTTGTTTGTATATGTCTATTTCTTGACCTTTCTAGGAGAATGTAAGACAAGTAAGAGCAGGGGCTGGGTAGAGGTTTGGTCTCCATATTCTGAAGTGTCCAGCAACAGTGGCTTATATGTAGTAGCTGCTTAATAAATATTGGTTGGATGGAATGGAATGGAATTGATTGAGTCAAATTGCTCAAGGCTCTCTAATTGGGCTTTTTTCTGGCATCAGTTAACTTTGGATCACAAAGACCTCCTGTACTTGGCTTTCAAGCCTACATGTATGTAGTTCAGGACTTCAAGGAAAAGAGATGGCCACACCCACCTAAAACTCAGTTCTGTCTGACTCTCCATGGCCCCATTTGGGGTTTTCTTGGCAGAGCCCCTGGAGTGGTTTGCCATTTCCTTCTCCAGCTCATTTTACTGGGGAGGAAACTGAAGCAAACAGAGTGAAGTGACTTGCCCAGGGTTGCCCAGCTAGTAAGTTTATTGAATACATACTTCAGCTGGTGTGGTTGAGTCTATTACCATTATCACAACAGCCCCAACCACTGATCCAGTCCATCCTTTGATCTTCACCTTGCCCACAATAGAGTTACAAAACACACCAAAACATTTTTCTCATCTTTGTATTGACTGCCTTTCACCCACTTGAGCTGCTAACACTATTATTCTAGGGCCACATCATTTTTCTGTATTCCTCCTCCATTATTGTCCCTTGCTTCCATCTTCTGTATACGTCATTCAAAAATCCAAACACCCTACAAGCTGTCTGCACCCAGCATACATTTCCCCACTTGTAATCCTATCTCTTTGGAGACCCTGATATTCCATTCAATTGCCATTTTAATATAAAGAACCTTCTTATTAAATCATTTCATGTGTTTAAGGCTGACTGGTGTCATGGAAAAAACATTAAACTAGCAGTTAGGGGTGACCATGTCAAATTCCTTCTCCATCTGTGGGACTCAGTTTTGGGTTTTTTTTTCTTTCTCTTTGGAGGGCAATTGGGGTTAAGTGACTTGCCCAAAGTCACATGGCTAGTAATTGTGTCAAGTGTCTAAGGCCGGATTTGAACTCAGGTCCTCCTGACTCTACTGCCAGTGCTCTATTCACTGTGCCACCTAGCCACCCCGAGGACTCAGTTTTAATTGTAAAGTGAGAGGGCCCAGCTATATGATGTCTGAGTTCCTTTCTACTTCTAAAATTCTATTATTCTGTGACATGAAATGGGCTCTGATCTAACTCTCCTAAACACTGTAGACTTTTAATCGCTACCAATAGTCCAAGGAAGAGTGTCCTGTAATCAAATATGGTTTTGATACCAAAACAAAAAACTCACAGATATCAACCAAATTTGTTAGTTTTCCAAAGAACTATAGCCTGGAAAACATGGCAATATTTTTCTTCAGTCATCACCTCAAAAAAGGCAGCATGGGGATAATGGCCTGAAGGTCAGAAAGATCTGGATTCAAGTTCAAAATCTTATGCGTACTGGCTGTGTGACCTTGGCAAATCACTTAACCGCTGTCTGCCTCAGTTTCCTCAACTGTAAAATGGGGATAATAGAGTTGTGCAAAGATAAAATGAAATAATATTTATAAAGAGCTAAACACCATGTTTGGCACACAGCAGGTGCTCAGTGCTCATTCCTGTCCCCTGCTACCTCCCCCCACCAAGTCAATGAAATCACAGAAGCAGTCCCAAGTCTATCACCACCTCAAAGAGATTGGAAATCAGAAAGTCTGCAGTTTTATTTGTCCAGCTGTCAGACTGATGCCTAAAAAAAGAAAGATGGGCCTACAGGGATGGATAGAACATTTAATAGGAGGCAATCGGCTGATGAAACCACAAGGTCCCTCAGGGAGTGAAGTATTTACACAGCTTGACCTTGTTTTCTGACTCCAGTTTCAGGGTACACCAAGAATTTCCTGCCTGATTTCTATCTTCCCATTTAATAAAGCATCCCTATAACTTAGGCTGAGAGGTGAGAGAGGAGAAGAGTGGAGAAGCTTTTATCTTAGATAAAATGTCCTTTTGGAAGGAAAAAGTGGGGTGATCTCAAGGAAAGGAAACTATGTCTTTAGGCAAGAAGATCTCAACTACCTGCTTACCCTCCCCACTTTCATTAATTGATTTCTCCCATGTATCTGCCATTGTTCTGGGCCCTGGAAATACTGTGACAAAAATGAATGTTTCTTGCCCTCAAGGAGCTTATATTCTGTGTGTATGGAGGGGGAGGAAATAGTACAGTAAAGTATATAATTTACACAAAGGAACTTCAAAGTAATTTGGCAGAGGAGAGGGCTAATTATTTCAGAGATTAGAAGGGGCTTTGACAGATGGTAGAACATGAATTAAGCACTGAATGGAGCTGGGGTTCCAAGAGCTGGAGGTGATAAGGCAGAGGTGAGGAGGTGGGGGTGAGAAGACCACTCCAGGCATAGGGAACAGTCTGCAACCAATTAACCAGTTATCTCTATACAAAGACATAGAGATAAAGTGTCATATATGGGAGGAAGGACAACAAGCAGACCCACTTATCTGGAAGTTTGAGTGTGTGAGAGAAAGAACTTTAAGTAAGTAGATTGGAGCAAATTGTAAAGGACTTTAAATGCTAATCTATGACATGCCAATGACAGCCAAAACCAACTGGCCCTTGAAAGGAGCATCATGGCCAAAATTTTCATGTCATGGAATCATCCATAAGCCATACCATTATTTCCTAGGCAAATTATTGCTGTTCTCTTGTACTGTTTTGCATTTCATTTCCCTTATGCAAATTAGGATCATTTTCATCTCTCTTATATTGCCTCATCTCTTAGTCTAAAAATGATTGCAACAATTTACCGACTCTAGGGTCCCAAGTTTATCTGGAGTCTGTGCCATTTGTAGCATCCTTTGTGACTGGATCCCAAATGCAGTAAGGCCAGAATCATTCCTTCCCTCTTCATCCTTCCCTCTTACTCCAAAAGGGAACCAAATATTGGGAAGGGACACCTCCTCTTAAGTGTAATGGTGATGAACATCCAGTGAATGGCTTGCAAAAGTAAATGAATGAATCAACACTTTTTTAAGCCCTACTAAATGCCCATGTTCCTGATGTTCCTGGCACTCTGTTAGATGCTGAGGGCACAAAGAAAAGTCCGACAGCAAACCAAAACACAATCACAAAACCAGTCGCTGCCTTCAAGGAGCTCACAGTCTAATGGGGGAGACAACATGTAAACAACTATGTACAAACAAGATGTTGGCCAGCTACATTGGAGATAATCTCAGGGCAAAAGCTCTTTGTAGAAGGTGAGAGTTTAGTTGGGACTTGAATCATTGGGAAATGATTTATTCTCAGGATCTGGGAGGCACCATCTATAATATTTTAAGATGTAACCTCAAAGGGGATGTTTACAACAAAGATTATGAGCTATATGTAATAATTATGTAATCACAGATTAGGTCATGGTTGCAGTGTTATTTTCAATTTAGTGAATAATTTCTTCCTTCATTTCAGAAACTTGGGGGTTCAGACACAGGTTTAGTGTGTCCTTCTCTTACCCCTGAGCTGCAGGCGATGATTAAAGAAGGTGGTTATTGTACAGTCCTCGATCAACCCATTCCTTTGGACCGGCTGGTGGTTAAAAATATTGACCCATTTCATGTATCAGGTAGACTTCTCCTTCCTTTATGGCACTTTCTGTTTGTAATCAAAGGTTCCTATTGCCTCACTTGTTAACAGCATATTGATGGCACCCAAGTCTGACATCTGCCATAATATGAATCATCATATTACTGAATATAATTGGATTATACTTCTCTATAGAAAGAATTAGGCCTGGCTGACTTTTTCTTTTAATGTTAATGTGATTGATATATCTTATAAACCCTATAGGGTTATTCTGGGGGAAAAAATAGTGGGGTAAGGGGAAGTTCTGGAATGACATATGCAGGTATGGTGAATGGGAAAGAGCAGTGGATTGGGTCATGTAACCTGATATTGAATCTGCAATCTATTGCTTTAAGACCACAGGATCATTAATTTGGAGCTGAAAGGGACATCACAGACCATCTTTTATATTTCAGTCATGTCCAACTCTTCATTACACCATTTGGGATTTTCCTGACAAAGATACTGGAGTGGTTTGCCATTTCCTTCTCCAGCTCATTTGACAGATGAGGAAACTGAGGCAAACAGGATTAAGTGACTTGCCCAGGGTCACACAGCTAATAAGTGTCTGAGGCCGGATTTGAACTCCTAAAAATAAGTCTTCCTGACTCAAGGCTTAGCACTCTGTGCATTATGGCACCACTTAGCTTCCCCTAGAGACCATCTATTTAGAGATAAAGAAACTGAGACTCAGATAGATTAATTAACTGACTTGGCCAGGGTTGGAAAGCTAGTAAGTATCAAAGATGAGAATCTGAACCCAGCTGTTCCAGACTTGAAATTTGGCACCTTAGTTACTATGCCACATTGCCTAGTTCAACTATTTCTCTTCTCTGAGGCTCATTTTTTATCATTTGTCACATTAGGCTAAGCATGAAAAAAGTAGCATGGTGCTGTGGATGGAAAAGGTGACATAGAGATCAAGAAGCCCTGGATTCAGTACTGTCTTCTGACTGTGGGACCCTGGACAAGTCACTTATTTTTAGAATATGATCTTATGTATCTGAACTTACTGAGTCCAGTAAGTCTGGGTCTGACTATGCACTCTATCTTACTATCTACAGTATTCTACCCATGGCATTTCTATTAGTCTAGCTACGTCCAGTGAAATTTAACACCAGAGTTGGCCACCACATGGTAAAAATTTTGACTCTATAAATGCATCAAGACCACCTATCTGGTAAGAAAGGCCCCATAATCTACATCAATGGGGGTGCCCACACTGAACAAACCACGGATCCTTGATGATTGAGTTCAGGCCCAATAAGATTAAATAACCTGGATGAACCAGAGGGGATGGCTCTGGAGCATTTTTCCTATTTATGAGAAGGGTTAGACAGGGAGAAAGTAGGGAGATAACTACTCACTGTATAAGCTGATATTCTTGAACCTCACTAGCACACAAAAAGTTCCAGAATGGTACAGGACTTTCCTCTAAGGACTTGGGAATTCCTTGTTTAAACTAACATCCATAGCAAGATGGTCTAGATCAGGGGTGGGGAACTGCAGCCTCCAGACCATATGTGGCCCTCTAGGTCCTCAAGTGTGGCCAGACTTACATCCAGCCTTAAAAGAACAAACCCCAGTTTTGTAGAGGGTCATAGGTTCCCTATCCCTGGGACTGTAGATTAAATAGAAGACTATTAAAAAAAATTAAGACTGGGTAACTAGGTAGCACAGTGGGTGGAGCACAGGTGGACCCTGGATTCAGAAGGATCTGAGTTCAAATTTGACGGGAGACAGATTACTAGCTGTGTGACCCTGGGCAAGTCACTTTACCCTGACTGCCTCCAAAAACAAATGAAGACCAATCTGTGAAGTTGAACCATTCCCATTCCCCAGGAGAATGTCCCTCAGATTGTTTTTTGGTCTGTAGCCCCAGTACCCATCAAGAGAAAGAACCGTATAGGAGATAGTGTCAGTCTCAGGAAATAGCTCCAGGAGATCTGGGTTCGAGTCCTGCCTCTTACACAAGATAGATGTGTGATTCTGGCAACTGTCAGTGCCCTCCACCCCACCACTCCCAGCTTGTCTCTGAGTCTCTGATTTCTTTACTAATAAATTCCTACATCAATGAAATCATAGGTCTGGTCCAAAATAAAACAAACCAGCCATACCAATCAAACTGCCAAAAATTATTTAATAGAATTAGAAAAAATAATTAAAACAATTCAACTGGAAGAGCAAAAAGTCAAGAATATTAAGGGAATTAATTTAAAAAATTAAAAAATAAATACAAAGGAAGGTGCCCTGGCTGTACCAGATCTAAAATTATATTAGAAAGCAACAATCATCAAAACTATCTTGTATAGGCTAAGAAATAGAGTGGTGCATCAGTGGAATAGACCAGGTACACAAGACACGGTAGTCAATGACCATAGTAACCTAGTGTTTGATAAACCCAAAGACCTGGGATAAGAAAACACCAAAGTCCCTGGGATAAGAACTCACTATTTGACAAAATCTGCTGGGAAACCCAGAAAACAATAGGGCACAAAGTAGGTTTAGACCAACATCCCAAAATAAAACAAACCAACCCAGGGCCTCACAATCAGTCAACAAATATTTATTAAATATTTACTACTACAATGCTAAACACAGGGAGCATCAAGAAAGGCAAAAAAGCACTTCCTGATGCCACGAGCATACTAGTGGACAATCAATCAAGACAGTGATAGTTTAAGAGAATCATCCAGAGTAACATAGCTAAGATATGTCAGAACTGGGTCTTGAACATAGATCTGGATCACATTTCAGACTCCAAGACTATTCTATCCAATACACCATATTCCTCTTGCTCATGGTAGACACAATAAATGTGATGAATTAAACTGGGGGGCATTGTATATAAGATGAGGAACCACACCCCTAGTCAGTAATTTATTTAATATTATCCCAGTTAAAATTTTTGATCCATGTAAAAATAAGATTTTAGAAGACATGTTGGAGACCATGAGAAGAGTTCAACCAGACTATCATAAGAAGATGATTCAATTCAAAAATGACTTTTAATGGAAATCGGTCGTAATTGGTCACATTGGGACAACTGTATACATACTCCCCTTTGTACCTTCTGTATATGCAGGAATTCCTCCTTTTGCTGTATTTCCACCCAATGGGTGGTTTTTTTATTTGAGGAATGCCACTTCTTTCTCCTTTGTCTTCTCTCCCCTCCCAAGATTCCAGCTGATCAGACAGGATAGAATAATAAAAATGGACCCTTAGGTATATGTGTTTCTCTACTCCAGCATTTAGAAAGGCTGTTTTGTAAATTCCCTTTGCTCTCTGGGAAAGCATCATGTCACCATGTTGTTCAAAATCGACCATTTACCTCAAATCAAAGATGAGACAGCCAATTACATTGTATAATGGAAATCGATATTCCCACTCAGTCAGTTCTGCCTCAGAGAAGTCCCATGATCACTAAATTTATTGCATTTAGTCGGTAAAAGTAAAGACAGGGGAGCAGCCCTGGATTAATGATCAACTAAGAAAACCACCAGTCTCCTGTCAGCACCCTGTGACCACACTCACACCTCTTGAGAATTCAAGGACTGGGTTCTAAAAATAAATGGACTACAAAGAATGGATGGGCTGAGAGATTTATATATTTTTCCCCATCGCAATAATTCAAGAGAGGCATTTTAAAGAGTTCCTGCTATGTAAAAGGAATCTGCTCCCAGAATAGAATCCTTCATGGTCTTTGACACACCAGCTGGGGAATAAAATGGTCTATAACACACAGGCTCTGCTAACACTGTTTTTGCCTTCTCATATCTGACTTCTTTTGTATGTATGTGAGATTCACAAGGCCGTAATCTTCATGCTTTATTTTGATACCTATTTTTTTTCTTAAGAAAGCAAGGGACTGCAATGGGAAGGGAGAATCATCTCTGTCCCTCCATTGAGTGTTTCCTGATATAACATTATTTTTATCATGGAACCTTAGCCTTAAAATATCTACCTTGTTCCATGAAGAGTGGGCCATTTCCTGTCACTTGCATGGATAATTGGGAAGTAATATGGCATAATGGAAGAAACACCAATTTGGACTCTGGTTCTGCTTCTTCCTACCTGTGTGATCTTAGTTAGGATAGTTAATCTTTCTGAGTCTCAGACTCAACTCCAAAATGAGGAGGTTGGACAAGAGGCATGGAACCTGCGGCCTTGAGACCATGTGGTCAATCAAAGGGCCATGCAGACCTAGAGGGCCACAGGTTACCCAACCCTGGAGCAGAGAGTCTTGTAGGTCCTTCCAGCTCTAAGTCTGTGACGCTATGAATAACATTTCTTCAAGTCTCAGACATCATTCACAGTTCTAAGGTGACTTTATCTGCACCATCTTGAAAACCTTCCACTATCCTCAGTATCCCCCAAACAAATGACCAAAGGAGCCACCAGGAAACTATTCAGATATTATTACTGAATAATGACCTAAACCTGTCACTGTAAATGTTTCTTTCTAGTCTTTGGGCTAAGAAATGCTTTCCTTCTACAACACGAAAACCGTTATCAACAATGTATAGCAGCCTTCTTGTTGCAAGCACAAACAGAAACAGCCAAAGTAAGTGCTTCACTTAATTATTACTCATTAACTTAATAATTTAATGATTCACTCAGGTATTTACTTCTGATTTTCAGATTTTACATGAGGAAAGAATCTACCCAAAACATCTTTATTTTAAAAACTATGAAGAACATAATTTTGGCAAGGGGACAGAAAGGAGGTGTCTCCCTTTTTTGGTGGATTCAGATTCTGTGTCATAGATGGACGCTAGTCCCCTACTCACTCTCAAGTCAGTTTCTCACTCTTGTAAAATTCAAAATGCCCTCCTACAAATAGCCTCCTGTTGCTGTCTTCCATGCAATAATGAAGACACCCAGACGGCCTCCCTAGACTTATTTGCTCATCACTTAGCAAAATTCCATGACCCCAGTAGCTGACCTACCTTCAAGAGCTGGTTGGGTTTCCAGTTGGGGAGATAGAGGTTTAGATAACTTGACTGCATAAGAACTCCTACAATAGAAAAAAAGAATCCATCACTCATCAAAAAATCAATTCCTTGAGATGACCGCTGAGTCCTAATTCATATCAGGATTTCTCTTTCCACACCATTCATTTTCCTAGTACTTAAAAAAATCTTATATTGTTGCTTTCTCCATGGGATCTGCACTGTAGCATTTTAAAATTTACCTACTTTGCATGAATTATATTTACAAAGGGCTTCTGTGTTGTCACAATGCCTCACATTAAGAAAATATGAAATGGACTAAGGGAGAGAGAGCATAACACAGTGGATGCAGAGCTAGCCTTACTGTCAAGAACTAGGTTCAAGCCCCACTTTTGACCCATAGAGACTGTGGTACCTTGGGTAAGTCACTTAACTCCCCTCCCACCCATCCAGGCAACTCTGTTTCAGTGAGAGTGGCTGTCCTTCAGTGGTATGTACCTGGTATCCCCTACATGAACGGAACTGCAGGTCTGGACCAAAAAAACAAAACAAAACAGTGCTACTATGTGTAGGGTATATTGGTTTTAAAGCATAAATAAATACACAGGAAAATATGGATTCAAATAAAAATGTGAGACTGCTATTTTAAAAGTTTTTCTTACTTTTAAAAAATTAATTTTTGTTAGATTTTAAGTTCCGAACTATCTCCCGCCTCTCTCCCTTCTTCCCTCCTAAGAAGGCCACCATTTCTCACACACACACATGTATGTATGTATGTACATGTATGTGTGTATGTGTGTATGTAAAACCATACTATGCATACTTCTGTTTTTCAGTTCTTTCTCTGGAGGTGGATAGCATCTTTCTTCGTGGGTGCTCTGTAGTTGATTTGAATATTTATAATACTCAGAATAACTTAGACATTCACAGTTGCTCTTTGAACAATATTGCTACTACTATATATAACATTCTCTTGGTTTTGCTCACTTCACTCTTATTTCATACAAGTCTTTCCATGTTTTTCAAAAATCATCCCGCTCATTTTTTCTTACAGGACAGCAGAATTCCATCATGACCACATACCATTTATTCCATCATTCCCCAGACGATGGGGATCCCCTCAACTTCCAGTTTTTTGCTACCATAAAGAGTTGCCATAAATATTAAAAAACATAGGTAGGCTCTTTTCCTTGTTCCCTGATTACCATAGGAAACAGACCTAATAGTGGTATTGCTGCATCAAGCGGTATATGCAGTTTTATACTCTTTGGGGATAATTCCATATTGTTCTCCAAAATGGTTGGATCAGTTCACAATTCCACCAACTGTGTTAATGTCCCATTTTTTCCAATCCCCTCCACCATTTGTCATTTTCCCCTTCTATCAGTAGCTATCTCTGGCTGTGTTCATTCTCTCTTACTTAACTCAATTTTATTCATTCATTTTATTTATTTTTGTAGCTTATTTCTTGGTAACTTTATGTTAGGGTCGGGCTCTGCTCCCGGGGTGTGAGAGGTGTCTCAGGCTTCAGGTTTTTCACGCTGTTGTTTTCTGAGCTCTCTCTGGGGGTCTCTGACCTCTTGGTGCTTCCAAAGTTCTAGAAGCCAAGGCCAGGTGTGGTCACTACCCTTCCCCTCTCATGCCTTGGTCTATAAAGTGACCCCAGGTACTCTTCTCTGGCCCCACGCCCAGGCCAGGGCCCTTAGCACCGCTGTCACTTCAAATTCTCTTACTTCCTTCAGTCCCTCCATTGGCTACAAGCCTGTTTACCCATCTGGCCTGGGCCCTAAACCTGGGACTCCACTCTCTGACCACACTCACCTCCTCCTCATCCTCTTCCTTGTCCTCCTCCTCCTCCTCCTCACCACAGCCCAGTACCAAGGCTGGTCAGCTGAGCCAGTGGAGGCCTTCCCCCCACCCCAGTCTTCCTCACCAGCCTCTGAGCCCCTGAAGTTGTCTTAGGCTGGACATCTGCTTTACCCCAACTTAATTGCTTCTGCTGCTCTAAAATTTCCTTTGAGGCACTAGTGTGGGGGAATTTGGGAGAGCCAGGCAGATTCATTCCACCATCTTCTCAGAATCCTCCTCTAATGAAGCTTTTTTTTTTTTCATTTGTACAGAAAACATGGATGGTACAAATAAGAATGGCAACCTCTTGCTTCATGAAGAGATGCGAGACAAAGAAATCCTCCTTCACTTCGCCTGCAGAATCCTCTGAGATCTAAGGACCAGAAGGCAATGGCTGCATTTACTATAACTTTGTGGCTAGTGATAGGGGCTGCTCCAGTGATTTCATTGGTATGGAGGACACCCCCTCCCCCAGATGAACACCTTCTCAATAACTTTGTTAAGCCTCAAGGAGCTGCCTATGGCTCTGGAGGGTCTAAGTGCCCACCATGGTCAGTCAGACAGCTGGTATGTGTCTCCTCCCAGGTTTTCCTGGCTTCAAGGACAGCTTTCTGTCCACTACGGCATGCTTCTTCTAACTTCTTATGTATTTAGGTTTCAAGCATCATTTTTATAAAGTTATTATAACCTGACCCTGATGATCAACTGTGAGGACATAGTGGTACTCTAGAATATGAAAATTTGGCTCAAGAAAATCACCAGGGCAGAGGTTATGAGATGGAGATATTCTGGGAGCTCCCAGTGAGCAGCATTCTGACTTTCAGAACATTTGATATTATTTCCAATAGCCTCAGATGTCCAGGTAAGATTAAAAACTGAACATGAGGGAATAATGGTGGAAGCTCTTCTGTCTCTAAACCAGGGAATCTTAATTTTAGGTCCACGAATCTTTTTTTAAAAATATATATTTTATATATATATTATATATATTACATATATAATATATATATAGACAACTATTTCAATATAATTGGTTTCCTTGATAATCCTACGTACTTTATGAATTCTGACAAGGGGCCCATAGACTTAACCAAACTGTCAAAGCAATCCATGGCACGCACAAAAAGGCAAAGAACCCCAGGGGTCCCCTGATCACACTTTGAGAACTTCTGGATAGTGGGAAAAGGCTAGGAGTTAGGAGAGACTCCAGTTCAAATCCCATTTCTAACAGTAGTTTATTGACTTGTCATTTAAAATCTGAGCCTCAGTTTCCTCATATGTTATTATTTTGAACAGTGCTTTTTTAAAACTGTGAGTCATGAATGGAAAAAATTTAAGAAGCCCCTGATTTTTTCCACCCTTCTTCTAGCACAATGGATGACTGACAAAGCAATGCTATTTATGGCCTAACCATGCAATACCCTCAAACTTTTTTTGGTCATTTTTATTTTAAACTTAGTGCCTTGGCTATGAAAAGCTAAACAAGAGGGCCCACACTTTCTTACCCAGAATTATATGGATATACAATCCTCATTTTTCAAAAATTGCTTACATTTATTCATTTTGTGTATTTTAGGTTTAAAAAAATGTACCCACAACTAAGGTCCAGTGAAAAAGATCCGTGGGCTTGGGAGGCAGAGGACCTGGGTTCTGTCACTTACTGTGTGTGACATTGGGCGAGTCACAAGTTTCTAGACCTCAGTTTTTCACCTGTAAAATGAGATGGTACTAGGTGACCTCTGAAGCCCCTCCTATGACCCCAATGAGTAAATCAGAAAACTGAAATTACTTTTCTCAAAAGAATATTGTTTTTCAAGCACAACTTATTTGTGTTTTCCCCCATGTCATCAAACTCTTTTGATCACTTTTGAAGGTCATTCCAGCATATTCCTTTTATTTGACAATGACCACTATTTCACTTTTATTATTTAAAAAAAGCTTCTAACTGTTCATCAGTTACTTTTTCCATTTATTTTATAGGCCATAAAAATTCAATTAGACCAGAATCAACAATCAAGAAATATATTTGCAAATAGCTATGTTATTATTAATAATTAAGTAAAATGATTAATATAATAATAGGTCCTAGCACTTATGGAGTGCTTTAAGCTTTGCAAAGTGAGAAACTGAGGCAGAGGTTAAGGAACCCACCCAGGGTCACACAGCCAGCAGGTATCTTTTTTTTTTTTTTTTTGCTTTTTGGAGCGCAATTGGGGTTAAGTAACCTGCCCAAGGTCACAGGGCTAGGTTTTTGTTTGTGTGTGCTAAGTGTTTGAGGCCGGAACCGAATTTAGGTCCTTCTGACTCCAGGGCTGGCGCTCTACTCACTGCGACACCTAGCCGCCCCGCCAGCATGTATCTAAGGTTGGATCTTTCTGACTCCAGGTCAAGGATTCTGTTCACTGTGCCACCCAGCTCCCTTGGGGAGGGGGCACAGTAGCATCTAACAGTGCAGACTGTCTTAAGAGTTTGGAATATATTGATAGGAAATAAAGACACAGAGATATCGGAAAGTTAAAGATAGGGGTGGCTAAGAGGCCCATCAGATAGAGCACGGGCCCTGAAGTCCAGAGGACCTAAGTTCAAATCCAGTCTTAGGCACCTGACACTTACTAGCTGTGTGACCCTAGGCAAGTCACTGATTGCCTCACCAGAAAACAAAAACAAAACAAAAAGTTAAAGATACACAAGCCTCCCAGAAGATATCAAATGCAATTCCACAGGTGTCTTAATTCAAGACATGGCACTGTCACAGTGAGTGTGTTGGTGACATGAAGGTAGTTGGAAAACTTAGATGGCAGAAGAAGAGTTGGGGACCTGGACAGAGATAGTTAAGCTTACTGTAGTCTAGACGAAGCAATTCACTTGAGCAAAAATACAAAACAAAGAACTTCACACATGTAAAATGGTGTACAGGTCGTTCTATATACCCATGTGACTGATCTGTGGGTTATTGATGAATGCTAACTTTATAATTGATGCTTACATAAATGTATTATCTCATTTGATTCTGACAACAGCACTGTAAAGTACTAAAGATATTACATTTTTTTTACAGATGAGGAAACGGGTTCAGAGAAACTAAATGACTGGTCGATAGACTGTTAGAAATGGGATTTGAACCTGGGTCTCTCCTGACTATACTGGTGGGTCACCAAGTGTCATCTAGGACCTCTGGGGATCCTTGAGACTCTTCTAGAGGTCAGGGGGCCAAGTCAAAACTTTTCATAATAAGACATTTTAATTTCTAACGCAGCAAATACTGATATAATCCATGTGAACTAAAGCTCTTTGGGGTCCTCAATTTTTAGGAGTGTGGAGTCCTAAATCCCCAAAGTTAAGAGAACCATTGCACTATACCATGGTGTCTCTCAAGTAAATGTTCAACACAGAATCCTAGATAAAGGAAAGAAAGGTGATGCAGGGATTTAACACTAGTCATTGATATGCATATGGTGCTTTTAGGTTTGTAAAATATTAGGATGTTTATGTATGTCTATATATGTGCATATATATGCACACCTACATACATCCCATCCTACTATCCCATTTGTGCCTTACAACAACCAGATGAAGCAACTGAAAAGGGAAAACAGCATGTAAACATTGCATTTCAAAGGTGTCAGGGCTTTACAGTTTTCAGCATCTGGACCCATCAACTGAAAATAGAAAAATCTAAAGAATAGCAATAATTAAAAGAAAAAAGGTGCTGAATTTATTCAGGATGAATAAGAATAAAAAGGGAGAACAACATTCAAATATATAGGGATGTTGTGTGGATGGTAATGGGAGGCTCTTCTGTATTCACTGGCAGGCAGAGAATGTGGAATAAGTTCCAGGTTGTAGAGTTTGGTCTCATTGCCAAAGAAAGTTTTGAATTCTTCATTGGGGGATTAAGGAAAAGTGTAAATGTCCTTATTGTTGACGAAACAGGTAAAATGTATTATTAAGGCACAGGCCTACCCAGAGAGAGGGCAATATACTAGATGATCACCTAAGGTCTCTTCAAGCCCTATGATTCTATGAATCATATTGTTATGTAACATATGAAGGGTTGGTTTTTCTGGTTTAATTCCATCCAAAAAGGGGAAAATAAATGTTAAAAAAAAAATCTTTAACTTTTCAGGAACAAGTCATACACAAAGGCCTTTGTAAACCCCAAAATGGTAATTCAACTTAGTTTAAGGAATACTGGGGTCAAAAATCGAGAAAATCACGTGGGAAGCAGTCATATGATCTCCCTTTTGTGGAAAAGGTATTTCAAAACATGCTGGACACAGTGAGAAGCAACAGGCACTCAGTTTTCAAATAAAGGTGGGCAAATAGGCAGTAAACACAATATTATGTGAAGGTTTTTCACTGATTTCTTGGCATTTTACACAATGATCCATGGGGGAAAGCAAAAAGCACAAAGCAGAATGGGACAGATGAACTATACAATGAAGGAAAATTCATCATGCCTCTTAAAAGCATGCATTTAACTTCTAGAGTTAAAACAAAAACCCCAATGCTGACCTCCAAATGTACTGTTTTCCCATTCTATTGGTAAATAAATTAATTCAAAACAAATTTACTACTGTCTCATTTTGTCAAGATGGGAAAAGATCATGTATTGTTATAGACCACAACTGCTAGAAAGAGGATTTTTTTTATTAATATTCTTTTAACAGACTAAAAAACAAATGCAACAAGCCTCCTTCCAACGCTCTTTATACAGAATAAGGTACCACCATACGGGGTGACCGGTAGGTACAATTAGAATCAATTGCCATCCAATCCTGAGTTCAGGTAATACAGTGCACACCGAACTAAACTCTTCCACAATATAAGGCACGAGCACATGATCACAAGTAGTAAGTACAACACAATTAAGAAACAAAAAAAATCAGATAAAAAATTCATGCAAACCCATCTACATGAGTATGATCCAGTTTCCAGAAGTACATGTCATGTACACATAACTCCATCATGTTGCCAGTCTGTACACAGCAAGAACTTAGTTATTTCCAATTCTATTTTATACATGTTTACATAAATTCTATAGGTCTATGCACAATATTCACATCTGCAATGATAATGAAAAATTAAAATCTAGGCAAATGGCAATTAAAACAGGATAAAGTGTGGCACGCTTTCATTTCAGAATACCATTCATCAAGCTTGTGTCTAGAAATGCTAAATTAATGGCACATTTAATTTTGTGGATGATAATTATTTGTGGTTTGATAACCAAAGTGCATATAAAATTCTCTGTGGTCACACAGGTCATAATTATCAAAATGTGTGATAATAATCTGCTCTTTACTCAAGGAAAAAAGAAACATCTTAATGACAGGTTTAAAGAAAAAGAATTAGCTTTACAAATCTCAAAACTGTACAATTTAAAAAGAATTGCCAAGAATCACCTCTTTTAGGGTAACGGGATACAAACAATTTCGGCAATTATTATGTAACACTACCACGAGGAAGCCCTATTCAAAATTAGCTCAATTCCACACTGAGAGGTAGTTGAAACAAAATGCTATTCATATCCTGCATTGAGGTCTTCCGTTTATTTTCCCACCCCCATTCCCACCCCACCCCCTTTTTTTCCTTACAAAAGAGACAAATCCTGTACAAGCAGCATTTTTAGTCTTCTTTCTACAAAAGTTCTATAGGTACAATCTGGCATACACTAGACCAGCAAGGCCTGCCTTTTTTTTTTTTTAAGATACCTCTTCTGTGTCTGGATTTGAAATTCTCCAGGTTGCTTTTTGCATTCGGGCCAAATCACAGATCTGGACCTGCCAGTTCTAACTCACAGACACAAGAATGGAGCTTAGCAGCCATGTTTGAAATATGCAGCCTAAGAACATATTTTCATTTTTTTTTAAGGGAAAATGTCCTTTTGTTTCCAAAACATCTTAAGTTCATGAATTAAAAACAGAAAGCTATGTGGCAGTGATAACAGCAATCAGCGTCACTAGCTCAGAGAAAGCATGAAGGATCTTAGGACATTGATGGAAACGAGAAAAGCAGTCAGATTAAACACATAACAGCATTTCTTTAATAGTCTCCATACAATTTTTCTTGTGAAGAGGGAAGAGGCATTCAGTGCATCCCATAGCAAGGGAAGAAGGGAACCAAGACTCTAATCCTGAGGAATTTTCATGATATTTATTCTCCTAAAAACTATGCTAACAGTGATACTGTGTGCTTCTGTTTGCCTTAAAACACTATAAACCAATGTCACTGTGTGTATTGGTTAAAGACATCAAAGGTAAAACTATCTGGGGAATTTTCAAAATAAAAAAGGTCCATTATAATTTTAACTCTTCAGAGTAAATAGTTCTCTAGTCAATCTATGTTTCACAATGAGCAATTCATTTCCTTTGTCATATTTGCCTGAGTGCTTATGCTTGTTTTCTTTTTCTGGGGCTTATTCAATATATTTAATTACTATTGACAAAAGGACTTACATGCATGATTCCATTAACAGCTACACAAAAATATACTCCTTTACAGTGTATACTTCAGATATATGTAACATCATTTATGGCATGATATTTGAAAATAATCCTAGAAAATATTAACCTCAAAAGAAAAACTGCTTAGTTCTAATTTTTCCTAGTTATCAATAATTTTTGATTGCTACATATTATATAAGTTCATAGATTTAGAGCTGGAAGGGACCTTAGAAACCATTGAGTCTTAGCCCCTCATTTTATGAGAAACTGCAGCCAAGGGAGGGTGATCTGCCCAGGGTCACACATCTGCTAAGTGTCAGGGATGACACTCAGGTCTTCATGCTTCCAAGTCTGGCACTCCACTCACTGTACTCATTTTCTTTTCTAGAAAATGTCAATAACTGAGGCTAATGTCAACTTACTTTGGAAATTCCATAATTTCCAAACTCATTAAAACAACATAATAAAGGTCCATTTTTAGTCTACAACATGTTCACAGACTTCTTCTAGGTATGGATCAGTCTAAAAATCAGCAAGATCATCTAGTTCTTCCCTTTTATTTTATTGCTAAGGTCACAGAAGCCCAAAGGGGCTAAATAACCTGCATGAACTCACCCAGTAGATTGTCTGAGCTGAGCTAGAATCCTGATATCTAAGGCAATTGAGCATCCTCTCCATTATATGCAGCTTCCCATTTCAGTTCAGGTTATAAATTTTGGGACTTGTTAATAGACTTATTTGGGGCAAAAATGTCTCTCTTCAAGGTAGCCATAAAGCATTATTTTTTTCAAAGTAAAAAAAATTTCTCAGATCAAGTGGAAAACTAAATTCTGGATCAAAAGTTGTTGGTATTTTATCGCTTTAAAAATTTGCCACTAATTTACATGAAGAAAATATGAAATAATTGAAAATTTAATGTTTCCCTACCACTTAATCAGTGGTGACTTATTTTTCAATAAATAGGCTAACAATATTAATTACCAGTTTTAAGATGCAAAGTCATGAGTCAATTAGACATATACCTAACTTATAGTTTTGGGTGATTACATGAAATAATATATTTTTAGAAAAGCCAAACCATTAAAGAATTGAAAATTTCATATTCCTTAAGGGAAGCATAAAAAGAGAAAAGTTACATGAAACAGCTATTCTCAGAAGCCTAAATTGAAAGTAAAAACAATTTTTAGTATGAAAAAATCATATATTCTCTTCAACAATTAGTGAGGAATCTTTGTGAGATTCTTATTTAGAGGGAGGGCAGGAAAGAGGAGAAGAAGAGCTAAGAAATACAAGGGAAAAAGAGACAAAAATACATTTTAGACAAAAGAAATACTCAACCTTTCCAATATTTCCCCAAGGACACAAACAATTACAAAGTAAGCGATTTGTTTCACCAAAGTCTATGAAATGACCATAAGAGAAGTGAATCAGGATAAAACAAAAACCAGGTTTGAATTTGTGGCAAAGAGTTTTCTTAACATACAGTGTATTTAAAATACCCAAGCAACATTTTTACAACATCAAAATGGTGCAACTGGGCTATGATGTAAATGATACAAGAGTAAAGGGGGGTTGGCAAGTTTTATGGAGCTGTGCATGATTTGGTACAGAAGACGTTTAATGCATACAAACACAGGAGGATGTTAAGGTGCAACAAAAACAAACATTTGCTATATTGAATCCTCGTACATTTCTGTTAGTTAGCTTTCGGAAAAAGTAGAAAAGAAGTTATGAGATTACATAAATGCTTGTGAGCAATGAAATTATGTTTTAAAAAAATACATCGGTATTCTCTGTTCAAAATTTATTTACATTTAACTAGATAATTCTAACCTAGGCATGAAAGCTGTTTTCAGGGTAAGTGGAAAGAAAGCAACAGGTGATGAGCCCAAGTCTCACAAAAATAGAAGAGTTTTACTTGATATTAATAAACATTTCAAAATATACCGATTTTGCCAAGTATTACAACCACTGTCCAAATCAAATAGTAGTCCAAGTCTAGGAAGTGCATTTATTAAAACTCTAATGTTAGTGTAATCTTGTTGGATGACCATGATAACTAGTTATCCTTGTAAGTCATTGAAACACGCATCACAGACACGAACAGGCTTCTTGGAAGAAGGAGTTAAGGCATTTTTGGCTGAACATTCAGCACAAAAGATATTTCCACACTGTCTACAATGATGCTGTGAATGAGAGAAACAAGAGAAATTAAACTTCCAACATAAACTTCCAGCATCACTAAGGGAGGTAGTACATTCACTTCTAGGTATAATGGGTGCAGTCACATAGAGAAATCATTTCTTTCGCATCTTCATAAAATGTGAGAAGTTTTTTTTCCCCTTTCTCATACCATGCAATTTTATTTCTGTTTAATTCAGAATCACAACCTAAACTTTCTTCCAAATAATGCAATGAAATAAAATATTATTCCATATAGATAGGCAAAGGGATATTAGCTTTTACCTTGGAGCACAGGTAATTTTGGGACCAGTAAAACACAATGAAATAGATAACTGAATGTGGACCTTCAAAATCCTAATCTATACTCAAGATTATGTGAATGGTAACAGGGAACCAAATCAAATATGTGGACACCAATTAAAATTTGTCAGTAAATTTCTGTCAAGATGTGCTATCCAAGAGGTGGCTAGATGGCACAGTGAATAGAGCACCAGCCCTGGATTGAGGAGGACCTGAGTTCAAATCCTGCCTCAGGCACTTAACATAAAAATTAGCCATGAGACCTTGGGGAAGTCACTTAACCCCAATTGCCCTCCAAAAAGCAAAAAAAAAAAAAAAAGATGTGCTATCCAGATACAGGCCTAATTTGGTGACTACATATTATTATCACTGAAGGGAGGTCTCCTGACACTAGTTTATATAGGCACAATTCCTTTACATACCCGTCTCACTGTGACTGAAAAGCCTTTCCCACAGGCCATGCAGTTCTGTACCTCATTATCTTCAGCCCATTTTCTATTTAAAGCTTGCGTATGTTTGATCTAAAAAAAAAAATCATACATAAACATAAGCAAAATTATAAATCATTTTCAAGAATAGATTATGCCTAAAAACCTATCTATTGTAAAAAAAAAAAAAACCAACTTGGATGTGTGTGTGTGTCTAAGTATGCATGCACATATGGGTGTGTCTTTCTCAACAAATACCACAAATCATGTTCACACACAATAGATTATTCCTAAAACTGTCCAATAGCATAGTGACAACCATCAACTCATTCATACATTCATTCATTCCAATATTTCTCTACTATGTGCAAGGGGGTGGGGAATATACAAAGATAAATAAGACATGGTCCTTGCCTTTAAGGTTCTTACAACCTAGTGAGAGAAATTTTACACACACACACACACACACACACACACACACACACACACACACACACAGATAAAATGAACAAGAATTAGAATATAATCAAGACTATAAGAAGACTATAAAGAACTATGAGATCAGATAAGGGAGTAATTATTCCTGGTTTTGGAAGGAATAGAAAACCAGGGAAAGCACCATGGAGGGAGAATTGTCAACAGGTAGGAAACAATGGAGGGCTGAAAGTCCAGAGGTTAAAATAACAATAAAGAGGTCCAGAAGGAGTAGGGGATTGGGAGAGGTAGAAGGAAAGTAGACTGTGGTCAAAGAAGAAAATTTCAGGGTTTAAGATCTTGGGTGTATATAGCAAAGTCTGGGGTATACAGCTCTATAATACAATAAATACAGAACTAAACTTCAGGTGGTTTATGGGTTAAACAGGCTTCCATAGGGTGCTCCTGAGATTAAGTCATTATATAAAATATTGGTTTTATATGAGAAAATGTATTCCAAATTCCAAAAGAGCAATTTACATACATTTAGAATACAAACTATCTCCTCCTTCCATCCATTTTTGTCATTCACAAATTGATTCCTGGGCATCACATCATAGGAAAGGAAATATGGAAGATAAGCAGGAAATAGGTTGGGAAGAATGGGTGTTGCTAGAGGGAATCACTACAGGAAGAGTTTAACCCTCCCTTTTCCATTACCATCATTTTGTCACATCCCACATCCCTCTCTGGAATGGCCCTGGGGCAAGATAATACAGGGGACAGAATGTTCCCCTGCAGCAGTAGCAGCAGCAGTTTGAGGGGGAAGAGACAAGAACAGGAGAGGAAGATGTGGGAATGAGGCAGAGTAATTTCTGTTTATGATTGGGGCAGCTGCCCTGTTGTAGCTTTTCATATGCAAGGGACTTACATATATTGGGAATAGATGGTCAGGAACTGTCTGAACATACACAAAGGAAATCAGAAATTCAAAGTGCCAAATTCTATCCCTGGCCAAAGCTAAGACTGACTAATTAATATGAGCTATCTAATCTCAGGCTGGAAAGATGGCCAAAGGAATTCAGAAAACTCAGCAGAATTGCTCCCCTAAGCCATTTTTTCCCACTCAAACCCTAGGCCTGGCCTACCCCTGCCACCAGAGCAGAGTTTCTTGGCTTACTAGCCTGCTCTAGGAGAGAATGCAGCTTCATAGCTTTTCTTTCACTCTCTCCTATGAATTATCACTTGGCACTCCATCCTACACTGCCTTTTGATACTGTCTTGCATCATTCTAAATCTTGACATAGGGGATCTTGATATCTGAGGTAGCAGAGTGCAGTGGACATGTGCCAGACTGGCAGAGGGCCTGAGCTCCAGTCCTTGCTGGCCCACAAACTGTCTACAAAACCTTGACACTGGGTCTTGAGTTCTTCTTCTAACAAAGGAGAAGGGTGGACCACAAAAATCTTCTGCAGGCATCTTTCTGATCTAATTCTCCAGCACCCACAGTGCTGAGGGCACTTTGCCTTGGTCACTGGGACTGGGAACTCCTAGGGAGTTATGCTATTATCAATGCGAATCAATGGCTCTTTAAGAGCAGCCTAGAGTGTGAGGTGAAGTGATTTGCTCAAGAGTCCCAAAGCCAGAATGTCAGGTGCAGGACTTGAAACTGTGTCCCCTAACTTTCAGGCTGGCTTTTTCCCCACTATTCCATCCTGATTCTCTCTAACATGTGGTTTAACCACCAGATGGGCCAGAGATGTCAGAGGTCATGTGAGCTTTAAGCAGAGCCAGAGTGCTTCTGAAAAATGCAAGAATCTTGAGTCAGTCAGGTAAGGCTAAAAACACAAAGATTCAGTAGAACTTCTTGGGAATCTGAGTCTGCACTAGCAGATCACGTGTCACTTTTCCTCCTCTGGATGAGGGAACTGATTTAATGAGTCCAGATCACTGTGTCATCTACCCACCTAAACCATAAGTTCTTGAGGGAAAGCAGCATTATCTGTCCAAACCCCTTATTTTTCAAAGTGTCTTTTCTGAATCCCTCACCACATTTAACACAGAGCAGATGCTCAATGTGTTGAATGGAATTTCAAATAGCAGTTGGTATAAAGTCTCCTTTCTGTGAAATTGGAAGGAATGGCCCACTCAGCCCACATGACTTACCTGTAATGACTGGTTTTCTCTGCCTAATTCCTGCACTGCTGCAGTTGTATTGTCCAGTTTTCTCTGCAATTCTAGTACTTTGGCTTGAAGCTTCTCTATTTCACCCTCACTTTTGAGACACCTATGAAGATATAATTAGACAGTTATGAAAGACAAAAGAGCTCAAGAAACATAAGAGGGACTCCTGAAGTAACTACAAAAGAGTTGAAATTAAATATTCATTATTTACTCCAAGTTATTTTTAGTTTTAAATGGTGATTTAATACCAGCAGGGTCTGTGAATCTATTTAACTCTTGTTTGTTGAGGGATCAGAAAATGACAGCATATTCATTTTAATCAATTATAAAGTACATTTCCCCCAAATATTATAATTTAATCACCTTTCCAACAATGCTCTCCTTTCATCTTGATTATTTTGAATAGTTGCTTCCAACACTGCAATTTCTCCCCGTAAGTCATCTATCTGTTTCTCTAGTTCACTAACTCTCCGTTGGCTGGCCTGCCATTCTTTCTTTACTGTGCCCAAATTCTCATTCAAAGCTGTCACTTGCATGGCCAGTCTTGTTTCATTCTCTTCATGTTTCCTAATTTTCTCTTCCTTTTCTTTTATTTCTGCGTACTAAAAAAAGAAGAAAACAAATAAATATGTAAACACCATCTCATATTACAACTGTAGTCAGATATGGGTGCGAGTGACTTGCTTATCAAATTTCAAATTTTAGGACTATACAATATTATTTTTATGTAGGGAAAAGTGGGATAAATAACATTGTTGGCTTATAACAAGAGACATAACAAGCATCTATTTAATCTAAATTAGCTCCAAGTCTAGGGATCTAAAATGATGGTTAGTTTACAACTCTCCAGTTCCTGTCAGAGTTTATCTTTATTTTATTTTATTATTTTTGCTTTTTGGAAGGCAATTGGGGTTAAGAGACTTGCCTGAAGTCACACCACTAGTTTTTGTGTTAAGTGTCTGAGGCCGGATTGACCTCAGGTCCTCCTGACTCCAGGGCTGGTATTCACTGCACCACCCTAGCCGCCCCCCATCAGAGTCTAAAGTGGTCTTTGGGTTCTTTTTGAAAAAGACTTATGAAGAGTGAAATAAGCAGAATCAAGAGAATATTGTACACAGCAAAGTAATATCATTCTAAGAACAATTTTGACTAAGTCATTTTGAGTACTATAAATACTCAAATTGACTATAAAGGATCTATGAAGGAAGATGCCATCCACGTCCAGAGAAACAACTGATAAACATAAGTATGGTTTTATGTGACCACGCATACGTCTGATGGCAGCCTTCTCTAGGATGGGGTAGAGAGCAGAGAACAAAAGGAAGCTCAGAAGGAAGCACAGAAAAACAGAGTATGTAGTATTTATTACACAGTACACAATACATAGTATTTATAACAAAGCTGGTTTTTTAAAAGTAAACAGTGAAATGGAAATTCGTGGTTTTATACTTACTCCTCTTTTTATGTTGTGCTGCGTACATGGAAATTTTTTTTGTCTTTTTGTGTTTAAATTTAAAATGAATAACAATTAAAGAAAAAAAGACTTAGAATCTCAAAGTAGTAATGTGATGTATGAAAAATATAAAACTCTTCCCTTAAGTGTTGTATCCTTTCTCTACACAGATCCTACACTCTCTCCTACTGGCCTATCAACAGGTGACTTGGAGGCCATTTAATTCATGGTTTGAATGTGAAATTATACCTTAAAATAACTGAATTTTAGAATTAAAATTTCTATGAGTATTTTTTGGTTTTAATTCAAAATAAGAAAGCCAGATGCTTCCCATTGAGTACATAACAGAAGGAAAAATACTGTAACCTTTGGTCATTATGATTCTAAAATGAAATCCCATTACACCCTGTAAATGTTTATTTTGTCTAAATAAATGCTTATAACATGACAATATGTTTGCCACCATTTTCCTTTTCTACAAAGGTGTTTTTGTTAACTTTTTGCAACTATCAGGGAACGTGTTTAAAATACAAGCATGTTTGCTAAATGCATGCTAATGCTAATGTCCAATAAACCTGTGCTTTCTCCAGCAGGAAGAGTCCCTCCACCAATTCAGTTTCCAACCCCATTTATGCCTTCTAATCTTGTGCATGTAGTTCTTGCTTATGTCTTTCTATAATTCTTCCACCAAGGAGTCACTAGAAAGCCTTCTTTAAGCTCTTTTAATACTTCAAGTGTACAAATATAATACTCAGTCCATTTGTTCTCTCTTATTTTTGTTAGCACAAATTTAGGGTGGTGGCCATCTGAGCAAATAGGAAAGGAAGCAAGTTGTAAGTAAGGATGAAACGTGGGCTAAAAAAGAAAGTGTTGAGGATGATGCTAAGTTTTCAAACCTGGATGAACAATATCTTCCTCCTCCTCAATCACGAATAAAAGCATCTGGAGTTCACCATCACTTGAAATTTTGCCTTTTGAACATTTTTTTTTTTGCTTTTTGGAGGGGGGGAGAGCAGGGCAATTGGGGTTAAGTGACTTGCCCACTTATTTACAGCTAGAAAGTGTTAAATGTCTGAGTCTGCATTTGAACCCAGGTCCTCTATACTCCAGGGCCTGTATTCTATTCACAGCACCACCTAGCCGCACCCTTTCTTTGAACATTTTACTGGCTACTTTCCATATACTTGGTAATCAGAATTCATGCCTAGTTATTTCCCTAGCTGTATCTATTACAGTGTTGTATAATTGTAACATATGTTTAAAACTTACTAAGGAAGAACTTCAAGGCTGTATTTTATTGTACTAGGTCAACTGCTTCTTTAAAAAACATCAGAGAACAGAATTATATATTCTCTTAATCATTTCAGTAAGAAAAATGAGGACAAGATTTTATCTGTTATAGAAAAAGTATTTGAGAAGGCATATCTGTTCTTAACTCGTGCTTTTATTGTTGTTGTTTAGTCATTTTAAGTCATGTCCAACTCTTCATGACCCTACCTTTATCTTCTAGAAGCTAAACATACTTAGTTGCTTCAACAGATGCTTCAAAGTGGCCCAGTTCCCAATGTCTTCACCCTTTGTTCTTGCACCCCAGTTTGCCGATATCCTTCCCAAAACACAGTACCTAAATGGAATCTGACACTCTGGACAAGGGGAAATAGGGTACAGAATAGGCAGGCGATCACCTCCCTGGCTTTGGGTACTGGGCTGCTGTGAAATCAGACCAAGAGCATAGCAGTTGTATGAGCTGCCTTTTGACGCATGCTGAGTTTACCATTTACTAAAATCTCCAGGCCTTTCTTACATGTTGTGTTGTCCTACATTCCCCATACTGATCAGTGCAATTGGCTTTTTTTTTATCCCAAGTATAGGGCTTTAAATTTAATATGGATAAATGCAATCTTCACTGTTTTAAGTCTTAAGAGATTTGGGGATCCTAGAACTGCCATTCAGTAAGTTAGCTCTTTCCCAACTTTGTGTCATCTGCACTTCCATTCAACTTAGAGAATTTCTTAACTTAGATAACAGCATACCATTTTCTTCTTGATTACCTTTTTTGGGGAAAAGTAAAATCTGTATTTTTCCCCCCAATCTTCTAGAATCTTTCATTCTTTGAGATAATGGGAAAATCCCTTTAAAAACTGGAACATCCATAGTACCTGTCTTTAGGCCAGACTATGTGTCTCTTTCAACCTCATCTTAAGTGCCATTGCCATAAATTGTAAAGCACTTAGCATGGTGCCTGGCCCACAGTAACGCTATATAGATGTCAGCTATTACTGCTGCCCTCTTTCCAGTCTCACCTACAAATGATCCAGCATAGCTAAATCTTGTGCCAAGCTCTATGAAGACCCATTTTCTCAAAAACCTTTTTTTTCCCCCCCGCTGTTTTGAGGAGATGCTATTTATTGTCTTCTCTTATGCTTCCCTTTAATGTATGTAAATGTATTCTAGATCAGTGTTGCCTCTGGCTGCCTTGCTTGTCCACTAGGTAAAATGATTAGTTCTCTGCTAAGAGAAGCGGTTCCTGGATATTGCTGCCTGTTCTTTGTTCTGTTCAGCATTATTTTCGGTTTTCTAGGATCCATTTTCCTTTTTATAAAGTTTGTAAATAGGTCAGGTTAGAGCTGCATGAATAAGTGTTGTATACAATGTCTTCATCTTTATTGTTTCCTGTACTTTGGCTTTTATGTTGAACTGTGCTCTGACCAGATAATGATCTGACTGTAGAGAGCTTATTCTGAAATGGCTGCAATTTCTTTAGTTATTCCTTCTGTTAAGATATGCCCCATTTCATACTTTATGAGATCCTTTAATGCTCCCTGTATCCAGCATCGTTGAACCTGTCTACAAGTCTTTGTCCTTTGTCCTTCCTGGATTTTAAGTCACGTTTTCCAACTTCATCCTTCTCATCCACTCTGGATGGCATTATTCAATATTACAATACATGGATGCTGACAGGCTACAAGATCTTGTCAGGCTTTACAGTTTACTATGGGTGCAATAAGCAATCAATCATCTTCTTGGTGGCTTGTTTTGTATACTGTGAAAAGTGCAAGGTGAGATAATCCAGTCGATGATGCCCTCTGGTTGCCTTAGGGTAATGGTGAAACAAATGCCAAGGCCTTTATTCAACCCTGTAAGGGGATACTTTGTGCCTGGTGGTTTAGCCATAGGCTGAACATCAGTGTGGATTAGATTCAGTTTCTTTATTAGTGTGTCTCAACTAACAGAAAAGCTTGGCTAAAGATTGCAGGTGAAGAGTAGAAACAGTTGGATGACTTTTATGCATGACATCCAAGAACTATAGCTCTTAGTAACCTCTTCCCCTTTTCTACCTGCGTTTTTATCAGAGCCCATCACTGAGCAAGCTGAGAGCAGCAGATGATGGGGAGCTAGCACACACTGGTGACTACATGGACAGAGAGCAAGGCCAGGAGTCAGGAAAACAACTCTTCCTGAGTTCAAGTCTTGCCTCCGGACACTTCCTAGCTGTGTGACCCTGGGCAAGTCACTTAACCATGTTTATCTCAGTTCCTCATTTGTAAAATGAGTGGAAAAGCAAATAGCAAACCACTCTAGTATCTCTGCCAAGACAATCTCAAATGGGGTCACGAAGAGTTGGACAGGACCAAAAGTCGACTGCCTGGAGTATGTATTTGGATCAGATCATTTCATGGGTCACATACAATGCCTAGAACAATTCACTATCTGGTGGCTAAATTTGTCAGGATGAGCTTCTCTGGAAGGGACTCACCTGGTCCTCAGCTAACAGACACAGTCTAATATTAAGCAGCTCTTAGAGACATTTTGAGCTTAAAAGATGATAGATTCTGTGCTCTGGTGGCATCACCTTTAGCATAGCCATAAGCCACCTCCATGCCAGGAAAGGGTAGAGGAATAGGATTTGCTTTTTCTCATTTTTATTTAAAAGAAAATCCTAAAACTGGTTAAGTTAGTATAGTTATTTCCAAATACCATTCTTTTTCATTAGATTTTTTTTAATAAAAATTAGCCTAACAGATGAACAAGATACAAACACATAACCACAATACAAAATAATGTATAATAAAGACAGTAAAGATTAGTAAAAGTGCTAGACGAGGCTCAAAAGGCTGTTACTGATATGAGTCAAAAGAAAGCTTCATGGGAAAGGTGTCATTTTAGAGTGGACAAGGACTCAATAAGAGATGAAAGGGAAGGAAGACCTTCCAGGAAGAAAAAAGGGCAAGAAGGCAGAAGCATGATAGGCAGGTTTAGGAGCTGAAGAGTAGCCCCATTAGGATGGAGAATGGGATATCAGGTATGGACATAGGGGATATGAAAGGGAAAGTAGCACAAGATTATTTTACTTAGGAGGTAACAGGGAGCCACTGGGGATTGATGTGAGCAGATCTATGTATAAGTGGTAATTTAAAAAAGGATTGTTGGGAAAGAAACTTACTAACCAATTTGGCTTCCTTCTCAGTGAATTCTTTCTTCAGATCATCTTCAGTCTTTTTCAACTGATCTTTTACTACTTGTTGGTTCTTCTTTTCCTGTTCAAGAGCTGACTCCAGGGTATCTAATTTGCCCTGAAGGTCTAATTTCTGCTGAATCAATAACTGTTTGGCATCCTTTAGATTTGTTATTTCCTGTTAGAAAAATATAACACAAAACTAAGAATCTCAAAATACATCTACAAATTACCTGTAATTAATAATCTAATAATAATAACTTATGATTTTGTTTCAATTATTTGAGAAGGTTGCCTTCCTTTGTTTTTCAGGCTTTTAAACTCATCCTATTTTCATCCCACTTCCACAGTCTTCTTCTGAGAAAATAATATTTTTCTAAGTTACAAAAACTTGGTAGACAAATACAAGATTATACATAGTGACCCAAAGTTGCTACCCTTAAGACAAGATATTTCGAATTTTCTGTGGTATGGAACAAAAAAGAGGTCAGTCTTTAAAAAAAAACAAAAAACAAAAAAAAACAACTGAGCCATGTGATCTCTAAAAGCATATTTTTCAGTTATCTGGAAGTCAACTTCACAAGTATCTCATCTCTTCCTTCAGATGACTATAAATTAAATTCCTTCATCAAATCTCAACAAAATCAAAACTCTTAGGTTGCCTTGTTTTTATTCAAGTGGTCATAAATGAAAATCAGACATAGTAAATATGCAAAAGTAAAAGGATGTCCTAGCAAGGATTATGTCATAGGTTCAAAGGATCACACAGCCTAGAAGAACCTGAGAGGACAATTAGTCAAATCCCCTCATTTTACAGAGTAGCAAAGTGAGGGGGAATGAATTGTCTGAGGCTACATAGGAAATAAGCAGGTTTGACCCCATATCTTCCAACTCCAGAGCCAATACTTTTTTAATGTCCTTAATCTTGTTAAATCTAATGATTTTCCTTTTCTTTTAATAAATCTGAATCCTTATGTTTTCCCTTTAACTTTTGATTTCAAAGAAACTTCAGCATTTAGATATGTTACATTGGCAAGGTAGTCTATCAAACATGGTACTTGATACAAAAGCATGCCAAGTCAGAAAACAGACATTACAACTCACCTTCAGGCTTTCTTGTTTGCAGGACCCAAGTTCTTCACTCAATTTGGAAATTTCTTTTTCCTGTCTACTCTTGACTTCTTGTAGTTCCATCAATTTGGACTTCTCATTAGCTAATTCTTTTTCTTTCAGTGACTACAGGAAAAAAATTTTAATTGCAAAGTAGCCAATTCAGAATCAAAACATAAAGCTATATTTTTCTTATTTGCAAATTTATTTAACTTACAGGTAATTGAAACACTATATAGTTTTCAAAATTATATCAATAAAACGTAAAGGATTCATCACAAAATGCTGCCTGATCTTCCTATCAACATACCCTTCCAAATTGAACATTACTTATAACAAGTCCCTTCCACTTTTTACATCTCAGATAGGCTCTATAAGTTGATGATAAGTCATTATTTTGGTTATTTTATTAAACCAAAAATGACAGGTTTCTCCTCATTTTGTGAGATTATGTATTTCTCTACCAAGAAAAGAGCTAAAGATAGATATGGTTTAAATTTTCTAAGCCACTAAAAGAAAAAGTTGCTATTTTCACATTCATAGCCTAAAAACATACATTTTACCTTATTAAAACTGCAATAGCACTTTCTACTAGAAAATTGTAACTTCTAACTGAGGAGATTTTTAATATAGTTCAAAATCGTTTCCAGACTCTTTTTCATCCTAAATATGCAACCAAGGGGCTAAAGATCAAGTAATATAAGGGCTGGCTTAAAAATATTGGGAGGGATTTAGAATGGACAACTGATCAAGTATCCTGTAAATTCCAGAAGACCAACAGATGGAAGTTACAGGGAGGCACATCTGGACTTAACATAGGGAAGAATAAAAGTCTGAATGCTACAAAAATGATGTAGGTACCCATAACTGAAAGTGCTTACACACAGGACGCTGGATGAGGAACACTCTAAGAGGGATCCTTCTATTGAGCAAAACTGAAAACCTCGAGGGTCCCTTTGAAAACCAGAGCTCCAGATTTAGGACAGACACAAAGAAAAGTTACCTTGTCTTTTTGCATAGACTGCAGTGTCTTGCCCTGTTCTTGCAACTGCTGCTCCTTTTTGGAAACATCTTGCTCCAAAGAGGCCTTGGCAGTCTTAAGTTCTTGAATCATTTTATTTTGGTTTCCAAGTTGGTTTCGGTTTGAAATCAAGTCCTCCTGAGCCAGAGAGAGCTTTTCTACTACAGACTGAAAAAAAAAAGGATTTACCAACACTTGTTAATAAACACTACAAGAAATATGAACACTTTGGATCACACTTTAATCAGAACAAGTAAGAGAAAGAATTCTCCATTAGGTTGTCTTGCTTAATAAAAACAAAAACAAGTCCTGCAATGCTGGGTTTTTTTAATTTTTAAGAGTAAAAGAATGGCATTTTGAAATATATGGAATCAACAAGAGTTTACTGAGTCCTTCTTAACACTATATTCAGCATTCTCTTAAGCACTTTGGGGGATATAGAGGAAATATTTGACTTGGTCCTTGATATGAAGGAGTCTAAAACCATGTTAGAGAGACAAGGTAATACATAGGAAAAAGCAAACATAAGATAGCAACTAGTTTAGGAACTAGATTGTGAGGTTCACACTAATGCTGGAGATTTAGAAAAAGCCTTAAAATGATAGAACCTTTAACAAAAGAAGGAGGATGCTTTTGCAAAGTGACTTTATTACACATCAGTTGAAACAGGGATAACAAAGGAAAACAGAAAAGGCAGGTGAATAAAAGATGAAGGGAGAAGATGGGGAAAGATTCTTCTTTTCAATGCTTGGCTAAGGATCCAGGTGCTAGCTGTCTCTCCTTGCCATAGAGACTTGGCCCTAGCATTAAGCAGACTACCCCTCTAGCTGGGAGCTGTATTGGCATAAGGAGTAGGAAATCATCGCTACTTAATGGTCAGTTGCAAAATGTTCAAAGGGCTGGTGTTAAGAAGGCATACTCAGACACATAGTGAACGTAAATACACAAGACCAAGAGTCATTTTCTAAAAGGTAAGTGGTCAAAGGATATGAACAAATAATTTTCAAAAATAAAATTGTAAATTATCAACAATCATATAAAAAACTGTACCCAAATCACTAATATGAGAAATATAAGCCAAAACAAGTGATATTTCTTTTAAACACTCATAAATTAGCAAAGATAATGGGGTGAAAATGGTCAAAGCTGAAGAGGCAGGCATATAGTTTGTAGGACTGATTTGGTTTAACCATGCTGTGAAAAAAAACTGTGGAATTATGTAAAACCTCACTTGACTGTTCCTGCTCTTTGACCCAAGATTCTACTGCTGGGATTATACCAAGGAAGTTAAAAAGAGAACAAGACTGATACCACATGTAACAAAACATTTATAATTTATGACAAAAAATGTCTAAAATAAATTTTTTCTGATAGCACAAAACCAGAAATAATGTAGGTGTCCAAACCCAATAAATGGCAGAATAAACTGCTCTAGAGCTGGCAGGGACCTAAGAAGCCATCTGGCCCAACCCCATCATCTTACAGTAGAGAAAACTGATCTATGACTGTAACAGAATGTCACCGAGGGCAAAGACTGGTTTATTTGTGCTTACATTCCTAGGATAGTAGGTGCTTTATGAAATGCTTATTGAAGGAATGACGTCACAAAAATGACAAATGAATGAGGAATCCAGGGAACTACAGCAATTTAGGAGAACTGATACAAATCCATATGATCTCTGGGTTAAATGTGGGGTTTACTGTGATCATTTAAAAATTATTTGTTTTTAGTCTGTTTTCTTCCAGTAACTTCCCTCAAAAAAAAATCATCCTCATCAAATTATCCATTTTTACAGAAAGAAAAAAAATGTACTTTAACACAATATTTTATTTAGTATTTTATTTTTCCCCAGTTACATGTAAAAGCCATTTTTAACATTTCTTTTTAAACTCTGAGTTCCCAGTTCTCTCCCTTCCCATCTCCCCATGCTACTTCATTGAAAAGGTGAGTAATTCAACATAGGTTATACAAGTTAACGTAATATTTTAAAGTAAACCTCTGTAAGAAGATTTTTTCCCCCTCTTTTTAAAAAAGTAACCCTGTTTAATATCTGATGGTAGGAGATTGAACGGGGATGGTACCCAGATTCTCAGAATCTACTTTAAACTCCAACAGCTACATTTCTTTGAACATGATCACATAAATAATCCAAAGCACAGTGTTTATGGTCAAACCTCATTTCTATTTTTACTTAACAAAGGAGAGAATCTAATAGACATTTCATTTAATAGTCAATTTAAAATGATAGTTCATCAATATTCCAGTAGGTGGTGCTAAAAGCACAATTTAATTCTGACCCTTTTCCTACTGGATATCATGTGGGTCCAATTAATCCAACCAACAAAGAAGATTGTGAGATCTGCTCATTTCATGTGAGATCTGCTCATTTTACTGAAACAGAAATAAACCATGATGGTTGTGGGTGACTTTCTGTGAAACAGCATAATCTTACTTTGGCTGGCTTGTTTCTCATCAGGCTCCGTCCTAATGTCCTACTACATCGTTTGTTTTTCTTTGACAAAAACATACAAAAATAAAATATAGAAATTATCTATCTTATACTTTCTCAAAAATCATTCCAGCTACTTTACAATCTAAATTGTTTCTTGTAAATGTCATTCACATGTAAAACAGTGAACAAAGGGCTGAATCAAGAGCCAGACAAGACTTGAATCTGAATTTTAACTCAGACATTTACTCGCTGGAAGTTGTTGTTCAGCTAGGTCTGACTCTTTGTGACCCTGGTGGACCACAGATAGTGTCCATGGGGTTTTCTTGACAAAAATCCTGGAGTGGTTTCCCATTTCTTCCTCCAGTGGATTAAGGCAAACAGAAGTTACGTGACTTGCCAAAGTGCATACAGTAAGTGTCTAAGGCTAGATTTTGAACTTCCTGACTCCAGGCCCAGCACTCCATCCAATAAGCCACCTAGCTACCTCCACTAGGGGAATGATCCCTAGACAAGTCATTTTGTCCTTTCAGCCTCAGTTTCTTCATCTGTAACAACAGGGATGATAATAGCACCTATCTCAAAGGGTTGCTGCGGGGAGAATAAATGAGACACTATGTGCAGGGCACTTTGCAAAACTTAAAGAACTATAGAAATGATAGCTATCCTTATCATTAGCTTATATAATGCACCCACCCAGATACTATGCACTAGTATAATTCCAGTCGTTATCATAGCAATACATTAAGAGACAAGGTCTTAGTTCTGGCTGTGCCCAGGACTTTGACACTAAGGAAGTAATTTGAATGAAATGCATCATCCCCATTTTTACAAGGATATAATAACAATTAACAAGCTATTTATAAAAAGCTGTTTGAATTCTCAAAGAGTACTTTAGAGCTCAGATGTCTGGACCTAAATCATAAAATATCCATCCTAAATACAGAGGTATAATGAGAATCTCCTGGTCCTGTGACAATTATCTAGAAGCATTACCTTCTGTGAAATGCTGTCAAACTATGGAGTTCTAAAGATTCTTTAGAATGATCAACTAGGTCATGCAAGATGACAGCTCGGTATCATAGTGGATAGAGTGCCAAGCCTGGAGTCAGAAAGACCCAAGTTCAAATCCAGCACCCCACCTCTACTTATTGTGTGAACCCTGGGCAAGTCACTTAACCTGTTCGCTTCAGTTTCCTCATGTGTAAAATGGAGATGATAAAAACAGTGCCTACCTCCTGGGGTTGTTGTGAGGATCAAATGAGATATCTGTAAGGGATCCATAATTTCATTAATGTGGGTTCTTCCTGCATCAACAAAGAAGACAAGCCCTTTAGGCTTGTAAAGATGATTTTAAGTAACCAAAGGTGTAAGCCTTTCTCCATTTAGCTAATATGAGACCCACAAGTGAACACTGATCCACATCTGAAACATTACTGGGTTGGTAGGACCTGCCAGAGTCTTCTAGAAAACAGGACCACTCTTATGCCACGATAAGGCATGGGGAAAGGGCTTTAGTCAAGGTTTACTTTTCCTACCTGCCATCCTACATAAATCAGTAAGTTCCATCCCTGATCTTTTTTTCAAACTATAGCATTTCTGGTCTATTATTACTGTCTGAGTCCAATATAACTTGTAATAAGTATCTGGTGAAGTAACTCACAAAATCCTTCTCTGCACTTCATCATGCTTTTCAAAGCTATGCCAACAAAACAGGAACTCAAGCAGGTTCTTCCAAACTTGCAATAATTTAAACATAGTCCTGGCAACAAATTTCCAAGGATGGTAACAACCAGGGTTAGAGAGGTTCACACTCACAGGGTGCCACTTGATAAATTATTTGACCATGGTAAACCATGAGACAAAAATAAAACAAATACAAAATTGCCCTCAGAACTGTGTAGCCCCTTCCAAGGGTGTACGAATGGCAACAAAATGGAAGAAAAGGGGGCCAAGGGTGCTAAGAATCATAGTTTTTAGATTAGCTACAGACATTAACTTAGCTATTAGTATTTTCAATGTTAGGGATTGTCCAATGAACAAGGGGCAAGCATGTTATTCAAAGAACTGAATTACAGCAATCTTAACATTTACAACATAAAAAAATCAGAAGACAAAAGTTGTTGCTAAATAGGATAGCTCACAAATTATTCTTGGCAAGGTAAGTATTATAGTGGAAACAATGTGGGACAAGAGAAAGAATACTGGTTCTGGAGTTCAAGGACCTGGGTTCAAATCCTGACCCTGACTACCTGTATGACCCTGGACAAGTCACTAAACCTTCCTAGGCATCAGGTTCAACATATGTAAAATACAAAAACTAGACTAGATGGTTTTTTTGTGTGTGTGGTCTTTTTTGGAGGGGGGAAGGCAGGGCAATTGGAGCGAAGTGACTTGCCCAATGTCACACAGCCATTGTTAAGTGTCTGAGATCACATCTGAACTCAGATCCTCCTGACTCCAGGGCCACTACTCTATTCACTACACCACCTAGCTGCCCTGACTAGGTGGCTTTTGAGGCCCATTCCAGTTCTGGAGCTATGAGCCTAGGACATATTAAAGTTGATCTTAAAATTGTCCAAGGGTAATAAATAAGAAACATTTCATGGGACATTCTGTCAATTCATGTTTAAGGTTTCATGATAAGATTTTTTCGAGAATATCTGTGTGAATATTATGGACAAACATTTGTTGCAGAGGAAGGGGTAGAAAAATTCTAAGAATATCACAAGAGCATCCAATTTAAATTATTAGTGATTTCAATGTAAAGGTGAGCATAGAGAAAGTGATGAAAAATATGTTGGAAAACTTGGCTCAGGAGAGTAAGAGATGAGAGGTCAGGGGTAGCTAGGTGGCCCAGTGAGTAAAGTACCAGCCCTGAAGTCAGGAAGACCCAAGTTCGGATCTGGCCTCAGACACTTAACACAAAAAAAAAACCTAGCTGTGTGACCTTGGGCAAGTTACTTAAACCCAACTGCCCTCCAAAAGGGCAAAAAAAAATGAAATGAGAGGTCAAAGGCTAGTACACTCTCATACTTATAAATCATAAATATTTTCTTCGAGAAGAGAATTATAAATCCCTGGACAGAGAGGACACCAAATAACATAAAAAAATTTGCCTGATTACATTTCAATAGACAAAAATAACTGGATCTGTATAGGCATGGGGAGGGAGAGGCAAGCGGTTACCCACCTATCAATAATACCCAAAGTGTCAAAATATGGCATAGAATTGTCTAGATTCTTATCATATTATTGCAACAATCCATTTATCAAACAATATCTAAGGACAATAATCTTGCTGTGGATGACTAATAAAACTAAATTTACCAGTATAAATCATAGCAGTCAAACAAACTGGTTCATCTCATTATTTCAAATGTACAGTAATTTCACTAGTTATCCTATATACATTTCAATATACTTGACATTGAGAGTTCAGCTAAATCAGCCTTCCTGCTGTTCCTCACACAAAACGTGGTATTCTCTATTTCTATGCCTTTGTACTGGTTGTCCCCATACCAGGAACACCCTCCCTCTTCTGCTTCTCAGAATCTTTTCATTTCCTCCAAAGCTCAGTTCACAGGCCACCTCTGACAGAAGACCTTTTTTGACTCTTCCAACAACTAGTACAAACTATCTCCCTGAAATTACATTAAATTTCTCTGTGTATATATGTGTATATATATATATATATATATATATATATATATACACACACACACACACACACACACACACACACACACACACACACACACACACAGGCATACAGGTATATGAGTTCTCTCAGGGACTATTTCATTAACTTTGTATCCCCAGTACTCAACAAATGGTAGGTGCTTAAGTAAACTAGCAGCTACCATACACATCAAATCGTTTCTATGGTATTTATTTCCAATTACTATTGTAGTGCTAACTGCCCTGTCTTAAATTGCCAAGCAATTTGAAAATTGCACAAATCTTAAGACCACCTGTCAACTGGAAATTGGCTCTTAAGCAACAAAACATCAATGTCAATTCCTATAGATTTTGAATGTCACACTTCTATCAGAGGTATTCAATATCTCTAGTAAATATTTTCCCACAATTTGTACCTTTTCTTCTAACTATATTGAGTTCATTTTTTAAAATGTTTAATTTTGTGTAACTGAGGATCTTTTGCATTTTATTTTTGTTGTAAATGTGACTAATTATGTTTAGAGGTTTTCTAATGTTGAACTATTCTTGCATTTATATTTCCTAGCAAGGTCTACAATCATGCAAGATGTTCACCTAAAAACCACACAGGATCTTACTTACAAATGACCATGTTTCATAACAGAATTGCAAACAGTAGCCTTAATAAATGTATTTGCTAATGAATATTTCCTAAAGACTAAATTTAATCACCCCTAATTATATACAACACAGGACTTATCTGCATATACTTCCATTATAATACTATTTTTCCAGTTATAGTGACTTTTGTGGTTGCATTTTCTTCCCTATTAAATTCTAAGTGTCTTGCAGGAGATGCCTATATCTTAGTTGTTTTCTTTCTCCTCTTGCATTTGACATAAACATTTTTAAGTGAATTGATATGTACAGTTACAAGAAAAAACACAAATTTTTTCAAAATTTAAACACATTTCTTCTCATTTAAGCACTCAAGCTCTTCTACTTATATATAAACCAATATTACCTTTGCTCCAAATACAGCCTCCTCTTCCAGATTTCCTTTATTTCTCACAGGTACCACTCTCTTCTTTCAGTCTCTCAGGTCCAAAACCTTGAAATGATCCCTTACTTTTCATTCTCTACACTCTCTCCCTGTGTGGAATCAGTTGCCAAGTTTTGCAGACTCGCCTTCCATAACATGTGTCCTACTTCCTAGAGCGCTGCCCTGTGAGGGGAAAGGAAGGCCCCCTAGAATTCTCTCGAGCCTCTCTCCTATCCAATTCAATCTCCACCAGTCACCAAACAGATGTTCCTAAAGTACAAGTCTGACTGTGTCCCTACCCAGTTCAAAAGGCTCCACTGGCCCTCTGTTGCTTCTAGGATTAACGATAAAATCCCATTTGGCCATTTAAAATGAGTTCCAGCCTATCTTTATAGGTTTCTTTAAATGTTACTCAACTCCACATTCTTAACCAAGAGTCAGCTCTCTCTTCCCCATCGACGAGCTCCATCTTCCGTCTCTGGGCCTGTGTACTTATCTGAAATGTGCTTCCTCTTCAAATCTCCATTCTGGAATCCCTAGGTTCCTTTAAAGCTTAATTCAAGTGCCACCTCTTACAGGAAGCCCTTCCTAATCTCCCCAATGGTCAATTCTCTCTCCCCACAAAAATATATACACCCATACCTACACACATATATACTTACTGTATCAATCTTGTGTTTTACTATATACACACACGTCATGTCCCTCAACAGAACATAAACTCCTTGAGGCAGGGAGCTCTGTGTGCTTATTCTTAGTGCCTGGCACAGAGTAAAGCACTTAATAAATAAATGCTTGTTTACTGAATTTACCTCACAGGGCTAGAGCTCACCATACCTTGAGATCCTGTCGAGTTGCTAGCAGCTCAGACTCTTTCCCATAGAAGTCAGACTGAAGCTGTTGGAGGTTTTCCTGACTCTTTTGGTACGTGTTTTGTAATGTTGAAAGTTTGTCTCTCTCTGCTGCGAGGTCCTGGGATGACAGCATTATCTGCTGTTGTAGTTTATTCTCAAGCTCTGTCTGAAACACACAAATAGTGGCCTAATAATTACAAGTCAGAAAAATAGCAATGAGACTGTAGAATAAGAAGTTGGATTTATTCAGGAATTAATTCATGCCATTTCAATGAGAGTGATATAAGAAAGCACCAGACTGTATGTAGCTTTGTGTTCTAAAATTCTATTTCTTTTGAAAAAGATTCTAAGTTTGGACCATAATTTTACCAGTGATTAAAACAATAACAACAAAAAAGCTGTTTTCCAACTTAATTTTTAAAAGTGATGAACAAAAATATGAAAAACAAAACAAACCATCTAGTTCAACAATTAACTATGTTTTATGTTCTAAATAATCTGAAGTCAAAGGACTCAAGTTTAAAATGTCCCTTTTAAACCTACTCCTGTGCCCTGGGCAAGTCACTCTACCATCTCTGGACCTAAATTTTCTCATCTTTAAAGATCATTAACCAGCTATGTTTCTGGGTGGTCTAAGAAGTTGATTGATGATTAAGATATAGAGACTAGTCTCCTATGAAAGGCTATTAAAATTATCTCTGCAACAGAGCAGAAACTAGAGCTAATTTGGAATAATGTTGGGAGCCCAAATATGGAAAATCTTATTCTGGATAAAAAAATTTTTTTTTCTTTTGCTTTTTGGAGGGCAATTGGGGTTAAGTAACTTGCCCAAGGTCACATGGCTAGGTTTTTGTTTGTGTTTGCATTAAGTGTCTGAGGCCAGATCCGAACTCAGGTCCTTCTGATTCTAGGGCCGACGGCTCTACTCACTGCACCACCTAGCCACCCCCCAAAAATTTTTTTCTTAACGAAGATTTTTTTTTTTGGAAGGACCTTCAAATGGACTATGCTTAAATCAGGAGTTCTAAACTTTTTTTGTCTCAAGATGCACCCTTTTTGGCAGTCTGATGAAGCCTTCTCAGAATGTCTTTAAGTGCATAAAATAAAATACATGTGAATATAAAGAAAACCAAAGGTTAATGAAAATAAAGATCTAATTTTTTTTCATCTAAGTTCACAGATGCCCTGAAATCTATCCACGGACCCCATGAATTAAGAGCCCCAAGCTTAAACCATCTCAGACAAATGACAACTTAGCCATAGTCTATCATACAACCTAACCACCCTCAGTAACTCACCATCATGGATTTCTTAGATGGAACCTGTCTCACTCATGCTATATATTTTAGCCCTGTTTTCTTTTTATATGGTACTCAGAGGAGTTTATAGATCAGCTGGCCATCACCTTACTGTAAGAGATTTTCATGTATTTGGAAACTCCTGCTAAATTGTGTTTTGGAATTAATTCTATTCACCATGCTAAATGCCTCTGACCTTCTCCCACTGACCTTTTTTTTCCAGTCCTTCACTCCCAAGTTCTCCACATAAAGACTCCAAAACTGAACCATCAGGAGAGAACAGACACTAACCAGTGATGAGCATAAAGAACGACTGCATTACCTCATAATTCCTGCACTCTATACTTCTTTTGACATATTATAACCCTGTTCATTTAAAAAATTTGGACCCATATTTCTGACATACCATTGGCTTCTTACTCCCTGTATTTTGAAATATTTTCATATAAAGCTTATATTTCTTCCCAAAGTAGATCTACCACTCTATACTTGTCTATACTCTATACCTATCATTCTCATCTATGTCTAGCCTCTTTTCTTATTTCCTAAGGTCATTTTTTTTTTCTTTTTGGAGGGGGGAAGGTAGGACAATTGGGGTTAAGTGACTTGTCCAAGGTCACACAGCTAGTAAATGCTAAGTGCCTGAGGCTGGATTTGAACTCAGGTCCTCCTCACTCCAGGACTGATGCTCTATTCACTGCACCACCTAGCTGCTCCTTCAAGGTCATTTTTAATTTGATTTCTTTATGCAAAGGCTGGCTAGTCCCCTGTCCCCATCAGAGTCATCTATTATAAGGTTAATAAACATGCTATTTATTCCACCATAGAGTTCACTGATGAAAATGTGAGCTAACAATAAGAAACATTCTCTTGAATCTAAAAATCCTGGACTAGACTAGCTAGCAAAACAAGATTAGATCCATTAGCCAAAGTTTTAAAAGAAATGCCTGAAAACTATTAACCTCAAGAAAAATGACCGATAAAAATAATTTTTCTTTCTTGCATATGATCAGTGGAGCTATAGTATTTGAAGGGGGGGGAGGAATCTAAGGAACTGTTTTAGATTTTTTTAGACTGTGATTCAAAAATAAGATTTCAAAACCTAAATGAAAGCATATATTTTTATAAATATATTCGTCTTTTGTCATTGCTCACATTTATATTATAAAACAGTGGTTTTATTTTGCCTCCATGCCACTGAATTCTTTTTTTTTTGTTGTTTGTTTTTTTGTGAATTCTTAATACGTAAAATACTGTATCTCACTCTAAGTAGTAGTAATGTTAATTCAGTATCTTCCTTAAAAAAAGTATTTATGCCCAAATAAAAACAGTTACATCACCAGAGCAGGGAGAAAAGCATGTTTTTCAATTAAGAAAAGATCCCAAATAAATCTCTGCTTTATGATGAAGATGGCTCTGAGTCCATAAAAAAAAAAAAAATTAGAGTACATGGAAGAACAAAAAGGAGGGGAAAAAAAAGTTTGCAGTGATGCCTAGAAATCAATTTAAAATAGGTCACAAAATGAATGTTCCTTATGGTCACACTTAAAATAGAAAATAAAAGTTTCTTCTAATTGTATGAAACTGTGACACTTCTGACATTTCCAAATGTTATTTCATTTATTGCCTAAGTTTTGACATTTCCACTCAAAACAATGCTTTTCTAAAAATTCTCAATTTATTTTCTAACACAGGATTATCTAATGTTGCTTTAAATGGAATTAAATTAAATGAAACACCTACAGCTGTGTGCAAAGAATTATGGCAAGAGAAAAGGTCAAATGAGAAACAATCCCTGCTCTGTACAGTCCAGGAAAGATGGTAGGAATGCAAACAAAGACATGGGGCTTTATGATAAACATGCAAGTACAATGGAAAAGATCAATGATAGCTGGGATTGGGGGCGGGAGAAGCCTTTGTAGGGTTAATAGTATTTAACCATGAAGGATAAGCAGAATTTCAAAAGGCAGACATGGAGAAGAGTATGCTCCAGGCACAGCAAAGGTGGGAAAGTGAGAAGACAGGCAATAGGGAGAAATGGATATAGTGAGGCAGATGTATTCAAGAGCAAGCAGCCCATTCTGGCTGGAGAGCAGCATGAAGAGAGGCTGAAACCACAATGGGGAGGAGCATGAATGCCAAACTAAGGAGTTTAAACTTTATTCTACTAGTAAAGGTTGAACAGAATGTCTGAAGAGAAGAAGAATATGAGCAGCATGGTGCAGAAGGGAGATTACTTTGGCATGAGTGAGTAAGATTGACTGAAGGAGGGGAAGAGACTGAAGTGGGGAAACCAGCTAGAAAACAACAATTGTGTAGGTGTGAGGTAACAAGAGCCTGAACTGAGGTTGTGGTAGTAGAAATAAAGGAAGGAGGGGTGGCTAGGTGGCACAGTGAAGAGAGCACTGGCCCTGGAGTCAGGAGGACCTGAGTTCAACTCCAGCCTCAGACATTTAACACTTACTAGCCATGTGACCTTGGGCAAGTTACTTAACCCCAACTGCCCTGCTTTTCCCCCTCCAAAAAAAAAAAGAAAAGAAAAGAAAAGAAAAGAAAGAAAGGGAGTAAATGCAAGAATACTGTGAAAGTAAACTCAACAGGACTTGAAAGATTGTATATGGGACACAAAGGAAGGAGAGGCAACTAAGATGTTCCAAATTTCAAGTATAGATGCCTAGAAAACATAGTGGTACTAGTAACATTAAAGAAGTCAGAAAGAAGAACAGGTTTGGGTAGGAAAATGAAGATTTTGGTTAAGACTAAGAAGAGAGGCCTACTCTGAGGATAGATCCACATAGATGGAATAACAGTCTGTGGGGAAGGGTATGATTATCAGGGTAGAGGAAAAAAGAGGCTCGAGTATTAACTTTGGGGAATGCCTACAATGAAGGAATGAGAAGAGGAGCCATGGAAGAGGACGGGGAAGACAACTGGAGAGGTAGAAGAGGGTGGAGGAGCTACAAAAACCAAGAGAAAGTAAGACAATCAAGAAAAAGAGAGTCAAAATTTGGTGTTTATGTCATATGACAGCCTTAAAGAAGAGCTTCAGTGGAATAGAAGAATAGGAAAGATTAGGAGGGATGAAAGAATGAAGGAGGGGTTACAAAGTGGAGGAAGTGAGTTTAAACTGTTCTTCCCAGAAGACTGAAAGTCAGAGAAAACAGAGAGACAGATAAAAGGGAAGCATGGGCAGAAGGTGAGTTGTTGGGTATTTTTAAGAAAGGGTTTACCCGAGCATGTTAGAAGGAGGAAAGGAAGGATCAGTGAAGAGAAAGATACTGAAAATACAGAGAGGTATGGGGATTACTGGTACTACAAAGTCCCCAACAGACTAAATAACAGGGGGAGGGATTTATCTTTGGCAAAAAGAAAGCTATCTCTACCTCCAAGACAGGAGAGGGAGAAAGAATAGAAAAATAAAGAGGCTTGATGAACACAGGAGGGAACCTGAGGGAACTCCCACCTGAAGGACTCAATTTTCTCAGTAAAGAAGTCAATTTTATTTGCTGAAAGTAAGGAGGACTGGAGATGGTTTGGGAACTTGAGAAGGAAGGAAAAAGTCTTAGTCACCTTTAGATGCAACAGGGAATCAATAAGAAATTAAGAATGTCAAGCAGCAATAAAGATGAAGTTCAATAACATGAATTTGTCACAGACAATCAACATGGATTCACAATTTTTTTAGTTTTAATTAACTACAGAGGAGTGTGAACTGAGAAAGCACATGTTGAAGGCAGCGCTGAAATTACCTATTGATGAGGGGAAGTTAAAACACTGAAGACTCCACTATGAAAACGAAAAATGGATTCAGTTAAGAGTGAAATGGATAAAGGAACAAGAGGAGGTTGTGATAAGACCAAGAAATTTTAGAATTTCTGAGGCAATGCTACTTTCCTTTACTTCTGAGGTAATGTTACTTTATTATTTACTACTATTACTACTACTACTACTACTGCTACTACTACTACTACTACTACTACTACTACCACCACCACCATCACTACCACTACTACTACTACTGCTGCTGCTGCTGCTGCTGCTTTCCTAACACAAAGCACTTACTATGTGCCAAGCACTGTGTTAAGTGCTTTACAATTATAATCTCACTGAATCCTTACAACCACACTAGAAGGTAGGTGCTGTTATTATCCCTATTTTACAGATGAGGAAAACTCAGGCAAACAGAGCTTAAATGACTTGCCCAAGGTCACACAGCAAGTATGTTTCTGAGATTGGATTTGAACTCAGGTCTTCCAAATTTTAGGCCTGGTATTCTATCCATTATCCCATCTAAGCTGGTGCAAAAGGGTAGCAGCTACATAAAAGGTAACAAAAGAACGTATGCAAGCCAATTCATACTTCTTGGCTTTAAAAAAGAGAAAGTGATTTCACAATCATATTTAATGTATTTGCATACTAAAATATTTGCTTCAATGTCCAAATTTTCTATAATTTTAATGTTGAAAAATTTCTTACTTATATATTCATAACCACTTACTTATGTGAAAATCATTAACTTGCTTACTTTACCATGCTAAACAATGAATTATTTTACAAAAAGAGCAATGAATACAGTACCAGACCTTCTGGGAAAGTGTAGTTTTTATTTCTTCCTGAAGTTCTTCTGTCTGCTTCTTCCTCTGCTCAAGTAACTGCTTTAGTGAATTTAGTTTCCCCTGAAGTTGCTGCTCCTCTTTTTCCTTTTCTTTTGAATCATTTTGGACATGCAAGACTTGCTCCTTTGCAGAACTGGGGTGCAACTTCAACTGCTGAGTAGCCTAGGAAAGGAAGAAAAGCATAAGCAGTTTTATCAAATGATCCAAGATCATTCTAGCTGATTACTGAAGTACATGACATATTTCACAGTAACACACAACTCACACTTGTTCACTATCTTTCAAACTGAATGAGTCATCCTGTGTTCTAAGCTTTTCTGTTGAAAATAATTTGGAAATGTAAAGGCTTTATTTACATCCTTTTATAATTCTTACTATCAAAGGAAGAAGAAAATCTTACCTCCTTCTCCTTTTCAAGTAATTTCTTCGATTCATTCTTTTCCTTAATGGCGCATTCAGTTTGTACTTGATGTTTTAGTTCCTTGCAAATCTTTTCCTGTAAAATTCAAACTATATTATCCAAGGAGCATTTTTAAAAAGAGATTGAGGTACTGTATGAATATTTCAAGATATATACTAGGCCATGATGGGAATCATTAAACTATGCCACCATTCAATGGGTCACAACACCCCACATACACACACTCCTACATGCATACATGCGTGTACACACACACACACACACACGCACACACACGCACATACATGCATATATAAACATACAATAAGGTATAAAGAATAACCTGTCTTGCAATGAAAAGGAAAACCTAATAATAGAGAGGTAACATTTACATAGCACTTCAAGGTTTGCAAAACACTTTACAGGATCACTGAGGGCCCCAATGAATGGTACATCTACTCTTGCCTATATGTCACTGAAATATAGACTAGGTATAGGACTTAGAGTTGAAATGGACCTTGGAGGTCATCTAGTCCACTCCCTTCATTTTACAGATAAGGAAACTGAGGTTCAGAAAAGGGGAATGACCTATGTATGGTTCTATGTGTAGTGTGGCACAAGCCACATTCTCAGATTCCAATTCCAGAGATCCTTCGGTATACTATAGACACACAGCCCTTTGGGTAAAGGAGACTGTGTGAAAGAATTGTGGAAAAGTAGGCTGCACAATGCAAGGATCTAAAACAATTCCAAAGAACTCATAATGGAAAATGCCATCCACATCCAGAGAAAGAACTATGGAGTCAGAATGCAGAGCGAAGCAGACCTATTTTCTTTTTTTGTTTGATTTTGGGTTTTTTTTTTCCTTTCTCATGGTTTCTCCCATTTGTTATAATTCTTCTATGCAACATGACTAATGTGAAAATGTATTTAATAGGAATGTATGTGTAGAGCATACATCAGATTACATATCCTCTTGGGAAGGGAGGGGGAGGAAAATTTAAAACTTATGGAAGTGAATGTTGGAAACAAAAAATAAATTGAAAGAAAAGAAAAGAAAAGGAGGCTGGAGCCAGACTGAGTAGATTCCAGACTATAAAGTTTGCATTTTACCCTAAAGGCAAAAGAAGCCACTTAAGTTTTTTTGAGCAAAGGAGTACCATGAACAGGTCTAAACCTTGCAAAGGTTATTTTGGCAACTGGACCAGCAGGCTGGAGTGAAGAGAGACTAGAGACCCCTTAGGAAGCTCTTACAGGCAAACAGTGACTCAGACTTGAACTAGGATGGTGACCATGGGTAGAAAGGAGATGAATGTGAAATATGGTATGGAGGTATAATCAAGAGGAGATGGCAAATGACTGGACATGGAATGTGGGAGAGAAGGAAAAGCCAAAACTATAGGCCTACTGAGGTCATGGGTGAGAGGGACCAAAGGGGAGATTGGCACTTATGGTGAAAGTCTAGAACAGCTCCTGTGGCCAGTATGATGGTGACCCAAGCAGGGGAAAAATAAAAGGACTGCCACACCACACAGCAGGGAGGGCCAGCTGAGATGACAGAATAGTGGGCCCAGAGACTCCTTCCAGAAGCCTTCTGTCAGCTCTGGAACTGGCAGGGTATGAATGATGGTAGGGCACAAGAGCAAGAGAGTCGAGGGTTAAAGCAACACACAACAGAATTTACTCAAGTATGGGGTAAAGACTGAAGAGGAGAACGTGGCACCCAAACACTGGTTGCTAGACTGGAAGAAGGGGCAGAAATTGTGAGGAGATGAGGTTGTAATGGTATGAAAAACAGGTTTAGAAAGAGAGGAGCAGAGGAAGAGATAGAAGAATGAGAGAATATGGTAAGAGATGAGCTGAGACAGGCCATAATGCTGCAGAGGAAGCTAAGGCTGGTGGCTCCCTTTGACAAAGGAGTTCTGAGCTGCAGGAGGCCAAGCTAATCACACATCTGTAGTAAGTGAGCCTAGGGTGTACAGGGGCCACCATGCGGCCTAAGGAGGGCTGAACTGGCCCATGTCAGATCCAGAGCAGGCCAAAGCTTCTGGGCCAATCAGTAGTGGAGCTGGGTCTCTGGGTGGCTGCTATATTTCCAGCCAGGGTGAGGTAGAGACATCCAGCATCAAAAGAACAGAAAAAACCAAGACTATGGCAAGACAGGATAATTTTGAAGTCCAAGACTGTGGAAAATATAACAGTCTCAGGTAAAAATGAGATCTAGAATTCTAACATCCCTGCAGGTAGCTAAGGAAGAACAAGACCAAATGGCCATTCTAGGGCTATTTTACAGAGGAATGTCTTGTTAAAGCACTGGCTGGCTTAGGTGGTCTCTGAAGGAGGGCAGAGATCAAGGGGCCAGACCTGGAAGAGCTTGCTTAAAAGTTTGTGCCATTTCTCTGTTCTTAGACTCTCAAGAGAGTTCATGGCACCTCCAAGATTATTCCTTAAAAAGAACATGTATTATTTTGTTGCTTTACTTGGCATTTGTAACTCAAAGAATGATGAAGATCTTAAGAGATAATCTAGAACAAACCTCTCATTTTTGAGATAAGGAAAACAAGGCAGAGAAGTGAAAGGACCTGGCACAGAGGAAAGTAGCAGAGTCCATTCTTGAAATCAGGACAAGGGCTCTTTTTAAATAAGCAAAATACAGAAAAAAAAGGAACTATAAGATGTCTCAAAAGGTCATCTGATCCAGTTTCTTAATTCAATCAGGGACCTGGATACATATGCCTTCAGGATCAAAGGATTTTAAGAGTCAGAAGGGACCATAGAGCTATCCTCTAGTCCAGTCATGTCAACTGAAACAGAAATGGACAGAAGCATATTGAACACAAATTAACATAATCTATTTTGTTCTGTATTTTTATATATTTTGATAAATATTTCATAATTATATTTTAATCTGGCTCTGTCATGCTGGGAGCTTTTACTGTCTCAGAGTTGAGAGTCTGACACTTCTAATCTAGTCCATCCCCACATTTTACAAATGAGGAAACTGAGACAAGAAGGTTAACTGATTTGCCTGAGGTCACAATGCCATGTAAGAAGCAGTGCTGAGATTTAAACCCAGGCTTTCGTCACCCAACGTAGTCCTTTTCCCAACAGAAAGTGCTTCCTAGTTGCTTTGGCAAAAAATGGTTGCCTATTTAAATCTTACAACTGTATTTTCAAGAAATGAAATTGTATAATCATTTTCTAACTTGTTTTATGTACATCCAATCTAAATTTTCCCTGCCTTTATTTGGATCTATTTCATCTTACGTGGTTTGCATATGGAGTCATCGTCCCCTCATAAAAATCCTTTGAAGAAAATAATTAAGTCTCTTCCACTCCCTGTACCACTGGCCCTCAAAAGGGAGTTAAATGGAAATGCAAAAGAACACAGTAAGTTGCTGAACAAAGACCCTAAAATAATTACACAAAATATAAAATAAGCATGATTTCCCAGAAAAGTAACTAACCAATTCTGCTGAAGCTGTTTTTCCACTCTGCTTTTCTTTTTCTAATTCATTCTTTGAGTCTTTCAAAGACTCTGAGGTTTTTGCTAATTTGTCTTTGGTTGTGGAAAGTTCCTTTACTAAACGGTCTCTCTCCCCCTTCACTTGCTGTAAATCTGACACTGCTGCTTGCATCTTGCCATCCAATTCCTTACGTTGACTTTCTGCATCTTGATGTAATTTCTGAAGCTCTTGCTTAAGGTCAGCTTTTTCTTTCTCATGTTTGGAAAGCACCTGTGTTGCATGTTCAAGGGCATCAGATTTTTTCCGTAGATCCAAATGGGCATTAGAGACGCTAAATGTTTTGTGAAAAAAAGTTTAAAACCTTTAAAAGTCAATATTAGCAGCATATGAATACATTATCCACAATTTTTTTCTTTTGTAGTCTATAAGTGAAATTAATTTAATGACATAATTTTATAGGATAACAGAACTGGAAGGGACTATAGGAGATCAAAGGATCTAAACCCCTTACTCGACAGAGAAGGGACCTGAGATTCAAAGAAGTTACATGACTCACCCCAGGTCACAAAGTTAGTGACAGATCCAAGCCTAGGATCCAGGTCTCCTGACATGCAGTCAATGCTCTTTCCATGATCAAGTATTTTTCGTGCACCTGGAAGGGAAATCTCTCCTTCTGCTAGCCCCTAAGCAACACAGGGGACTTTGCTACTTTCCTTGTTATGGCAAAGCATGAAACACATCATATGAACAGGTTTTGACTATCAATACAACACCTGAGTTGACCCAGGCCTACAGAAAAAGTCTTTTTCTTTTTGGAGTGGGATGGGAAAAAGTATTTCCCAACAACTTGTTCTAGAACCAAGAGGCAACTCTGGAATATTATCACATATACTCTCCATGTAACTTAAAGACGTTTTTTTTGTTTGTTCTTTTTTTTTGGAGGGGGGAAGGGAGGGCAATTGGGATTAAGTCATTTGCCCAGGATCACCCGGCTAATGAGTGTTAAGTATCTGAGGCCACATTTGAACTTAGGTCCTCCTAACTCCAGGGCCAGTGTTCTCTATTCGCTGTGCCACCTAGCCACCCCTACTTAAAGAGTTTTTAAAGATTCCTTGCCAATAGAAGAATAAATGTGTGGCATTTTCAACATCTCATAAACTAAATGATGTGACTGGGTAAGTTAAGACTGGGTTACTTCAGCAATGGAAAACTACTAAATTTCCTAGGAAAGAAATAAAATCATTCATACTTGACCAATATCACTTTGAGTTCACATAAAGGCCTATAGTAGCAGGGGAATCAAATTCCACCTCATCAACTATGTTCTAGTGAGGATCCCCTTCTTTCATAGACAAGATGGCCACTACTGGAGCACCCCTGCATTTCTCAAATTCCACTATGGGGGGGGGGGGTGTGAGCGCACACACACGTGTGTGTGTGTGTGTGTGTGTGTGTGTGTGTGTGTGTGTGTGTGTGTGTGTGTGTGTGTGTGTAGTGCGCACACATACTGTATTTTCAGTATGCCTTATGATCATTATAAATTCTAAAACATTTTAATAAAGAATATTCTCATTATGATGAAAGATGCATAAACAAGCTGCTTAAAGCTAACAGAACTTAAAATTTTCTAACTTTTCATCCTCTGGATCACACATCATTACAACTCCTTTTCCTTCTCTCATGAAGATTTAGGAAAACAGAAAAGCTGAGCACGTGAAAGATTAGAAATGATACAATATCAAATTTCACTAAAGATAAAGTGGTTTTTGAAGTTAGTAATAGGGTTTAAGGCCATTATACTCCTACAACCAAAATAGTTTTTAATAAAAGTTATTAACTAGTCTGCTAACATAGTTAGAATGCCTCCCCAGCCATCCTAAAGAGTCTTGGTCATGTTTCTTTTGTATCTCCTTCCCCAGATTATCCATGGCCCTACCCACAGGAATAGAGTAGCAGCAACCAAAGCAACTGGAACAAATCATGAACTGTGAGACTGTGCCAAGCAAGATTTCTAGGGAGAGCCAAGGCATCCTTTGGTGTCCTCTATGAATGCCAGGTCAGCCATCACTCACAGCAGTTTGGGCTGCTGCCAAGAGAAGACTCCGTGCCCCACTGGCTTACTTGTGTACCCCCTCCCCGAGGCTATGGCCCCAAGTAGTCCCTTCTTTTATTAACTCCCCACTGTTTTATTCAAATTTGTGAGTAATTCTGGGCAACTGCTTTACCCAGTCAACTAGACAGATGACTAAAAAAAACAAAACAAAACCCATATCAGATGATCCAAATTGGTATTTTTCTTGCCCTACTCAAAAGAAGCAAAATGGCTCTACTGGATTATGATAAGGTTTAATTTCCATTTCAAATGAACATCTCAATACATGGATTCAACACATTTGATGTAAACATTTAATAAATATGAAATAATGTCAACAATATGAAACCTTTGTGGAAATAGCAAAATAAACAATATCCACTTTGAAAATATGTTGGCTTACACTTCTCTCTCAGCTTCCAGCTGTTGACTCAGCTCTGCAGCTCGGAGATTTAACTCAGAATTCTGCTGCCTTTGCTCTTGTAGATCATGCAAAATCTGTTCCTTACTTGCTTTAGCTTCAAGAATATCAGCCTCCAGTTTCTATGAAACAAAAAAGTTCAACTTCAGTGGCTATTTTAGCCTAATTAATTGAGACTCTCCTATTACATAGAGCACACATTATTCTACTTTTGTTTTCTCAGGCCAGTCTTCAAAAACAACCATGAAACACTCCTTTAATTATAATAAAAAAAAAATTCTGAATAGAAATTCTAAACAATAGAAAAAAATGTACATGTCACTTATTTGTGTGTATTAAGTTAGTAGGACTGTGATATCATCAGCGTGGAGAACTCCTGGTGTAAAAAAATCCCTCCACTTATGCCGGTTCTCAATCATTCTTGGAAAGCTGCCTGAGCACCAGGAGAGTCAGGGATCTGTCCACAACCAGGACAAGTCAGGGGCAGAATTTAAACTGGTGTCTTTCTGACTCCACTTTACCATGCTGCCTTTACCATGGAAATCAAAAAAATTCAAAAACAAAGGAAAAATGAAATTCCAAATTTACAATAAGAGATAGATCCGTCAGAATAAAGAAATGACATTATCAGTTTAATTCTTCATGTCTATTCTAATGACTGTAGTAATTTATCTGATTAAACTATTTAGATGTTATTATTGAAAAATTCTGTTCTTTATGCATAATGCACAAGGAATACACATAAGACCACTTACAGTATTGTTTGGATAGCTAGACACATTTTAACACATAGTTCTGTACTTGCTAAATACAACAGATAACTAATGTGCACATATATACACATACACATGCACTTGTGCACCACCCCCAACACACACAGTATCCAAAACATTTTAGTGTAGTTTCAATAGCTCAAACTATTACTGGTGTTTAATAGCTTAAAAGTGCACTAAAGCTGTTGGACCACCTTATGTTTAAAACACTCAGAAAAGAAAAAATTTCTTAAACTATTTTATACAACTGAATTTAATTCTAAAAAAATTGGCAGTAAAAAGCACTAGCATATTTCTTAGCATCATTAACTGTATCTCACTGGACTCTGGAGAGCCTGCTGCTGAGGTTACAATTTCACAGAATTTCAAAGTTAAGAGGAACATTTTTTTTCTCCAAGCATGACTCACACTGGAATTTCTTTTCTCTAAGTGCTTGAACAGCTTCTACCTGATGACCACGAGTGACAGAATTCTTATTACCTTCTGACAAAGTCCATTCTATCTATTTCAAGACAGCTCTCATCCACAGGGCTGGATAAAAAAAAAACCACAACTTTTTTGCAACTCCCACCTAACTTTGCCCACTAGAACCAAACAGAACAAGAGTAACCACTCTCCCAGATGGCAGCCCTAAGACTTCTCAGCAGTCTCAGTTTGGTCACACTTGACTTCTAATCTCCTCACTAGTCCAGTTACCTGCTTTTAAAGCAGTCCTAGTGTGATGTCCTTCCTAAAAAAATGAAACCCATAATTGAATACAGCCACTTGATACAACTGAATCAATGGATTTTTATTCACTCCTCTGAAGATGTGGTTGGTCCAGAGCAGAAAATCCCTAGCCCACCATTAACCTTGGACAGAGGGGTCCTCTTAATGACCCATTATGCCATTTTCTTTTTTGCTGCAAAATCACACACTGTTGATTCATATTAAGCTTAAAATCAACTCATTACACACTGGCTCTCTTGCATACTTGAGCAGCTTAAGTCTTGAGCCCAACTACAGAACTTTCCATTTATGTATATTCAGTTTTATTTAATATTTGATCCATTCATTATTTTAATCTATCAATATCTACTGGTACCTCCAGTCTATATCCTAACATGGTAGCTATCCCTCCCAGTTATTATCTGAAAATCTAAGCATGCCATCCAAATCTGAATTATAAATGTCGGAAAAATAGGTAGGTTAATGGGGCACTTCACTGGAGATCTCTCTATAAGCTGATATCAATCACGATAATATACTGATTAAATGGAAGGCTCCAAAAAGACTCTGCTTAACCACAGGGTAATCAGAAAATCCTTGTCTTTCTTTGATGATTCTTTAATTTTTAACATCTCAGGGTAATCATTAACAATATCAGTTTCCATCATATGAAACTGTAGATTAGAATGCGTAGGTGACTAAGAGGAATTTTATAGCAGAAAAAATTTTGTTAAGAAAATGCTTTATAATTATTATTTTTTACAGATGTACACATTTTTACAATTGTTTTATTACAAACCTTTACTTGTCCCTCTAATTCTTCAGCTCTCTGTTCATAAGAGAGCTGTTTCTCTTTTAATTCCTTAATGAAGGTTTCCAGCTGGGTACAGTGGTCTTGCTTATCATGTAGCTGGGCAGTTATTTCATCCAACTGATTACTGATTTTATTGAACTCCTAAAAAGGAGAAAAATTGAAGAGGGTTTCAGTCAGGTTAGCCTACTTTTGCCCCAAGGTTTAGATTACATAAAACTGAAAAGTGTAATCGAAAATCAGCACTCCCAGGTTCCATGATTTAAGAAGTGGAGGGACATCAACCCAGATCTGGGGTGGGGAACCTGGAGCCATGTGAAGCCATGTGAGGTCCTCTAGGTCCTCAAGTACAGCCCTTTGACTGAATCCAAACTTCACAGAACAAATCCCCTTCATAAAAGGATTAGTTTTGTAAAACTTGGACTCAGTCCAAAGGCCACACCCAAGGACCTAGAAGGCTATCTGTGACCTGCAGGTTCCCCACCCCTGACCCAGATCACAGCTTCCCCCCCCCCACCTTTTCCATATTTTCATCTTCCCAAGTTGTTGTGGCTGCAAAAATGTATAATTGACAATCCTTCTGGTAACCAGCTTGTGGTCTGTACACTAAGATAGAGTTCCACTTTCAACAATTTTCTGGTTTTTCTTTAAATGCTTTTCAGGGGAAAATTACTTTAGGAGTCATAACAATTAAGCTAGGGAGAATAAAATATGTTTTAATATTTTAAGGAGGGGTGGCTAGGTGGAGCAGAGAATAGAGCACCGGCCCTGGAGTCAGAAGGACCTGAGTTCAGATCCGGCCTCAAACACTTAACACACACAAACAAAAACCTAGCCGTGTGACCTTGGGCAAGTTACTTAACCCCAACTGCCCTACAAAAAAATATATATTTTAAGGACATGGGCTTTCTTCAGCATGGATGACAGCACCTCTATCCCTTAATGTAGTGTTTCTCAAAGTGTAGTTTAGGGGACCCCTGGGAATCCATGAGGTCAAAATTATTTTCATGATAATACTAACACATTTTTAATTTCTCATGGTAAATATACATACCTGTCTATCTATCTAAAAACCTACATAAACAAAAGTCTGGGGGATAGAGGGGTCAATAATTTTTATGAGTGTAAAGTATAAACTGCTGCTTTTGTAAACAGATATGAGTTGCTGTGGTTGAAGAAAAGTCACCATATGATAATAGTCCTCTTAGAGACTTATAAAGACTAAGGCCTTTATAAGGCCTTCAGACAACATCTGCTCTTTCTCTGGGCCCAGGATAGAAACCTCTCCAGCTGGATGGGCACCCCCTAAATCTCCCACTCTGCTCACATAGCCTCCAAGCTAGGAGGGTGTGGTGGAGAACTTCAGTGGCATTAAGTGTTATTGCTACCAGACTTTTACACTGTGATTAAATGCTCTGAGTCCTCACTAGATGCCAACACGTATGTAGATGGAAGATGTATCTCTGCCAAATCCTCTTTTCAATGTGTATCAGTTTAAGGTATAAGGTCATTGTACTTCCTGTACCTGTTGCTTGTCTTGCAATGCATTCTGAGCTGTATCCAAGTGATTCTGAAGATCTGCTCTTTGAGCTGTTTTTGCTGCTTCAGCAGAGAGCAATAATTCAGTTTTTGCTTTAATCTGAAATAAAATGAAAGAAATCTCTAATTTACATTCAGGATATTGTTTTATTTCACCTTACATATTACATATTACAACCCCCTTTCTGAAGAACTTCTGAGATCATATTAGAAATTATTAGATTAAGAATCAAATAAGAAGTCAGAACCTCCCAATGAAAGTTTAATTAAAAAAAAAAACACCTATTTTCAAGACCAGTTGCTTTACAGTAATTGATATTATTTAATCTCACATATCAGCACAGTCCCAATGTTCACATCTTTGGGTCAAATGCAACAAATAACCTGAAACCAAAACTGAGTGTCAAGCTAAGGCATAGCAACATGTGTTATCTTTAGATTTCCTGGATCTGATGTTGGAAGCACATCTCCTGCCCTTTCAATTCCATCAGTTTAAAAATATGTACTCCCAAAACAAAGCCAAGGAGATAGAGCACAGGGCAGAAAAGTTCATCACATTTAGTGTGTGCCTTACTCCTTCTACTTCAAGTCTTCCAGGGAGTCACTGACTTGGGTTCTCCCCCAGCAGTGTAGACAGCAATGCAATTAGGCTCTCATCCTGGGTGGTTGTCATCTGAGTCTTTCTGTAAAACTGCCACAAAAGCTCCATCCAGCAGACTGGCCTTTATTAATGATTCTTTTCACTAGCACTCCTACTACTGCAGTTACTTTTTTCATCTCAGCAATGTTTCTATGATGATTCATCTCCAGGATCTTTTTTATCAGGCATCATGTGTGAGAAAAAGGGCCCTCAAAAGCTGCTCCCTGAAAAAGAAAGCTATGGTGCTTTCTAGAGTCTACCTATTATCAGAAGCCAAGCAGCTAAAGCAAAGACCTGTGGAAGGGTCCCCAAGACTAGAAAATTAATCTCTCTGAAGGTACTTAATTTCAAAAGAATGAATTTGAACTACTTTGTGCTAGAATTCAGTAACTTTAAAACAGTAATAATTTCTCAACAAATTTTCCTTTTAGAACTTTTCCCCATGATAAAAGTTAGAGGGAAAGTATGGAGTGGTAGAAAGAGAAAGTCTGCTGCCAAGTCAGAAAGAACTGGGTTCAAGTACTTCATGTGACACCAGTTTTGGGACCACAGGCAAGTTGCTTAAACACTCCATTGGCCCCCAGTAATTTTAACACTTGAAGTTACAAAAAGACTAGCTGCCAATCTGTATAAGTAATCACAGGTTCTCTACACCAAAGAAAAAGTGAGACAAGGGGGAAAAAAATAAAGAAACAGTAATTGGAAGAAAAAGGCATAGAGTTAGCAAGAGAATGAGAAAGAAATATAGGTAGAGTGTTTCAAACTTTGAATAAGAAAAGTCACTATTTAGAATTTATGAGTAAAGGATAAGAAATAAGGGTCTACACACTAAAATGAATAGTCATATGGAATAAAAATTGAGAAGAATGAAGAGTACATTTATTTCTAACCTTAAAGAACAAGAATAATAAGCTAAATTTTTTTTAAAAATCTAAATTACTGGGGCGGCTAGGTGGCGCAGTGAATAGAGCGCCGGCCCTGGAATCAGAAGGACCTGAGTTCGGAGCCGGGCTCAGACACTTAATCTGCACAAACAAAAACCTAGCCGTGTAACCTTGGGCAAGTTACTTAACCCCAATTGCCCTAAAGGGGAGGCTAGGTGGCGCAGTGAGTAAGAGCGCCGGCCTCGGAGTTTGGATGACCTGAGATCAGATCCGGCCTCAGAAAATGAGCACCCACGCATAATTCAAATGACTAGCCATGTAACCTTGAGCAAGTTACTTAACCCCAATTGCTTTAAAAAAAAAATCTAAATTATTTCACACAAAACCTAATTATCTGCTAACAGAACACAGGATTGTTACATTAAGGAAAATGTACTTATTTGAGAGATATATTATTTGGCTTGAAAATCTTTAAAATTTACAAACTCCAAACCTGTATTAATAAATGTGTCTTAGTTCTAGTGACTTAATATAATGCCCTATAAAATAAAACCACTTTCACATGCACATTAAAATTTACCTGTTGTGTATAATAATTGAAAAAATAACTGCTGGCTACCATATGTGCTAGGTACAGCATCACAGGATATTAGAGCAGGAAGGGCACTATACCTGAATCCGCTAATAATCAGAGATGCTCCTGAGCAAAGAACATGCTGTAAATGAAGTCGTTTTCCTAATGACATACTTGACAATTTCATAGCTGTAATACTTGGGAAGAAAATGTTTTGCACTATGCAGCTAGTTCCTCTAAGGGCCCTTCACAGAAAGCTAAGTTCAGGCCTCATAAGGACTGTCATGAGACCATTGCCAGCTCTTAGAACAATCGCAAAAAGCGTCATTTTAAATGTGTGCTGAATCAATAAACAAGTATTATGAAGTGCCTACTATGTGCTAGACACTATGGTAGGCACTTGGGGAAATACAAAGACAAAAATGAACTCATCTTTGCCTTCAAATAGCTCTGAGTGACTAGTACTTTACATATCTTTTTGGTCTTTGTGATACCCCGGCACAGTGATTGTTATGTTCATTTCGCAGATGAGAAAACTGAGGCTCAAGGAAGTTCAGTGACAGACACTAATCACATTTTCAGGCTGGAAGGGATAGAAATCACCCAGTCTAATCTTCACAATTTAAGATGACAAAACTGGGCCCAAAGAGGCAAGTGACCCACCAAAAGCAGGCAATGAAGAGAGGATGAATATAGAGGGTAGTCAAGTTCTTGGTGCTCTTTCCATTCCACCATGCCGGGAAACAATGATGGAAAAGGAACCATAAAGTGGGAGTAGAATCGCAGTCTAATAGCAAATTAGGTTTTTGGACAGAAAGCTAAAAACTCTTGTGTAACTAAAGACACTTCCCAAAGTGCTGCCTTTACGGGCCTGTCCTTTAAAGGGCTGCACTGCCACTGCTCCTCCCTTTAGCCACTGTTTTAGGCCCTGCTCCTTTTAAAGGCTACACCTACCAACCCTGTGCAAGTGGAAGTCTCTTTTGAAAGTGGCTAGATCTAGGTGACAGCATCATAGAAGGTATTATCAGAGTTCTGATATTAAAAAAAAGCTGGGTCCTGTTTTTTTCCTTTATATGCCAACATGCTGGCATTCTCCTGTTTCAAACTTAAAGCAATGGAGAAGTAGATCCAGGTTTCTCAGCCCAGAACTTAAGGAGCTGCACTTCAAAGGCTGGTGGCTAACATCAGTTTTCTGGAGAAGTGACCTGTGACCCATGGAAAGCCCCAGAAGGAAGAGCTGGGAGGGGCAGTGTGTGGGGCAGATACCTTTCACAGAATAAACAATTCTTTGATCAAAAAGAATCACAAACTTGATCTACCTGCTGTTAAGTTTGGATTGTCACTGACTTTTATACTATTCCTATATATGCTGCTCATTATACTGAATATGACACATGAAAAAACATACTAGGAGCAGTAGCCACTCACCCTTCTCTGGCACATTACTTTGTATAAGGTGATATCTGGATCTCTGAATTCTGATATATTAGTTATTTTGCTATTTAACTATAGTGGAATTCTCTATGCCATCCTAGACAAATAAGCTAAATCAAATCATAGGTTATACAATTTTTTCTAGGAAATCTACACTGAAGAAGCTTCAGAAATTCCCAAACCTATGCTTAATGTATTAGACAAAACCAGCTCTCTTAAATCTCTAGGTATCCTAGAAATAAACCCAAGGTAAACACACCAAATATTTCATTTTCAAGACCTTTTAAAGGATAAATCTTATTTTAAAAATCTAGAAGCAAAGCCAAGACATAATATAAACCTCTGAAATAGAAACATGATGGAATAAAATCAAACTGGTGTTTTTTTTTTTAATCTGCTAAAAATAACTCACTTAAAATGAGTCAAAGAAAGTAAGTCTAGCAAAATTACGTAAGCTTAAGGAGTCTAAAAGGCAGAAACAAGGATTAGAGCAAAGAATTCAGTACTTTCTAGATTACCGTCTTTGTTCTGTTAATTTGGCAGCTCATACCTGAATAGATTCATTCAGCAGCATACAAGGGAAGGAAAGGACATATTGAGAGGAAGTGGAGGATGGGAGCATTTCACTAAAAACCTAGTCCATTAGTTTCTAAAGTCATTTAATTTGGTTTTAGTCCTCAATTAGTTAAAATCAACAAGTGAAAATAAATAATAGAGAAGCTGTAATTTAAAACCAATGAACCAAACATAGAAATACACTGAAGATCAGTTTCTTCCCAATTCCTGATGAAACTGTGTCATTTCATTATTCAATCAATCAATCAATAAACATTAAGCACTGTGCTGAGAGCACTAATTAAGAGAAAAATAAAGCAGTATTACCTGTAAGTCAAGTTGGGAGACCTTCTCCTTACTCTCGTTTAACTGACTGTTCACTTCACTAATGTTGGCTTCAAGGGCAAGAACTCGGTCCTGTGCAGCTCGCAGGTGTGCCTTTTGCTCCTGCACCTGCTCATGCAAATTCTCCTGGGCCTGTTTGTGGCTTTCCGATTGATTTTTCAGCTTCTCAGTGAGTTGAGTTACCTGTTATAATAGCAAGACACTTGAATGTTCACTAAGAGATGACAAGAACTAATCCACCCCCCCCCAAAAAAAAACAACCAGTTCTGAACTTAAGAACTAGAAAGGCATTAAGCCAATCTACCTTAACAGTGATAAGCTGTGTCAAATGTTAACAAACTTGTTTCTTTTAAACATTCATTTTTAATTCTGAGTTTCAAATTCTCTCCCTCCCTCCAGTCTGTTCCCCCACTTACTGAGAAGGCAAGCCATATAATATCCCTTACACGTGTGAAGTCGAGCAAAAATACTTCCATGTCAGCCATGAATTTTGACAAAATTATAAATATTTTAAGCTATTTGTAATAAAATACTTATGTGCTCAACATCATTAAAATTTTTTAAATGTTCACATCTCAGGGAGATAGTTCTTTTCACAGACATATATCCAGCAGTTTCACTGGGGAAAAAATTGTACACAGATTTCAGTCTGAGTTGAACTTCCAACATGTTATTCCAGCAGACAACTAACTTAAATAAGTCTTTGTTTAAAACTGGCAACTAAGTTCAATTATGAATCTTCAGAAAATATTTAGGGATACAAATGCAGAAAGTTATTAACACTTCATGGCTTAAGAGAAAATAACGCCATTCTACATCAAAATTTATTGCATGATCAACTCATCAAATTTGGTTTTTATAAGTAGATCCCCTTCCATTTATGAATTCTTTTAATATATCTCCAACCCAAACAAGTTTCCTGGAGGTGCAGATGCTCTTCTCCAGTCTGTCCTTACCCCCTTAAGTCCACACCACCTCCCACAACTCTGTACCTGACACTTCTTGATTTTTAGGAAAAGTGCCACTATTCTATTAGTTACCCCAGCTCTAATTTTAGGCATCCCAGACACCCCTTTAAACCTTGATATTCACAACACATGCAATCTAAGACCTTATCAATTCTAATTCTTGAATATCTCTTATATATATATATATATCTCTTCCTTCCCAATGCTCCTACCTACACACCAGAGCTTAGACACTCACCACCTTTTGTCTTAGATTGGACTGGACCATCATAATAACATCCCCCCTCCAATTCTTACCAATTCTTGCTGCCAGATAAGGCATATTATGTTAGAAAAATGTCACTTACCTGCTTAAAGCTCTTATTTCTTCTCCAAATGCCTACCAATAAAAACTAAATCCCTTAATCTGGCATTCAAAGCTCTCTACTTGTATTTCATCTCTAATATCTCAAAACATTTTTACAATATCCCTGGGAGGTAGGCAGGACATGTAGTATTGCTATTTTACAGGTAAGGGAGGTGGGCCCCCAAAATTTTAAGTACCACAGTCATGTGATACAGGGAGAGAGGCCAGCCTAGAAGACAAGTTGGCATTCTGCCCTAAGTTATCTTCCTCAAAGTGACCACCATAATTACTGGTTCTGTCCAACCACTGTCTGTCAATGTTCACACTGCAACCAAATTGCCCTATGTGCCATTCCCAACAGATGCCAGCCTCTCAGCACTAGAATCCCTGCCCCATTTCAAGGTTCAATTCAAATGTCACCTCCTACATGAGGTTCTTCCTGATTCTCTAGCTGTTAATGCTTTTACCTTCTCAGGAATTACTTTCTCTATATTCTGTATTTACTTGCTTGTCAATGTGTTGTTTTCTCCCAGTAAAATGGAAGCTCCATGAGAGTAAAAGCTATTTCCTTTACGTGTTTAATAAATATTTATTGAATGAATAGACCTTTCTAGACCTGCCTTTCAGTTCAGCAGAATAACCTGCTATTCCCTGCACACATGACTGCCTGCTTTCCCATGGGGTCACCCACTACACCTCCATTCTATCTGTCCTAAAATGCCTGGCTCTTCCATGCAACTCTGCCTAATCCCTTTACCACCCCCCCTCAAAATCACATTTCCCTTCTTTAAGCATTTTCAACACACATAGTCCATATATCAAGCAAATTAAAAATCTAATATCCCATATACCAGCACAAAATACTCAGAAGTCTGTTTTAAATAAAAGATATCTACACCAAAAAAAAAAAAATCCACAAGGAAAATGAAATGCAGAAAATCAATGGAGAAGATTTTTTTTTTAAGTAGTAATGAGTTGGAAAGCTGATAGAAAGCACATCTGCAGATCTTACCTGCTCTTGTAATGTATGGTTTTTCTCTTGTAACTGGTTAAGAACAGCAGTCTCTCCCTCACCAGCTTGAATTTTTGCATAAAGATCTTCTCTTTCTTTTTCAAGTAATGTAATGTTCTCCTTACTCTTCTGTAGCAAGGCTTCAAGATTTTGGATCTTTTGGTCCTTATCTCCAATTTGACGCAATACTTGTTCCAAATCATTCTGGAACAATGGAAAATGGCTTCCTTAAGGACTGAGACCTTAATACATAAAATGCTAGATATCAAATTTCATAACTCATTCTTGTACTCATGACATCACAAAATGGTAAATACAATTAAACTAGTGGCATCCTACATTTTATAAACATACTTTACTTCCAAAAAGAACAAATTTCTGAGTAATCATAACTCAGTTAATAAGATTTCTCTCCCCTCTTCTTTTTTAGGAGAACATGAACATTAAGAAAATAGCTTAGTTATTAAAAAAAAAAATTTTAAGCCCACATTCCAGGGCATATCCTGAAATCTGTATATATTCAACTTTCCCCTTTACCTTTTACAGCTAACAGGTAGAAGTCACAATGAAAGAGATCCCAACATAAAAAATTTCCTTATAATTAGTGCAGTCCCAGAACAGAACAGACTGCCAACAGTCCAACACCAGAGGTTTTCAGGCATAGACTGGACTGCTACTTGTTGGGAACAGTGTAGACTAAATTCCCGACTTGGGTAAATAAATAAAGTTAGATGACCCTTGAAGTTCCTTCCTACTCTATGATTCTACAATCCTATAATTCTACCAATAATAATGGTATTATGAATGCTGATCCCAAATTATTCAAAGATACTTCATCAATGTGAGGCAAACAGAATATGCTCACCATACTGTATTCTCTCTCTTTCCCCCCTTAGCCAATCTGTTACCAAGGTCAGCAGACTTTACCTTCATAACAGGTCAGGATTCAAACTCAAGTCTGCCAGCTGAGGGCTTTTTCCACTATACTCTGCCATTCCACTTCAATGTGACCAGAAAATGAAATCAACCATAAAACTCATTTTTCTCAAGTATTCTGTTCCACTTTGCCTGCAAAGAACACCTCCCCCAGGGCCTTTACCTGGGCTTCCCGAAGCTTGGCTGTTGTGCTTTGCTGTAGGGCCTGCTGATCTTGATGCTGCTGCCTTGTTTTATCTAACTGATGCTGCAGTTCAGTAGAATTGGTTACTTTTTCTTTCAACTTGAAAAAGAAAAGTTAGACTGTTAATAAAAAGTAAGAGGCATAATGCAGAAGTTCAATTAAAAAATTAAATCCAACAAACATTTATTAAGGGTTTAATATACTCTATTAGGTATTATGGAAAAAAACAAAATAAATAAGATATGTTACCTGAATTCAAAGAGCTTACAATTCAGAAGAGGGGATGAAACATAAATGTGAATAACTATGATACAACTAGAATATGATTTGGTGCACTGAAAGTGAAGTGAAGTCAAAGCAGCAAATTTGAAGGGGAAGATTGGAGGAGTTGAATCCCTTTTAATTCAAGAAACTGGGAATAAGTAAAAAGAGAAAGCAGCACCTGGGCTGGATTTGTAAGAAGAGCAGAATTTCAAGAGAGGCTGAGATGATGTGAAGAGGCCTCATTTTAAGACACCCAAAGTAGATTGGATGTGGTGGGAAGGGATTCGGCATGTAAAATGAACAAAAGTGAAGAGGACAAAATGATATCAAGGATGATGAGCAGCCTAGTTTGGCTGAAACCAGTCCCCTAAAAAGCATTTACTCAGTGCCTACTATATGAGGAGATGGTGCTTAAGTTATATCTTAAAGGAAGAGAAGGATTCTATGAAATAGAGCTAAAAGATGATTGTATTCCAGGCATGTGGAATGAATGGTCAGTGTAAAAGTAGGGACGGGAATCTCAATGTCATGTATGAGGCACACAGAGGCCAGCTGCGCTAGATCTTAAGAGGGTGGCCAGTGAGAACGTAAAGAGAGATTGGAATTATGCTGGAAAGGGCTTTAAAAGCTAAATGAAGTGTTCATATTTGATCTTAGAGATAACAGAAAGCCATTAAAGACGACTAAGTAGGGAGTCCCAGTCAAATCTGTGCTTAAGGAAAACCATTTTAGCAGTTATGTGTAGACTGGACTCAAATAAGGTAAGAAAACCAATGAGAAATGAAGGTGCAGTAATCCAGGTGAGAGGTGAAGAGGACTTGAACTGAGGTGGTAGCTGTAAAAGCACACAGAGGGGTTGTATGGGAGATATTATGAAACTGAATACAGGAATGGGAACAGTATAAAATACATGACAGAGAAATAAGATGTACCCGGACTACAGAAAGTCTTCAAGGCATTTTATATTTATTCAATAAAAATGATGAATTATTAAAGTTCGTTATTTTAGGTGGTTTTTTTAATTGATCAATGATATGATCAAGTCTATGCATTAAGAAGATGATTTTGACAGCAATATAAAGAATGGATTGGAAAGGAGGGAAGCTAGAGACAAATCTGTTAGAAGGCTATTAAGAAGAGTTCAAGCAATAGGTAATAAGGTCCTAAAAAATGGTTGGTGGCAGTGCAAGTAGAAAAGAGGGGATAAACAAAACATGAAAGATTTCACAGGGAAAATCAACAACACTTGGCACCTCATTAGATGTCAGATATGAAGGAGACTCAGAAATAACTGAGTAAAGAGAGGTCAGAGACTATGATGTTGCTGTAAAAAAGTAGGACAAAAGTAAATGCCTTTCCAAGTCCTCTAGCTGGCACAGCAGTTGCTATTAACAAAGAAGAGAGAGGTTGCTAAAGTGAAAAGAAAAGTTTCCTTATCACAGAGTCTCTGGAGTATCTTTTCATTTAAGGAAGTAGCAGCGTAGGGAGATTTACTTCAGCCAGAGAAAATAAGACCTAAAAACAAAATGTATTTCAAACTATTAAATCAGGTAACCATGGAAGTGAGAAGTGCAAGGAAGACATTAGCAGACAGAGTAATTCTACTGAGCCAGGAGTTCAGAAAAGCAAACAAGTTCTAAGAAAAGCTCAAAGCAAAGACCAGATCAAAGCTGAGGCCTCTATAGTTCTTGGTGTCCTCTGGATGAAGGACTAAGTGGTCTAATGGAGAGCTGAAGCAGGCTTCCTAGCTAACTAACCAGGTCTAGGTGTAGCCCTCCCTGCTGGGAAGAGGATGACTAATCACAGCCCCTCCAGGAGATGGAGGTCTGAGTTGCTGAAGGCAGTCTAAAGACAGTACCTCAGCTAAAGTCTGTAGCTGAGTTATTGAAGGAGCAGACTGAAAGAGAGGAATGAAAGGGCTTTATACCCTTTCCCATTTCAAGAGAAATGCTTAATAACTACAGAGGCTCATAATGTTATACCCACAGTATTTCTAGTAGTCTCTATTTCAGCTTCTCAGTTGACCCTGAGAATAGCTGGAGCAGACAAACATCCAGCTTTCAGGTGGCAGAGAGAGGAAGAGAACTCGATCAAGCAGAGAGCAGCACAAGAAAGAACAGAAGCTTGGTAGAATCCTGGTCAGAGTTGCCCCTCTGTGCATGTACATGCCCTGGTCACACGGATTCTCTGTGTGTGCAGCTGGGCCCCAAGCGCCCCCACCCATGGGGATTTCTGGCATAATTTTTAGGAATGTAGGCTCCTCCTACTAAATGTGTATATATTTATGGAGAGTGAGTTCAAGGTTCATGGTGGAGTATATTATATTATTACTTTATTTACATCTGCTATAGAATTAAAACTTTGTTAAACCAAAATGTGTTCTATGTCTGACTAGTAAAAATATCAGTGGGAGCTTATAAGTCATGGGCTAGAGAGGACTCAGGCCCAAAATACACCTAGAACCTAGGGAAGCGAACTGGAAGGACTACAGAAAATAATCTCTTCAAATTCCACAAATTTTAGGTGTTATGAAAGACCTATATTTGAGACTATTATAATACTGTAATGTAAGCAAATTGTGAACAACAATCTTAATCCCATGATGAATAAATCTTTATTAAGAGAATGCTCCCCACAAACAAAGATGCAATTCTAAGAAACTTTTCACTAAACTCTTATTACCAGTTTATTATTAACTAGTACCCTGAAGTTACTTCTTCACCCATCAGATATCTTAAGCACTAGGCATCATTAAAACAAAATACCACAATACCTTCCTTTTTTCTATAATAATTGTACTTAATCATCTGATTTCAGAAAGCAGAATAACCACATGGTATTGTATCTACAATTCTGGGTCTAGATACCTAAAATAGCGAAGCTTACTGGCTGTAAACACTGCATTTCTTTTTGTGCCAAAAGGATTTGGCTCTTTCCGATTAATATGAAGCTTTTAACAGGTCTAAGGTTTTTACTAAAATATACATGCCATCTTTTTATAACATCTTTTAATTCCACCTTTAAAAACTTCAAAGAAATAATCATAATTGCTAGATGAGATCTCAAGGTTTATACAGATATCTGAGATAAAATCCTCACTATGATAAATTCTCATTCTTTCTAATCTTGGAATTTCATTAATGTCTTCTGTTCAGACCATATATCTCATCCTCAACAATTTCAACTAAGTCTACCTGCTCACCCCAGGCTTTCTGTTTGAGGTTATAAGAAAATCTTTCTATGCAGGCACTCAACAAATATTTAACAAATGACTAAACGAATACCCACCACTGCAAAAGAAATATTGCTAATTCCACTGTACATCATTTCATTCCCAAAACTGTTTGCAACCACAATGAATAAAGACATAGCATTTAATAAAGATTTATTTTAAGTATGAAAAAAGATTGAGAAGCACAGCAGCTATAAATTAAGGAAAACATTTCACTAAAAAATGTTCTTAAAAATAAGTATTTTGGGGGGGCGGCTAGGTGGCGCAGTGAGTAAGAGCACCGGCCTCAGAGTTGGGATGACCCGAGATCAAATCCGGCCTCAGAAAATGAGCACCCACGCATAAATAATGACTAGCCTTGTAACCTTGAGCAAGTTACTTAACCACAATTGCTTTTTAAAAAAAATAAGTATTTTTTAAAATCAGTGAAAACTATCAAGTTCTTATAGTTCTTCTTTGTATATATATGTGTATATATATATATATATATATATATATACACACAAAGTCCTTATAGCAGAGGATCTTAACCTGAGGTCTATGAACTTTTCTTTTTTGCAACATTTTGATAACTGTTTCAATATAATGAGTTTCTCTTGTAATGCTGTGTATTTTATTTTATGCATTTAAAAATCTTATTGTGAGAGGGGGCCCATAGGTTTCACACTGCCAGAGAGGTCCATGACACAAATAAGGTTAAGAATCAATGCTCTAGAGAAAAGACAGTCAGAGTAACTGGAGATATTGACCCACCTGTTCTTCCAAACGAGAAAGCTTTAACTGTAGATCAGCCACTTGTTGTTCTTTATCCATCAATTTTTCACTCGAGAGCTGTCTCTGTTCTTTAAGCCTGCCATGGGCCTCCCCTAGTTGCCGTTCAGTCTCCAAAAGTTTGCTGTGTAACTTTAAAAAACAAAGTACTTAATTTTCCCACTTATTACACCAAATTTAAGGGCTAAATAAATACTGAGACAATAATACTTTAAATCTCCTTGTTTTTAAGAATAAAAATGAGACATGCTATGTCTCTTTTCTCAAATTCTTTATGGATTTTAATTCTAATGTAAATATTTGACTCTTTAAAATGCCCTATCCAAATGCCTTTCTGTATATTCATTTCAAAAAGGAAAATGAGAAAGGTTTTCTTAAATAATTCTCGCCTATCAACTAGAAAAGAGGGGAGGAGAAAGGAGAAGAGAGGAGGGGAAGGGAAGCCAGTTGGTCAACAAGCAGGTATATATAAAGCACCAACTTTGTGCCAGGCACTGGGCTAAGCTAATACCCTCTCTCTCTCTCTAAGCTTATTTATTCATCTGTAAAACAAAGATAACAAAGCTTGTAGCACCTTTCTGACAGAGCCTGCTAAGAGGATCTGGTGAGATAAAGTAAGCAGAATGCCTAGTGAACTGCCCACTACTATCATTACATATGCAGTTATAACCTATAGAGAGAGGTATAGAATAAAAGGGAAAAAGGAAAGATTCAGACAAAGCTCTCCAGGAAAATCTGAGAAAGGAGAAAACACACTTAGCTGACGGTTTCCAAGAAGGTTTCACAGAGGAACAAAATTTAGATAAGGTAATGGTTATCCTAAGAGATTACATTTTGATAGGGGGATAAGACACACTATTTCATACTGCCTATTCTTGTGCTCTAGAGTTATTAACCTGCTACATGAGGTAAGAGGGGAAAATGTTGTTAATGAGTTGGAGGGAGAGGCATGAGAAAGAAGCCTTCTTGGAGAAGATGGCATTTAAATTACACTTTAAGGATGGACAGAAATTCAATAGGTGAAGAAAGAGGACATCTAAAATATAAGGAACTTTTTTTAGCAAGGGCAAGGAAGCAGAAGAGTATAAGACAATCATAAAACAACTTTGGTTGGGAGGTGTGGAATAACAGACAAAAATGTTTGAACATTACTCAGGAAGAAATTGGAAATGTTGAAGATTCTGAAAAGTAATGAGACCAGACTTATGCATAAGAAAAATTATTCTGGTAGCAACATAAAAGCCTGATTAGGGAGGTGATGTGTCTATTACATCAGCCAGGTGGATGGTGGTAAGGATGCGTACTAGTAGGGTAGCAGGGGTAACCTAAGAGGGGGAAGATGCAAGGTTGTGACCATGGTAGAACTGACCCAATTTTGTAACTAACTGCATAAAAGAAGTGAGAAAAAGAGAAGAATACAAATTAACTCTGAGATTAGAGACAAGAAGGTGAAGAGTGATGACAAAGAAATAATCAGTAAAGTCAAAAGGAGGAAAACATTCAAGAGAAAGATGAGCTAAGATTTAGACATGCTAAGTTAGAAGATGCAATATATTCAGCATATATATACTTCCATAATAGGAAGATAAAGACACAGGACTAGACTTTGGAAGACCAAAGGCCTAGACCTCTAGATTTGGGAATTATTTGTACAGAAGTGGTAGGTGAAGCCATGGGAGAGAATAATATCCCAAGGGAGAAAGTATAAAGAAGAGAAGCCTGAGGGAAAAAAAACAAACAAAAAAAACTTTGAAAGACTTCTACATTGTTGCTGTTACTGTGGTTGTTGTCCTTCATTCTCAAAGAAGACCAATGACATGAGGAGGGTTGCCTCTCTAGTAGCTGCCCAGTTGTCAGCCTCAGTCTCTCCTCCAGAGTCCAGTGGCAAGACAAAAATCAAGAGTACGTCTTTCACAATATATCCACTATGGAAATGTTTTGCATAGCTACACATGTACAATCTATATTGAATTGCTTATTTTCCCAGTAAGGGTGGGTAACAAGGGAGGAAGGGAAAGAATCTGGAATTCAAAGATTTAAAATCAAATGTCTAAAAAAAATATATATATATATATGCATATATGTGTATTTATTATTGTTGTTGTTCCTATTGTTGTTATTTTACATGTAACTGGGAAATAAGATATATAGGCACTGGGGCATAGAGATCCATCATGCCCTACTGGAAAGTCAGAGGGGGGATGGAGGATGGGGGAAGATATGGGAAAGAGCAAATTGGGGGAGGGAATATTCAGTGGGATCATTGTTTTGGGGTGGTGGGTAGGGGGAAAATGGGGAGAAAACTTGTAACTCAAAATCTTCTGGAAATGAATGATGTAAACTAAAAAATAAACATAAAATTTAATTTAAAAAAAAGAATAAAAGAAATGAGGAAGGGAATGGTTTCAGAAAAGACCTGGGAAGACCTATATGAATTGATGCAAAGTGAAGTGAACAGAACCAGTAAAATAATCTACATAGTCCTAGCAATAGTGTAAAGATGATCAACTGTGAAAGACTATGGGTTTTTTTCAGGATATGGCTAATGTGGAAATATGTTTTGTATGACTATATATGTATATTTTCTGTCATATTTCTTGCCTTCTCAATGGGTAGAGGAGAGGGTGGAGAGAGGGAGAAAATGTAGAGCTGATAATAAAAAGAAAATTATGAAAAAAATAATTTAGGGGTCATTTCCATGCCATGATGAGGCAGTAAATTTAGAACAAAGCTTTGTGAAGGCATGATAGTGTAGTGAATAAAGTACTGGACTTGGGAACAAGAAGGCATGGTGTTCAAATCCCACCTCCGATATTTATTAGGTGTCTGACTCTCGAAAAGTCACTTATCAATTTCCTTATCTATATAGAGGTTCAATATTCTCAGTGCCCACTTCATACCACTGTTTTTGAGGCTCAAATGAAGTGATGTATTAGAGTAAAATAAAATCATATAAAAGTGTAGGGGATTGATTAGGAAAGTTCCCAAATCAACCACGATGAGGTTATAATGTCATGATGTCATGAGTCTTTGTTTGAGATTTTGTATCTCATGAGGAAAAAAAACAAAACGGTTTAAGCTACTGTGGGTTCTCTTCAGTCCCCTGCAGTCTGGACTTCTGAAGGAAAAATGAACTTGAGGCTACTAGAGAGGCAAACCACTTTTCATGAAACCTTAAGTTTCCAGGGTGGCTAGGTGGCACAGTGAGTTAGAGCACTGGCCCTGGAGTCAGAAGGACCTGAGTTTGGATCTGGCCTCAGACACTTAACACACACAAACAAAACCCTAGCCATGTGACCTTGGGCAAGTCTTAATCCCAATTGCCTTCCAAAAAGCAAAAACAAACAAACAAACAAACAAAAAAAACCCTTAAGTTTCAGAATAATTTAATTACATGGGCTTTTATGATATGTCCATATCATGGACTAAGTCCTTTGTGCTGGAGGCAATGTGTGTGATCCTTCTTCCCTCCCATCTCCTTCACTACCCTTCCTTCCAGGTTGGCACTGTCCAAAGAGATCCTCTTTATCTTTCTAAAAGATCATATCATAGACCTTTCCAAGAACTCAACATTGTCCAATGGAATCCAGGGGATTCAAGTAGGGGGCTGGGGGGGTAGGGAGGTGAGGGGTATCTAGTAAGTCTCCTCTCAGGCAATACCAGTGAAAGCACATGTAACTCTTACCCTGAGATAGTCATTAGCAGGTCTCTAAGGGAAATGGAAGCAGGGAGAAGGCTGTGTACAAGCAAAGGGTTCACATCCTCATCCTGCCCAGACCATAACCTAGGATCTACTCTTAGCTTTACTGCTCTCTCAGAAACTCTCCAGAAAATAAAAAAGAGTTGAAGGAACAACTGTGCAAGCAATCTGCTTTTGTACAGCCTATTCCAACCACAACAGCCCAAGCCAAGCAATTCATCCCCAACTGATAAGATCCGAAGTTTACTACCCTGTGAGGTCAGAGAATTTCCTGATCAATTTTTAACAGAGGCAAGAGGCTCTAGACTCTACAAAAGAACTCTTTTTGCATTAGACAGACACAGTCAACATATTGGTTAGTTTGCTAAACTGCTTTTCCTTTTTTAAGCTTGGTTACTAGAAAGTACAGGTTCATTGGGCAGCAGAAGGAAAAGGAATACAGCAAAAAGTGAATGTGATATAAAACCAAAGTCTACCAGAAAGGACAAAATGAAAAATAATACCATACAAAAGATTCTTAAAGGTGCCTAGACTGATAAATTAGAAAGTAGTTAGAAAATCTACAAATATAGCTATTCTGCTCACAGCAAATTCCATTCACTCATTCATCATCCACTATACGTAAGGTGCTATGCCAGGCAGTGATAAAGGGAAGGAGGAGAAATACTTAAGTTTATGTAAAAGGGACCTTATCCCTGAATTGTCAAAGGAGAACAAAGAGCCAAGGTGGGAGAAATAATGAGGATGGGAAAATGTGGAAAGGAGTTTATGAGACCAAAAGTCTAATAAGTCAACTGGAAAGAAAGGACCTCAGTTTAAGAGATAGCTCAGAGCTGGACAGATTTGGAAGTCTTCAAATAGAAGTTGTCAGAATAACTGACTTTGCTGAAAGCAGGTACAAAGTAACAAGAACTAAATGATGGAAGAACTTGTTTGGTAAGAGGTCAGAAGCAAGAAAAGGAATCAGCAGGTGAGAGAGGTGAGAAACCCCCAGCGCCCTAGTCTTTGGGAAGTTGTGTGAGAAGAGAATTCTGCGGCGACATTAATGCCAAAAGTTGCAGAGGTTAATAGTGTTAAGGCCAGAGAAAAGGCCACTAGATTTGGCAACAGGCCATGATTTCAGAAGCCTGTATTTACTTTCTACACTTTAATTATGATTCTAGAGTCTATGCTAGAAAGAAGAGGATGTAGAGTCAACTGGCTCACATAAAGTAAGTACCAATGTGTCTTACCTGATTAATCTCACTTTGAAGCTGAAAACCATGCTGTTCTTTCTCTTCTCTTTGCTGCTGAAGTTGTTTGAACTCCACCTTGAGATGCTGATATTTGCTCTCGACTTCTGACAATTCCTCTTTGAGTTTCTGGCTTGCCTCCCCCTTTTCCACAAGCTCTCCCTGTAATCTCTGCAGTGAAGCTTCAGATGAAGATAATTTTGATTGAAGCTGTTGACAATCAAGTTCTTTTTGATGAAGGTTTGCTTGAATATTCTTTTTACAAACATAGTCTTCATTTTGTTTCTCCTCTAATTGAGTGTAATCTTGTTCTTTCTTCAATAACTTTTCAGTCAAATTCTGAAAAATCCATTGAACATTTCATAGTAAGCAAATTATAAAAGCAACTTTAGAAGAAACTTTTATGAATAAATTTACTAAGTTTAAAAGCAAGTCAGTAATAGATACCAAAGTGAAGCAAAAACTAACCCAGGCTTAATATTCAGCAGTTTTTAAAGTCGTCTTTTATTAGTGGCTCTACAAGATGGTTCTCACTGTGCAACTCTGAACCTACAGTTAACAGCTTTTTGCTGTAGGATGAAGTTGCCCAATGAGATAAAAGCCCATTAGCAAAGGACAAGCTAATATCCTTCTTACATTTATGCTGAGAATAAAACCTACCTGTGGGAGTCTGAATAAACCTCTGGATTTTTTTGGCCTCTTGGAGATCCATAAGGCCTCTGTGAGACATGTTCCTTCTGCTTTAGAAAAACCCTTTCCTGCTGAGTGGAATTTCCACCCTGCTTCTTTTTCAAACTCTTCATATGTGGAATCTTTCATGCTAAAAATTTTCAACCCCAGGCTGAATTTGTCAACCAGGACTAACTAACCAATCCTCGCCTGGCACCAGCTTGCCTATGACATCAGAGGTGGGAAAACAATCAGATAACTGAGATCTTACCCCTCTCTATACTATAGCCCTCACCAGTTTTGTGTCTAACCAAGTGGATGGGTTGCCCAAGCTTGACCTGATCAGTGTGAGCTGTCTTAGTATGCAGAGCCACCCTGAAAGTAGCAGGGGAAGGGGGTGTGATATCTCATAGCCCTAAAGCAGTCACTATGATCCCAGCCATGTCCCACACTGATTAAGAAGAGTCAGAGAACTGAATGAAGCTCTTGGTAACCTGCCAAGGCAAAGCACAAGACTCTATGCTTAGACTGACAAACTTCTTTCCTGCTGCACAAAGGCCAGAAGGCCCTAGGACTGTGGCTGCTATGGCTGTTGCCCCTCGCTATACCCTACCCCCTGGTTTGTGCTCAAGATCCCCCAATTAATATCCTTAAGTATCAAACCCTTCTTTGTGTGAGTTAAAATGCACAAAATTAAAAGCTTCTTGTTTTTGGACTGGCTGACCTAACACTTGCAAAAGACCAAAAACCACTCGACTGACTGAGATGATGACCCTTCTACAAGCAGATCTGGAAAATAAGGATTATATTAAGTGATTTCTAATTTCTTCATCTTAGAGATATACACAATTCTGATCAGAAAGAAGCTGTGTTTTTAAATTTTTCATATGCTTAATTTAAATAGTGTAATCTTAAAAGAACCTACCTTCTCTAATTCAATCCTTTTCCTCTTAACATAAGAGCTTAAAGTCATGGATTTAATACTGACTCAGATTTTAAAGTGAGACAAGTTATACTCTAAAAAGTTGGCTGACCAAGCTACCAGTTTGTTTTGCCTTTTTGTGGGTTTTGAGGGTTTGGGTTTTTTTTTTTTTTGATGAGGCAATTAGGGTTAAGTGACTTGCCAGGGTCACACAGAGGGTAAATGTCAAGTGTTTGGAGATCAGATTTTTACTCAGGTCTTCTGGACTCTAGACCTGGCGCTCTATCCACTGTGCCACTAGGCTGCCCCCAGTTTCTTTACTCGTGAGGTTGACCACCAAGTTCCAAACAAAATAAGAAATGTAGACTTTTTCCTCACACTACTGACAATCTTAGATTTCAATAGTGTTGCTCTCTTTGTTGATATTTCACAGTTGTGTGCAAACTCACTTGAACCCATGTCACATGTGCTTGGGGAAGTGCAGCACATCAGATAGAGTGCCAGGCTTAGAGTCAGAAAGACCTGGTTCAAATCTAACCTCAGATATTTACTAACTGTGTGACCCTGGGCAAGTCATTTCACCCTGTTTGCCTCAGTTTACTCATCTGTAAAGTGAGCTGGAAAAGGAAATGGCAAACCACTCTATTATCTTTGCCAAGAAAACTCCACATGGAGTCACAAAAAGTTGGATACAACTGAAATGACTGAACAGGTATGCTTAAGATTTAAGAATAAAATTTTAGGGGGCAGAGCCAAGATGGTGGAGTAGTAACAGCACTTCCCCAGCGCTCTGGTCCACACCACTTCCAAATTTATGTAAGGGGGGAAACTCTGAACAAGCTCTAGAGCTCCAGAACCCACAAAATAACACAGAGAAGCTAACCTCCCTCTGGGGACAGCCCAGCAGCCCAGCAGGGAGCAGCCAGCACAGTGCTCTGGAAGCCAAGCAAGGCCCGAGGGAGGTTTTTGCCCCAGGGCAGCCAGACCAGCAGCCAGCTAGAGGGACCCCAGAACACCAGCAGCTGTGGCATTTCCAGAATTACCAACACATAGATGCCATGGACAAAGTGAGAGGTTAGTGCAATATGGACTTTGGGACTCAGTAGTAGGGAGAGCACAATGGCCTCTTTCCCTGGGGGCAAGAAGCTGCTGAGATGGTACAGCGCAGCTTCAACTCCTGGCCTGAGGACTGTAGGGGGACCAGGTGATCAGTCTTGGGGGTAATCGCTCTTGCTTTGACCTTCTTGGATCTGGATTGCAGTCTGGGGTGGAGGTCTTGGGGTGTACGACCAGTTTGTCAGAGCGTGTGGGGGCTTCAGAGAGGGCACCCAACTAATATATCTGGCAGCTGAGAAAACCCCAGCAACTGAGATGAAAGTTCCCCTGACTGGTGGCAGAGTCTTACTGTGGCAACAAGCCCAAAAGTCAAGTAATTGAGTGGCAACATGCCTAGGCAAAGGAAACAAAATAAATGGAAAAATTCAACATTAGACTTCTATTTTGGGGACAAAGAGGATCAAAGCATGGAACTGGGAGGAGGACTGGGAGGTCAGAACTCCTGCACCAAAAGCCCCAAATGAAAATATGTGCTAGTTACAGGCCATAGAGGACCTTAAGAAGCAGATAAGAGAAGTGGAGGAAAAATTGGGAAGAGAAATGAAAAAGATGCAAGAAAAGTATGAAATGAGAGTCAACAACCTGAGAAAAATAACACCTTAAAAAATAGACTAACTCAAATGGCAAAAGAGGCTCAAAGAGGTAATGAGGAGAAGAATGCCTTAAAAAGCCGAATTTTCCAGATGGAAAAAGAATCTCAAAAGCTTACTGAGGAGAATCATTCCTTCAGAATTAGACTGTAACAGATGGAAGCTAGTGACTTTATGAGAAATCAAGATGCTGTTAAGCAGATCCAAACAAATGAAAGAATAGAAGGCAATGTGAAATATCTCATGGGAAAAACCACTGACCTGGAAAATAGATCCAGGAAAGATCATTTAAAAATTATTGGACTACCTGAAAACCATGATCAAAGAAAGAACCTAGAAATCATCCTTCAAGAAATCAAGGAAAATTGCCTTGATGTTTTAGAACCAGAGGGCAAAATAGGGGTTGAAACAATCCACCCATCACCTCCTGAAAAAGATCCCAAAAAGAAAACTCCTAGGAATATTATAGCCAGGTTCTGGAATTCCTAGATCAAGGAGAAAATATTACAAGCAGCCAGAAGGAAACAATTTGAATACTGTGGAAACGCAATCAGGATAACACAGTATCTGGCAGCTTCTACACTGAGGGGTTGAAGGGCTTGGTAGAGGAGCTGGGATTAAAACCAAGAATCACCTACCCAGCAAAACTGAGTATCATATTTCAGGGGAAAATATGATCATTCAGTGGAATAGAGGACTTTCAAGCATTCCTGAGGAAAAAACCAGAGCTGAATAGAAAATTTGACATTCAGATACAAGAAGCAAGAGGTGCTTGAGAAGGTAAACAGGGAAAAGAAATCATAATGAACTTATCAAAGTTGAACTATTTACATTCCTACATGGAAAAATGATAACTGTAACTGATGAAACTTTTCTCAGCATGAAAATAGTTGAAGAAGGGTATATGGGCATATGAATACAAATGTAAATGTGTGTATATATGTCTAAAGGCATACATACATAGAGGGCACAGGTCGAATTTAAGAGGAAGGAATGATACTTAAAAGGTGAAATTAAGAGATAAGAGAAGAATATAACAAGAAGAGATGGGGAGAGACAGAATGGGGTAAACTATCTCATATAGAAGAGGCAAGGGAAAATGGTTAAAAGGGAGGGGAAGAACAGGAAGGCAAAAAGGCAAAACCTTATTCTCACTGAATTTGGATCAGGGAGAGAATGACATACATACTAAATAGGATATCTCACCCTACAGGAGAGTTGGGGGGAAGGGGATGAGAGGGAGGATGATGGAAGGGAAGGCAGGAGGGAAGGAAGTTGGAAGCACCCACTTTTGAATAGGAACAGGATCAAAGTAGGGAACAGACCGAGTGGTAGGTGGGACAGGGGGGAGGGAAATACAGTCAGTCTTTTACAATATATCTACTATGGTAA
>WOXC01010833.1:0-35401 GCA_011680675.1 Gymnobelideus leadbeateri
CTTCTCTACCAAACATGCTCAGAAGAGGCGATCTGAAAAAAGGTGAAAACCTGAATTTCTCCAAAGTCCTCTGAAATGCTTGAATTCTAAGCACTGTTTACACAATATTCCCACAACCCTCCACATCTTCAGTTAGACTGCTGAAGCTTTGCTTTTACTTTTTCATCAAAAGGCCTTTATATCTGCAAACAATGGTTTCAATGGGAGATAACATAATGATGCCATTTCCCACAAAACAAGCCAAAGCAATTGAGAAGTAATGGCTGTCTTTAAGACATCTAGCTCAGAGAAACTTTCATAGAAAAGAACTTTCATGTAATGCCTGTTTCTACAGAGTTATGGTCACATATACCTTCTCTACCAAACCTGCTCAGAATAGGCTATCTGAAAAAAAGGTGAAAACCTGAATTTCTCCAAAGTCCTCTGGAATGCTTGAATTCTAAGCACTGTTGTACACAATGTTCCCACAACCCTCCACATATTCAGTCAGACTGTGGAAGCTTTGCTTTTACTTTTTTATCAAAAGGCATTTATATCTGCCAACATTGGTTTCATTGGGATATAACATAATGATGCTATTTCCTACAAAAGAAGCCAAAGCAATTGAGAAGTACTGGCTGTCTTTAAGACATCTAGCTCAGAGAACCTTTCATAGAAAAGAACTTTCATGTAATGCCTATTGCTATAGAGTTATGGTGAGATATACATTACCAAACTTGCTCAGAATAGGCTATCTGAAAAAAAAGGTGAAAACATGAATCTCTCAGAAGTCCTTTGAAACACTAGAATTAAAAGCACTGTTGTACACACAGTTCCTTTAAACCTCCCCATTCTGAGTCACACTGTTGAAGCTTTGCCTATAATGTTTTAGCAAAAGGCCTTTATATCTGCCCCCTTTTCTATCAGTGGGAGATCTTTTAATAATGCCATTTCCACCAAAGGACTACTAAGCAATTAGGATGCAATGGCTGTGTTTAAGACAACTCACTAAGAGAAAGCTGGCATAGAAGAGAAGTTACATGTAATGCCTGTTTCTACAGAATTATGGTCAGATATACATTCTCTACCAAACATGCTCAGAATAGGCTATCTGAAAAAAATGTGAAAACCTGAATTTCTCCGAAGTACTTTGAAATACTAGCATTTTAATCTCTGTTGTACACACAGTTCCTTTAACCCTCCACATCTTCAGTCAGACTGCTGAAGCTTTGCTTTTACTCTTTTAGCCACAGGGCTTTATACCTGCCAACATTGGTGTCCACGGGAGAAAATGGCATCATTAGGTTTTCTTCCGTTGAAACCAATGAAGGCAGATACAAAGGCCTTTTACTAAAAAAGCAAAGCAAAGCTTCAGGAGTCTGACTAAAGATGTGGATCATTTATGCAACTCTGTGTACGACAGTGCTTTTAAATCAAATATTTCAAAACACTTATGAGAAATTCAGGCTTTTATCTTTTTTCAGAAAGACTGTTACAAGCATGTTTTGGTAGAAAAGGTATACCTGAGCACAACTCTCGAGAAACAGGGATTACCCGGAAGTTCTTTTCGCTCTCACCTTTCTCTTAGGTAGTTGTCTTAAACACAGGCATTCCATATCAAATGCTTTCACTTCTTTTCCTGCAAATAACATCATTTTGTTTTCTCCCATTGAAACCAATGACGACAGATATAAAGGACTTTTGCTAAACCAGTAAAAGCAAAGCTTCAGCAGTCTGACTAAAGACGTTGGAGGGTTAAAGGAACTCTGTGTAAAAGAGTGCTTAGGATTCTAGTATTTCAAAGGACTTTTGAGAATTTCAGGTTTTCACCTTTTTTTTCAAAAAGTCTATTCTGAGCAGGTTTGGTCGAGAAGGTATAGCAGACCAAAACCCTTATGAAACAGGGATTACACGGATATGGTTTTCAGTGACAAGTTCTCTTAAATAGTTTCTTCAGGAAAGCCATTACATCTCAATTGCTTGATCTTTTGTTGTGGGAAATGGCATCATTAGGTTTTCTCCCATTGAAACCAATGTGGGCAGGTATAAAGGCTTTTTTCTAAAACAGTAAAAGCAAAGCTTCAACTTTCTGGCGAAAGATGTGCAGGGTTAAAGCAACTGTGTGCACAAAAGTGCTTTGAATTCAGGTATTTAAAAAGACTTTCTGAGAAATTCAGGTTTTTACCTTTTTCAGATAGACTGTTACAAGCATGTCTGGTAGAAGAGGTGTATCTGAGCAAAACTCCCTAGAAACAGGGATTACCCAGAAGTTCTGTTCTGTCACAGCTATCTCTTAGCTAGCTGTCTTATAGGCAGGCATTCTATATCAATTGCTTTGGCTTCTTTCATGGAAATGGCATCATTAGGTTTTCTCCCAATGAAAACAATGTGGGCAGATATAAAAGCCTTTTGCTAAAAAAGCAAAAACAAAGCTTCAGCTTTCTGAATAAAGTTGTGGAGCTTTAAAGCATCTCTGTGTACAACAGGGCTTTGAATTCAAGTATTTCAAAAGACTTCTGAGAAATTCAGGTTTTTACCTTTTTTCAGATAGAATGTTACAAGCATGTTTGGTTGAAATGGTATATCTGAGTATAATTCTCTAGTAACATTGATTACCTGAAAGTTCTTTTTCATCCAGCTTTCTGTTAGCTACTTATCTTAATTGGAGGCCTTACATATCACATGCTTTGGCTTCTTTTCAAGGAAATGGCATCATTAGGTTTTTTCCCATTGAAAAGATTGAGGGCAGATCCCAAGGTCTTTTGTTAAAAAGTAAAAGCAAAGATTCAGCAGTCTGACTAAAGTTATGGAGGGTTAAAGCAACTCTGTGTAGAACAGTGCCTTGAGGTCAAGTATTTCCACAGACTTCGGAGAAATTCATATTCCTGCTTTTTTCAGATAGACTGTTACAAGCATGTTTGGTAGAAAAGGTAAAGCTGAGTACAACTCTCTAGAATCAGTTTTTACCTGGAAGGTCTTTTCGGTCACAGTTTCTCTTAGCCAGTGGCCTTGAATGAAGGTATATCTTACCATAACTTTCTAGAAAAAGGCAATACATGTAAGTTTCTTACTGTGAAAGGTTCTCTTAGCTAGTTGTCTTAACTACAGCCATTACATCTAAATTGTTTGGTCTTCTTTTGTTGGAAATGGCATCATTAGATTTACTCCCTATGAAACCAACATGGGCAGGTATAAAGGCCTTTTGCTATAACAGTAAAAGCAAAGCCTCAGCAGGCTGACTAAAGATGTGGAGGGTTAAAGGAACTCTGTGTACAACAGTGCTTAGAATTCAAGTATTTCAAAAGACTTCTGAGAAATTAAGGTTTTCAACTTTTTTTCAGATAACCTCTTCTGAGCATGGTTGGTAGAGAAGGTATATCTGAACACAACTCTGGAGAAACAGGTATTATATGTAAGTTCTCTTATGTGAAAGGTTCTCTTAGGTAGCTGTCTGAAACACAGCCATTACATCTCAATTGCTTGGTCTTCTTTTGTTGGAAATTGCACCATTATGTTTGCTCCCTTTGAAACCAATGAGGGCAGATATAATCTCCTTTTTCTAAAACAGTAACAGCAAAGCTGCAGCAGTCTGACTAAAGATGTGGAGCGTTAAAGCAACTCTGTTCACAACAGTGCTTTTAATACAAGTATTTCAAAAGACTTCTTAGAAATTTATGTTTTTATCTTTTTTCAGATAGTCTGTTACAAGCATGTTTTGTAGAAAAGCTATATCTGAGCATAACTCTCTGGGAACAGGGATTACTCAGAAGTTCTTTTCTGTCACGGCTTTCTCTTAGCTAGTTGTCTTAAACCCAAGCATTACATTTCAAAAGCTTTGGCTTCTTTTCATTGAAATGGCGTCATTGGGTTATCCCCCATTGAAACCAATGAGGGCAGATATAAAGGCCTTTTGCTAAAAAATAAAAGGAAAGCTGCAACAGTCTGACTAAAGATGTGGAGGGATAATGCAACTCTGTGTACAGCAGTGCATGAAATTCAAGTATTGTAAAAGACTTCTGAGAAATTCAGGTTTTAAAGCATGTTTGGTAAAAAAAGGTATATCTGAGCATAACTCCCTAGAAAAACGGATTACCCGGGAGACCTTTTCTGTCACACCTTTCTCTTAGCTAGTTGTCTGAAACCCAAGCATTACATTTCAAATGCTTTCGCTTCTTTTCATCGAAATGGCATCATTAGGTTTTCCCCCTTTGAAACCAGTTAGATAAGATATAAAGGCCTTCTGTTAAAAAAGTAAAAGCAAAGATTCAGCAGTCTGACTAAAGATGAGGAGATTTAAAGCAACTCTGTGTACAACTGTTCTTTGAATTCAAGTATTTCAAAAGACTTCTGAGATATTTGGGTTTTAACCTTTTTTCAGATAGACTGTTACAAGCATGTTTAGTAGAAAAGGTATATCTGGGAATAACTCTCTAAAAATAGCAATTATCCATAAGTTCGTTTCTGTCAAAGCTTTCTCTTAGCTAGTGGTCTTGAATACAGGCATTGCATATCAATGCTTTGGCTTCTATTCTTGGAAATGGCATCATTAAGTTTTCCCCCATTGATACCAATGAGGGCATATATAAAGGCCTTTTGCTAAAAAAGTAAAAGCAAAGTTTCAGCAGTCTGACTAAAGATGTAGAGGTTTAAAGCAACTATGTGTACAACAGTGTTTTGAACTGAAGTATTTTTTTTGTGAGAACTTACTCTTATTTTTATTACTGGATTGTTAAAATTGATTATTCAAAATCATTTTACTCAATAGAGCAAAACATAACCCCAAAAGAATTCCATCCAGTAAGATTCAGTTCTTTTATGAAAAAAAAAAAAACAAACAATTTCCTTTCCATATTATGGCCAATAAAGAGAAATAAAAATCAGTTGAAGACTTTATCTGATGAAACTGCAAATCTACTATGCATAAATTTCTATTTCTTTCAGATAGATGACAAAATTATCATGTAAATTTCTTTTTCTTTCTTCCCTCCCCCAAGCTCTCAGAAATCGTGACAAGTACCCAAACCAATCTCAGGCAAAACTGAGCATTTGAAAAAGCTCATTTTCAGGATTCATTGCTCCCCACCTTTAGGAACGAAATCGTACTATCCTGGTTCTTTCTAACAGAATGAAAATTGTTTCAATTAATTAATGATTTAATGGTTCCCTTTTGAGTGTTTTCATTTGAAAAAGGATGATATGGAGAGGCACACATCAGTTTAATATTTTGAAAAGCCCTATATATAAGTAGTAAGGAGGACCTAGGCTTGAATCTAGTCCAATATCTATCCACTAGGTTTGTGACTCTGGGCAGAGCAATCTCTCTCTGTGGTACAGTCAATAGAGTGTTGGGTCTTGACTCAGAAAGACTAGTCTTCAGACACTTACTTGCTTTTGGACCCTGGGCAAATCACTTAACCCTATTGGCCTCATTTTTTTCTCCTATAAAATGAGCTGGAGAAGGAAATGGCAAACCACTCCAGTATCTTTACCCCCCCATTTTGGGGACATGAAGAGTCAGATACAACTGAAAAATGACAACAACAAAATGGGATGCTAATCATACCTACCAAACACAGTTGTGAGATGCAAATGAGATGATGGACATAAAGTATTTTTTTTTAAATATATTTGAAACATTTAATGTTAAGACCTCGAATTTTAGATCCATTTCCTTCCTCCCATGTCACCCATTCCCTCTTGGGAGATAAGTAATTCAGTATATGTTGTACATGTCTAGCTATGCAAAACGTTATCATAGTAGATATATTGTACAAGGCTGCTTATAATTCCCTCCCACTCATCCCACCCCCCCACCTGGTCCATTCTCTACATGATCCTATCCTTCTTCTATAGTGGGTACTTCCAACCTCCCCTCCCCCCAAGGATGCCATCCCATCCATCATCCCTCCTCTCATACACCTTCCCCCTATCCTGCTTCAGGTTGAGATATCCCATTTAGTAGGTATGTCATTCTCTCCCTGAACCAAATTCAATGTGAACGTGGTTTTGCCTTTTTAGCCTTCCTATTCCCCCCCACCCCCTTGCAACCACTTCCCCTGCTTCTTATACATGGGATAGTTTAACCTACCCTGTCTCTCCCCATCTCCTCTTGCCACTTTCCTCTCTCACCTCATAATTTCATCCCTTCAGTATTCTCCCTTCCAACAAATTCAAACGATGCCCACTACCATATATAACTGTAACCATATACACTCACATTTACATATGTATTCATATGACCACACACCCTTCTTCCATTATTTTCATTGTGAGAAAGATATCATCAGTCACAGTTATTGCTTTTCCATATAGGAATGTAAATAGTTCAACTTTGATAAGTTCCTTTTGATTTCTTTTCCCTGATTACCTTCTCAGAAATCTCTCCCTTCTTGTGTCTGGAGGTCAAATTTTCTATTCAACTCTGGTTTTTTCCTCAAGAATGCTTGAAAGTCCTCTATTCCACTGAATGACCATATTTCCCCCTGAAACAAAATACTCAGTTTTGCTGGGTAGTTGACCCTTGGGTTAATTCTCAGTTCTTTTGCGCCCTGGAATATCATACTCCATGCCCTTCGATCCCTCAGTGTAGAAGCTGCCAGGTCCTGGGCTATTCTGATTGTGTTTCCACAATATTGAAATTGTTTCTTCCTGGCTACTTGTAGTATTTTCTCCTTGATCTTGGGATTCTGGAACCTGGCTATAATATTCCTGGGAGTTTTCTTTTAGGGATCTTTTTCAGGAGGTGATCGGTGGATTCTTTCCACCTTTTTTTTGCCCTCTGGATCTAAAACATCGGGGCAGTTTTCCTTGAGAATTTCTTGAAGGGTGTTTTCTAGGTTCTTTCTTTGATCATAGCTTTCAGGTAGTCCAATAATTTTTAAATTGTCTCTCCTGGATCTATTTTCCAGGTCAGTGGTTTTTCCCATGAGATATTTCACATTGCCTTCTAATCTTTCGTTTGTTTGGATCTGCTTAACAGCATCTTGATTTCTCATAAAGTCATTATCGTCCATTTGCTCCAGTCTAACTCCGAAGGAATGAATCTCCTCAGTCAACTTTTGCGATTCTTTTTCCATCTGGCAAATTCGGGTTTTTAAGGCATTCTTCTCCTCATTGCCCTTTTGGGCCTCCTTTGCCATTTGAGTTAGTCTATTTTTTAAGGGGTTGTTTTCCTCAGTCAGGCTGTTGACCCTCATTTCATACTTTTCCTGCATCCTTCTCATTTCCCTTTCCAATTTTTCCTCCACTTCTCTTATTTGATTTTTAAAGTCCTTCTTAATGTCCTCTACGGCCTTCAACCCGCTCACGTTTTCCCCTGGGGCTTTTTGAGCAGGACTTCTGACTTCAGAGTCTTTTCCCACTCTATGCCCCAAAAATAGGAGTCTAGGGTTGATTTTTTCTGTTTCTTTTACCTTGGCATGTTGCCACTTAATTGCTTGACTTTTGGGCTTGTTGCCACACTATGGCTTTAAGGCCAGATAGAGGAATTTTTGTCCCGAATGTGTGGGGGGCAACTTCCATTTCTGGCAAGCTGTAAACCCACACACTACTTCCACACTATATCACAATCCAGATCAAGGGAGGTTAAAGCAAGAGTGATTACCCCCCAAGACTGATCGCTGGATCTCCCTACAATTTGCAGGCCGGGAGCTGTAGCTGCCTCTGAAAACTACAAAATGGCTTGTCTCCTCAGTGGCTTCTAGCCACCAGGGGAGGGAGCTGATGCATTCCCCAAGTACCAGTCTCAAACTCCGTAGGACACTAAACTCTCACTTTGTCCTAGGCATGTCTATGTTGATAAATCTGAAGTGGCCACAGCTGCTGGTTTTCTGGGGTTCCTCCAGCCGGCTGTTGGCCCTGCCGCCCTGGGGCTAAAACCTCGGCTCACGGGGAACTGGGCTCGGCTCAGCTCCCCACGTTCTGCAAACTGCGCCCTGCCAGCTCCCAGACCTCTGCACTGGTCCTTCCTGTGGGGCTGCTGGGCTGTCCTCAGTGGGAGGTTAGCTTCTCTGTGTCATTCTGTGGGTGCTGGAGCTCCAGAAGTTGTTCAGAGTCCCCTTTTACATAGTTTGGGGGGAATCAGGGGGCAGAGTGGCTTGGAAGAGCTGTTTCTACTCCGCTGTCTTGGCTCCGCCTCAAATTGAAGTATTTTAAAAGACTTCTGAGAAATTCAGGTTCTGAAGCATCTTTGGTAGGAAACGTATAGCTGAGCAAAACTCTCCAGACTAAGGGATTACTCGGCAGTTCTTTTCTCTCACAGCTTTCTCTTAGCTAGTGGTTTTAAAATCAGGTTTTCCATATCAAATGCTTTAGCTTCTTTTCTTTGAAATGGCAACATTAGGTTTTCTCCAATTGAACCCAAAGAGGATAGATATAAAGGCTTTTTGAGCTGTGACAGAAAAGAACTTCTGGCTAATCCCTGTTTGTAGAGAGTTATGCTCAGATATACCTTTTCTACTGAACATGCTTGTAACAGTCTATTTGAAAAAAGGTAAAAACCTGAATTTTTCAGAAGTCTTTTGAAATACTTGAATTTAAAGCACTTTTGTACACAGAGTTGCTTTAACCCTGCACATCTTTCGTCAGAGTGCTAAAGCTTTGCTTTTACTTTTTTTGCGTGTTTTTATTTTTTTTACTGCAACATATACACATGAAGTTGAGTATACAATCCATGCAGTAGCACAGCCATTGGAGAGGAAATCCTGGTGCCAGCCTTCAGTGCATATAACATTCCCAGCTCCGCCTCCCTCCTGCCTCCACCACCAGGCCACCTAGCCAGACTTGAAGAGGAGGATTGCAACTTGACCCACGTAAAAATAGATAAAATGCTTTTTCTCATGTGTGATGTAACAGCCATAATTTTGGCCCACAATACAATATGACCTGGGGTTATATTTCTTGTCGAATTCCTTTTTGATAGAGGCAGCAATGTCTTTCTCTATGTTGTATTTCTCCATAGCCTGCGTGGCACAGGCCACCGCATCCTGCTACATGTCTTCACACATGGCTGCGTTCTTCATCACTGCTTTCCTGTCAGACATGGTGGCACTTCAGGGTGACGAGTCCTGGAACACAGCTCCCTAGAGGGAGCAAAAACCAAAGCTGCTTGGCAGGGGAGATGACATGGGGGAGGGGGTGGGGACAGGAGAAGGGGAGGGGGCGGTGTCCCCTTGGCTGCTCCTGCAGCTGCAGCTGTGGTAGGTCACTCAGCTCCAGTACCGCGGCCGCGGCCCTGGCCCTGAGCGCCCAGTCCTTACTTACTTGTTTGCTCCTTTCTGCCTCCTGGGACCCGTCCCTCTCTCTCCTGGTGGGTAGGTGGCTCCCACAAGAGCACCACCTGCCTCAGCTCTCCTCAGCTCTACATCTGAGCTCTGGCTGGCATGTGGCCCCCCTTCTGAAATACAGCCCCGCCCCTGTCCCGCACTCCTCCACACATGCTGTCGCCAAGCCTCCCCATTGGCTGCCCCACCTTGGCCCCACATTACAGGCTTCTGCTTTTACTTTTTTAGCAAAAGGCCTTTATATCTGCTCTCATTGGTTTCAATGGGAGAAAAACTAATGATGCCATCTCCAGGAAAAGTAGCCAAAGAATTTGATATGTAATGCCTGAGTTTAAGACAAGTAGCTAAGAGAAAGCTGGGACAGAAAAGAACTTCTGGGTAATCACTATTTCTTGTGAATTATGTCAGATATACGTTTTCTACCAAACTTGCTTATAACAGTTTATCTGAAAAAAAGTAAAAACCTGAATTTCTCAGAAATCTTTTGAAATACATGAATTCAAAGCACTGTTGTACACAGAGTTGCTTTCACCCTCCACATCTTTAGTGAGACTGCTGAAGCTTTGCTTTTACTTTTTTAGGAAAAGGCCTTTACAGCTGCCCTCATTGGTTTCAAAGGGAGAAAACCTAATGATGCCATTTGCAGGAAATGAAGTCAAAGCATTTGATATGGAAAGCATGTGATTAAGACAACTAGCTAAGAGAAAGCTGTGAGAGAAAAGAACTTCCCAGTAATCCCTGTTTGTAGAGAGTTATGCTCAGATATATCTTTTCTACCCCACATGCTTTTAACAGTCTATCGAAAAAAGGCAAAAACCTGAATTTCTCAGAAGTCTTTTGAAATACTTGAATTCAAAGGACTGTTATGCACAGAGTTGCTTTAATCCGCCACATCTTTCATCAGACTCCTGAAGCTTTGCTTTTACTTTTTTATCTAAAGGCCTTTATATCTGCCCAAATTGGTTTCAATGGGGGAAAACATAATGATGCCATTTCCACGAAAAGAAGCCAAAGCATATGATATGGAATGCCTGTGTTTAAGACAACTAGCTAAGAGAAAGATATGACAGAGACTAGAGAGTTATGCTCAGATATACCTTTTCTACCAGACATATTTATAAGAGTCTTTCTGAAAATAGGTAAAAACCTGAATTTCTCAAAAGTCTTTTGAAATACTTGAATTCAAAGCACTATTGTACAGAATTGCTTTAACATTCCACATCTTTAGTCAGTCCCCTAAAGCATTGCTTTTACTTTTTTAGCAAAATTCCTTTATATCTGCCCTCAACGGTTTGAAGGGGAGAAAACCTAATGATGCCATTTCCAGAAAAAGACGCCCAAGCATTTGATATGGAATGCCTGCTTTTAAGACAACTAGGTAAGAGAAAGCTGTGACAGAAAAGAACTTCCGGGGAATCCCTGTTTCTAGACAGATATGCTCAGATTTACCTGTTCTACCAAACATACTTGTAACAGTCTATCTGAAAATAGGTAGAAACCTCAATTTCTCAGAATTCTTTTGAAATACTTCAAAACAAAGCACTGTTGTGCACAGAGTTGCTTTAACCTTGCACATCTTTAGTCAGAAAGGTGAAGCTTTGCTTTTAATTTTTTAGCAGAAGGCCTTTAAATCTGCCCTCTTTGGTTTCAATGGGCGAAAAACTGATGCTTCCATTTCCAGGAAAAAAACCAATGCATTTGATATGGAAAGACTGCTTTTCAGACAACTAGCTAAGAGAAAGCTGTGAGAGAAAAGATCTTCCGGGTAATCCCTGTTTCTACGGAGTTATGTTCAGATATATCTTTTCTACCAAACAAAGTTGACACACTCTCTGAAAAAAGGTAAAAAACTGAATTTCTCAGAATTCTTTTAAAATACTTGAATTCAAAGCAGTGTTTAGCACAGAGTTGCTTTAACCTTACAGATCTTTAGTCAGACTCCTCAAGCTTTGCTTTTACTTTTTTGTCAACAGGCCTTTATATCTGCCCTCATTGGTTTCAATAGCAGAAGATTAATGATGCCATTTCCAGGAAAAGAAACCAAGGCATTTGATATGTAATGCCTCCCTTTAAACAACTAGCTAAGAGAAAGCTGTGAGAGAAAAGAACTTCCGGGCAATCCCTGTTTCTAAAGGGTTATGCTCAGATGTACCTTTCCTACCTAACATGCTTATAACAGTCTATCTGAAGAAAGGTGAAAACCTGAATTTCTCAGAAGTCTTTTGAAATACTTGAACTCAAAGCATTGTGGTACACAGAGTTGCTTTAACCCTCCACATCTTTATTCAGACTCCTGAAGCTATGCTTTTACTTTTTTAGCAAAAGGCCTTTGTATCTGCCATCATTGGTTTCAATGGGAGAAAACCTAATGATGCCATTTCCATGAAAAGAAGACAAAGCCTGTGATATGTAATGCTTGCGTTGAAGACAACTAACTAAGATAAAGTTGTTCAGCAAAGATCTTCCGGGTATTCCCTGTTCCTAGACATTATGGTCAGATATACCTTTTCTACCCAACATGCTTGTAACAGTTTATCTGAAAAAAGGTCAAAACCTGAATTTCTCAGAAGTCTTTTGAAATACTTGAATTTTAGGAACTGTTATAAACAGAGTTTTTTTAAGCCTCCACATCTTCAGTCAGACAGCTGAAGCTCTGCTTTTACTTTTTTAGCAAAAGGCTTTGTATCTCTCCTCACTGGTTTCAATGGGAGAAAATTAATGATGCCATTTCCACGAAAAGACGCGAAAGCATGTGTTATGTAATGCCTGCGTTGAAGACAACTAACTAAGAGAAAGTTGGACAGAAAAGAACATCCGGGTAATTCCTGTTCCTAGAGAGTTATGCTCAGATATACCTTTTCAACCAGACATGCTTGTAATAGTCTATCTGAAAGAAGGTCAAAACATGAGTTACTCAGAAGTCTTTTGAAATACTTGAATTCAAAGCACTGTTGTACTCAGAGTTGCTTATGCCCTCCACATCTTTAGTCAGACTGCTGAAGCTTTGCTTTTACTTTTTTAGCAAAATGCCTTTGTATCTGCCCTCATTGCTTTCAATGTGAGAAAACCTAATGATACCATGTCAACGATAAGAATCCATAGCATTTGATATGTAACATCTGCGTCGAAAACAACTAAGTAAGAGAAAAGTGGACAGAAAAGAACTTCCAGGTAATCCCTGTTCCTAGAGAGTTATGCTCAGATATACCTTTTCTACCAATCATACATGTAACAGTCTATCTGAAAAAAGGTAAAAATATGAATTTCTCAGAAGTCTTTTGAAATACTTGAATTCAAAGCACTGTTGTACTCAGAGTTGCTTTTGCCCTCCACATCTTTAGTCAGAGTGCTGAAGTTCTGCTTGTACTTTTTTAGCAAAAGGCCTTTATATCTGCCTTCCTCGGTTTCAATGGGGGAAAACCTAATGATGCCATTTCCAAGAAAAGAAGCCAAAGTATGTTTAATGAAATGCCTGCTTTTAAGACAACTAGCAAAGAGAAAGCTGTGAGAGAAAAGAACATCTGGGCAATCCCTGTTTTTTATAGAGTTATGCTCAGATATACCTTTTCTAGCAAACATGCTTGTAACAGTCTGTCTGAGAATAGGTATGAACATGAATTTATAAGAAGTCTTTTGAAATACTTGAATTCAAAGCACTGTTGTACACAGAGTTGCTTTTGCCCTCCACATCGTTAGTCAGACTGCTGAAGCTTTGCTTGTACTTTTTTAGCAAAAGGCCTTTGTACCTGCCCTCATTGGTTTGAATGGGAAAAAACCTAATGATGCCATTTCCATGAAAAGAAGACAAAGCCTGTGATATGTAATGCCTATGTTGAAGACTACTAACTAGGTAGAAAAGTGGACAGAAAAGAACTTCTGGGTAATCCCTGTTCCTAGAGAGTTATGCTCAGATATACCTTTTGTACCAAACATGCTTGTAACAGTCAGCCTGAAAAAAGGTCAAAACCTGAATTTCTCAGTACCATTTTCTTTTTTTTTTTTTTAATTAATTTATTAGTTTAGTTTCAGTTGACAAGATTCAATTCCATAGTTCCTTGATTTTCAAATTTCCTTTACTTCCCTCCCCCCTCCCCTCATGACATCATATAGTACAGTATAGGGTCTGCAAATGCATTCATATTAAACATTATTCCAATTACAAAGGCATATTGTACTAGGTGGGATGAAAGATGGTAAGGAAGAAGTACAACCAAACAATGAGAAGAACAAGATCATTTAGTTTGCTTCCATCAGGATTCAGGCTCAGTTCTTTCTAGTTATATCTCTGGATGGCGCATTTCTCACTTTCTTGAGTCATTCGGGATTAACTTATATCACTGCATTGCTGAAAAGAGTCCAGTCTGTCATAGTTGGTCGTCACAGATATGGTATGTCTGTGATTGTATACAAATTTCTTCTGATTCTACTCTTCTCGCTCAGCATCAGTTTGTATAAGTCTCTCCAGGTAATTATGAAATCCGTCACCTCCTCGTTTCTTATAGCACAATAAAATTCCATTACATTCATATACCACAACTTGTTTAGCCATTCCCCAATTGATGGGCACTCCTTTAGTTTCCAATTCTTTGCAACCACAAAAAGGGCTGCTAAAAATATTTTTGTACATATGGTTCTTCCTCCCACTACTATGATCTCTTTGGGATATAACCCTAGGAGTGGTATGGCTGGGTCAAAGGGTATGAAATTATTTATAATCCTTTGGGCATAATTCCAGATTGCTCTCCAGAATGGTTGGATAAGTTCACAACTCCACCAGCAATGTATTAGCGTTCCAATTTGCCCACAACCTCTCCAGCATTTGTCACTTTCTTGTTTTGTCATCTTAGCCAATCTGACTGGAGAGATGTGGTATCTCAGAGTTGTTTTGATTTGCATTTCTCTAATTAATAGTGATTTAGAGCATTTCTTCATATGCTTATAGATATCTTTAATTTCTTTCTCTGAAAACTTCCTATTCATATCCTTTGACCATTTCTCAATTGGGGAATGACTTGTATTCATATAGATTTGGCTCAATTCTCTATAAATTTTAGAAATGAGTCCTTTATCAGAGACACAGGTTGTAAAAATTCTTTCCCAATTTCCCACCTCCCTCTTGATCTTGGTTACATTGGCTTTGTTTGTGCAGAAGCTTTTCAATTTAATGTAATCAAAATTATCCATTTTGCATTTTATAATGCTCTCTAATTCTTGTTTGGTCCTAAAATCTTCCCTCTCCACAGATCTGTCAGGTAAACTATTCCTTGCTTTCCCAAATTGCTTACAGTATCATCCTTTACACCTAGATCATGCACCCATTTAGACTTGATTTTGGTATATGGTGTTAGATAGTGATCTATGCCCAGTTTCTGCCATACTGTATTCCAGTTTTCCCAGCAGTTTTTGTCAAATAGTGCATTCTTATCCCCAAAACTGGGGTCTTTGGGTTTATCGAACAATAGATTGCTATATTCATTAACTGCTGGGTCTCCTGCACCTAATCTATTCCATTGATCCACTACTCTACACCTCTGCCAGTACCAAGCAGTTTTGATGACTGCTGCTGTATAATACAGATGAAGATCTGGCATAGCTAGTCCACCTTCCCTAGCATTTCTTTTCATTAATTCCCTTGATATTCTAGACCTTTTGTTTTTCCAAATAAATTTTGTTATTATTTTGTCTAACTCTAGAAAGTAGTTTTTTGGTAAATTGATTGGTATGGCACTAAATATATAGTTTAGTTTGGGTAAAATTGTCATTTTTATTATATTAGCTCGACCCAGCCACGAGCAATTGATATTTTTCCAACTATTTAGATCTGATTTTATTTGTGTGAGAAGTGTTTTGTAGTTGTGATCATATAGATTCTGGGTTTGTTTTGGCAAGTAGATTCCCAAATATTTTATAATGTCTACAGTGACTTTAAATGGGATTTCTCTTTCTATCTCTTGCTGTTGAGTTTTATTAGAGATGTACAGGAATGCTGAGGATTTATGTGGGTTTATTTTATATCCTGCAACTTTGCCAAATTTATTTATTGTCTCAAGTAATTTTTTACTTGATTCTCTAGGATTCTCTAAGTATATCATCATATCATCTGCAAAGAGTGACAGCTTGGTCACTTCTTTGCGTAATTTGATTCCTTTGATTTCTTTTTCTTCTCTAATTGCTACTGCTAACGTTTCAAGTACCAGATTGAATAAGAGGGGTGATAGTGGACACCCTTGTTTCACTCCTGATCTTGTTGGAAAGGCTTCTAGTTTATCCCCATTGCATATAATACTTGCTGATGGTTTTAAATAGATGCTAGCAACTATTTTAAGGAAGGCTCCATTTATTCCTATACTTTCTAGTGTTTTTAATAGGAATGGATGTTGTACTTTGTCAAAAGCCTTTTCTGCATCTATTGAGATGATCATGTGGTTTTTGCTAGTTTTGTTGTCGATATGCTCAATTATATTGATGGTTTTCCTAATATTAAACCATCCTTGCATTCCTGGAATGAATCCTACCTGATCAGGGTGTATTATTTTTGTGATAAGTTGTTGGAGTCTTTTGGCTAATATTTTATTTAGAATTTTTGCGTCTAAATTCATGAGGGAGATTGGTCTATAATTTTCTTTCTCTGTTTTATCTCTCCCTGATTTAGGAATCAGTACCATATTTGTGTCATAGAACCCCAGAACACCAGCAATTGTGGCGATTCCAGAATTATCAGCACAGATATGCCTAGGACAAAGTGAGAGGTTAGAGCCCTATGGACTTTGGGACCAGTATTTGGGAAACACGTGGCTCTTACTTTTTTAGCAAAAGGCCCTTGTTTCTGTGTTCATTGATATCTGCCAACATTGGTGTCTATGGGAGAAAAATTGATGATGCCATTTCAAACAAAAGAACACCAAGCAATTGAGAAGAAAAGGCTGTGTTTAAGACTTCTTGCTAAAAAAATCATTCCCAGAAATGAAATAACATTTAATGCCTGTTTCTACAGAATTATGGTCAGATATACCTTCTCTATCAAACATGCTCAGAATAGGCTGAAAAAAAGGTGAAACTCTGAATTTCTCAGAAGTCCTTTGAAAAAGTAAAATAAAAAGCACTGTTGTACACACAGTTCCTTTAACCCTCCCCATTTTGAGTCAGACTGCTGAAGCTTTGCTTTTACTGTTTTACCAAAAGGCCTTTATATCCCTCATTGGTTTCAATGGGAGTAAACCTAATGCTGCCATTTCCAGCAAAAGAAGACCAAACAATTGAGATGTAATGGCTGTGTTTAAGACAACTAGCTAAGAAAACCTTTCACAGAAATGATCTGACATATAATACGTGTTTCTTCAGAGTTGTGGTCAGACATACCTTCGCTACCAAACATGCTCAGAATAGGCAATCCCAAAAAAAAGTTGAAATCCTGAATTTCTCAGAAGTCTTTTGTAATACTTGAATTCAAAGAACAGCTGTACACAGAGTTCCTTTAACCCTCCACATCTTTTGTCAGACTGCGGAAGCTTTGCTTTTACTTTTTTAGCAGAAGGCCTTTGTATCTGCCCTCATTGGTTTCAATGGCAGAAAAACCTAATGATGCCATTTCCACGAAACAGAAGCCAAAGCATTTCATATGTAATGCCTGCCTTTAAGAAAACTAGGTAAGGGAAAGCTGTGACATAAAAGAACTTCTGGGTAATCCCTGTTTCTAGAGAGCCATGTTCAGATATACATTTTCTACCAAACATGCTTGTAACAGTCTATCTGAAAAAGGTACAAACATAAATTTCTCAGAAGTCTTTTCAAATACTTAAATTCAAAGCAGTGTTATACAAAGAGTTGCTTTCAACCTCCACATCTTTAGTGAGACTGCTGAAGCTTTGCTTTTACTTTTTTAGCAAAAGGTTTTTACATCTGCCCTCATTGGTTTCAACGGGAGAAAACCTAATGATGCCATTTCCAGGAAAAGATGCCAAAGCATTTAATATGGAATGCCTGCCTTTAAGTCTAATTCAGAGTTGCTGAAGCTTTGCTTTTACTTTTTATTTCGTGTTTTTTTTTTTTACTGCAATATATATGACTTGGGGGAGGGGGGGGACAGGAGTAGGGGGAGGGGGTGGTGTACCCTTGGCTGCTCCTGCATCTGCAGCTGCAACAGTTCACTCAGCTCAAGTGCCCCGGCCCCGGCCCTGGCCCTGAGTGTGTAGACCTTACTCAGTAGCTTGCTCCTTTCTCCCTCCCTGACCCACCCCCTCTCTCTCCTGGTGGGTAGGTGGGTCCCACAAGAGCACTACCTCCCTCAGCTCTCCTCAGCTCTGCCTCTGAGCTCTGGCTGGCATGTGGAACAACTTCTGAATTACAGCCCCGCCCCTGTCCCGTGCACCACCCCAGGTGCTGTTTTGACAGAATTATGGTCAGATATACATCCTCTACCAAACCTGCTCAGAATATGCTACCTGAAAAGCAAGGTGAAAACGTGAATTTCTCAGAAATCTTTTGAAATATTTGAATTCTAAGCACTGTTGTACAGAGAGTTCCTTTAACCCTCCACATCTTGGCTCACACTGCTGAAGCTTTGCTTTTACTCTTTTAGCAAAATGGCTTTATACCTGCCAACATTGGTGTCTATGGCAGAAGACTTAATGATGCCATTTCAAACAAAAGAAGACAAAGCAATTGAAATGTAATGGCTGTGTTTAAGATAACAAACTAAGAGAAGCATTCACGGAAAAGACCTGACATGTAATACCTGTTTCTACAGGGTTCTGGTCAGATATACCAACTCTACCAAACCTGCTCAGAATAGGCTATCTGAAAAAAGGTGAAAACCTGAATTTCTCCAAAGTCCTCTGTAATGCTTGAATTCTAAGCACTGTTGTAAACAATGTTCCCACAACCCTCCACATCTTCAGTCACACTGCTGAAGCTTTGGTTTACCTTTTTCTCAAAAGGCCGTTATATCTGCCAACATTGGTTTCAATGGGGTATAACATAATAATGCTATTTCCCACAAAAGAAGCCAAAGCAATCGAGAAGTAATGGCTGTCTTTAAGACATCTAGCTCGGAGAACGTTTCATAGAAAAGATCTTTCATGTAATGCCTAGTTTTATCGAGTTATGGTCAGATATACATTACCAAACTTGCTCAGGATAGGCTATCTAAAAAAAAGGTGAAAACCTGAATTTCTCAGAAGTCCTTTGAAACACTGGAATCAAAAGCACTGTTGTACACACGGTCTCTTTAACCCGCCCCATTTTGAGTCACACTGTTGAATCTTTGCCTATAATGTTTTAGCAAAAGGCCTTTCTATCTGCCCACTTTTCTATCCATGGGAGATCTCTTAATAAGGCCATTTCCACCAAAGGACTACTAAGCAATTAGGATGTAATGGCTGTGTTTAAGACAACTCACTAAGAGAAAGCTGGCATTGAAAAGAAGTTACATGTATTGCCTGTTTCTACAGAGTTATGGTCAGATATACATTACCAAACTTGCTCAGAATAGGCTATCTGAAAAAAAAAAGGTGAAAATGTGAATTTCTCTGAAGTACTTTGTTTTAAATACTGGCATTCTAAGCACTGTTGTACACACAGTTCCTTGAACCCTCCACATCTTCAGTCAGACTGCTGAAGCTTGGCTTTGACTCTTTTAGCAACAGGGCTTTATACCTGCCTACATTGTTGTCTACGGGAGCCAACTTATTGATGCCATTCCAAGCAAAAGAAGACCAAGCAATTGAAATGTAATGGCTGTGTTTAAGATAACTAACTAAGAGAAGCATTCACGGAAAAGAACTTACCTGTATTGCCTGTTTCTACAGAGTTATGGTCAGATATACTTTCTCTAAGAAACCTGCTCAGAATAGGCTATATGAAAAAAATGTGAATACCTGAATTTCTCAGAAGTACTTTGAAATACAAGCTTTCTAAGCACTGTTGTACTCACAGTTCCTTTAACCCTCCACATCTTTGCTCAGACTGCTGAACTTTTGCGTTTATCGCTTTAGCAAAAGGCCTTTATATCTGCCCAATTTCGTTTCAAAAGTAGATAGCTTAAGGATGCCATTTTAAACAAAAGAAGACCGTGGATTTGAAATGCAATGGCTGTCGCTACGACATCTAGCTAAGCGAATATTTCCCAGTCAAGAATTTACATGTAATGCCTTTTTTTACAGAGTTATGGTCAGAAATACATTCTCTACCAAACCTGCTCAGAATATGCTATCTGAAAAGCAAGGTGAAAACGTGAATTTCTCAGAAATCTTTTGAAATATTTGAATTCTAAGCACTGTTGTACAGAGAGTTCCTTTAACCCTCCACATCTTGGCTCACACTGCTGAAGCTTTGCTTTTACTCTTTTAGCAAAATGGCTTTATACCTGCCAACATTGGTGTCTATGGCAGAAGACTTATTGATGCCATTTCAAACAAAAGAAGACAAAGCAATTGAAATGTCATGGCTGTGTTTAAGATAACAAACTAAGAGAAGCATTCACGGAAAAGACCTGACATGTAATACCTGTTTCTACAGGGTTCTGGTCAGATATACCAACTCTACCAAACCTGCTCAGAATAGGCTATCTGAAAAAAGGTGAAAACCTGAATTTCTCCAAAGTCCTCTGTAATGCTTGAATTCTAAGCACTGTTGTAAACAATGTTCCCACAACCCTCCACATCTTCAGTCACACTGCTGAAGCTTTGGTTTACCTTTTTCTCAAAAGGCCGTTATATCTGCCAACATTGGTTTCAATGGGGTATAACATAATAATGCTATTTCCCACAAAAGAAGCCAAAGCAATCGAGAAGTAATGGCTGTCTTTAAGACATCTAGCTCGGAGAACGTTTCATAGAAAAGATCTTTCATGTAATGCCTAGTTTTATAGAGTTATGGTCAGATATACATTACCAAACTTGCTCAGAATAGGCTATCTGAAAAAAAAGGTGAAAACCTGAATTTCTCAGAAGTCCTTTGAAACACTGGAATCAAAAGCACTGTTGTACACACAGTTCCTTTAACCCTCCCCATTTTGAGTCACACTGTTGAAGCTTTGCCTATAATGTTTTAGCAAAAGGCCTTTCTATCTGCCCACTTTTCTATCAATGGGAGATCTCTTAATAAGGCCATTTCCACCAAAGGACTACTAAGCAATTAGGATGTAATGGCTGTGTTTAAGACAACTCACTAAGAGAAAGCTGGCATTGAAAAGAAGTTACATGTATTGCCTGTTTCTACAGAGTTATGGTCAGATATACATTCCCTAAAACTTGCTCAGAATAGGCTATCTGAAAAAAAAGGTGAAAACCTGAATTTCTCAGAAGTCCTTTGAAACACTGGAATCAAAAGCACTGTTGTACACACGGTCTCTTTAACCCGCCCCATTTTGAGTCACACTGTTGAATCTTTGCCTATAATGTTTTAGCAAAAGGCCTTTCTATCTGCCCACTTTTCTATCCATGGGAGATCTCTTAATAAGGCCATTTCCACCAAAGGACTACTAAGCAATTAGGATGTAATGGCTGTGTTTAAGACAACTCACTAAGAGAAAGCTGGCATTGAAAAGAAGTTACATGTATTGCCTGTTTCTACAGAGTTATGGTCAGATATACATTACCAAACTTGCTCAGAATAGGCTATCTGAAAAAAAAAAAGGTGAAAACGTGAATTTCTCTGAAGTACTTCAAAGTATTTCAAAATACTGGCCTTCTAAGCACCGTTGTACACACAGTTCCTTGAACCCTCCACATCTTCAGTCAGACTGCTGAAGCTTGGCTTTGACTCTTTTAGCAACAAGGCTTTACACCTGCCTACATTGTTGTCTACGCGAGCCAACATATTGATGCCATTCCAAGCAAAAGAAGACCAAGCAACTGAAATGTAATGGCTGTGTTTAAGATAACTAACTAAGAGAAGCATTCACGGAAAAGAACTTACCTGTATTGCCTGTTTCTACAGAGTTATGGTCAGATATACTTTCTCTAAGAAACCTGCTCAGAATAGGCTATATGAAAAACATGTGAATACCTGAATTTCTCAGAATTACTTTGAAATACAAGCTTTCTAAGCACTGTTGTACTCACAGTTCCTTTAACCCTCCACATCTTTGCTCAGACTGCTGAACTGTTGCGTTTATCGCTTTAGCAAAAGGCCTTCATATCTGCCCAATTTCGTTTCAAAAGTAGATAGCTTAAGGATGCCATTTTAAACAAAAGAAGACCGTGGATTTGAAATGCAATGGCTGTCGCTACGACATCTAGCTAAGCGAATATTTCCCAGTCAAGAATTTACATGTAATGCCTTTTTTTACAGAGTTATGGTCAGAAATACATTCTCTACCAAACCTGCTCAGAATATGCTATCTGAAAAGCAAGGTGAAAACGTGAATTTCTCAGAAATCTTTTGAAATATTTGAATTCTAAGCACTGTTGTACAGAGAGTTCCTTTAACCCTCCACATCTTGGCTCACACTGCTGAAGCTTTGCTTTTACTCTTTTAGCAAAATGGCTTTATACCTGCCAACATTGGTGTCTATGGCAGAAGACTTATTGATGCCATTTCAAACAAAAGAAGACAAAGCAATTGAAATGTCATGGCTGTGTTTAAGATAACAAACTAAGAGAAGCATTCACGGAAAAGACCTGACATGTAATACCTGTTTCTACAGAGTTCTGGTCAGATATACCAACTCTACCAAACCTGCTCAGAATAGGCTATCTGAAAAAAGGTGAAAACCTGAATTTCTCCAAAGTCCTCTGTAATGCTTGAATTCTAAGCACTGTTGTAAACAATGTTCCCACAACCCTCCACATCTTCAGTCACACTGCTGAAGCTTTGGTTTACCTTTTTCTCAAAAGGCCGTTATATCTGCCAACATTGGTTTCAATGGGGTATAACATAATAATGCTATTTCCCACAAAAGAAGCCAAAGCAATCGAGAAGTAATGGCTGTCTTTAAGACATCTAGCTCGGAGAACGTTTCATAGAAAAGATCTTTCATGTAATGCCTAGTTTTATCGAGTTATGGTCAGATATACATTACCAAACTTGCTCAGGATAGGCTATCTGAAAAAAAAGGTGAAAACCTGAATTTCTCAGAAGTCCTTTGAAACACTGGAATCAAAAGCACTGTTGTACACACAGTTCCTTTAACCCTCCCCATTTTGAGTCACACTGTTGAAGCTTTGCCTATAATGTTTTAGCAAAAGGCCTTTCTATCTGCCCACTTTTCTATCAATGGGAGATCTCTTAATAAGGCCATTTCCACCAAAGGACTACTAAGCAATTAGGATGTAATGGCTGTGTTTAAGACAACTCACTAAGAGAAAGCTGGCATTGAAAAGAAGTTACATGTATTGCCTGTTTCTACAGAGTTATGGTCAGATATACATTCCTTACCAAACTTGCTCAGAATAGGCTATCTGAAAAAAAAGGTGAAAACGTGAATTTCTCTGAAGTACTTTGAAATACTGGCATTCTAAGCACTGTTGTACACACAGTTCCTTGAACCCTCCACATCTTCAGTCAGACTGCTGAAGCTTGGCTTTGACTCTTTTAGCAACAGGGCTTTATACCTGCCTACGTTGTTGTCTACGGGAGCCAACTTATTGATGCCATTCCAAGCAAAAGAAGACCAAGCAATTGAAATGTAATGGCTGTGTTTAAGATAACTAACTAAGAGAAGCATTCACGGAAAAGAACTTACCTGTATTGCCTGTTTCTACAGAGTTATGGTCAGATATACTTTCTCTAAGAAACCTGCTCAGAATAGGCTATATGAAAAAAATGTGAATACCTGAATTTCTCCGAAGTACTTTGAAATACAAGCTTTCTAAGCACTGTTGTACTCACAGTTCCTTTAACCCTCCACATCTTTGCTCAGACTGCTGAACTTTTGCGTTTATCGCTTTAGCAAAAGGCCTTTATATCTGCCCAATTTCGTTTCAAATGTAGATAGCTTAGGATGCCATTTTAAACAAAAGAAGACCGTGGATTTGAAATGCAATGGCTGTCGCTACGACATCTAGCTAAGCGAATATTTCCCAGTCAAGAATTTACATGTAATGCCTTTTTTTACAGAGTTATGGTCAGAAATACATTCTCTACCAAACATGCTCAGAATATGCTATCTGAAAAGCAAGGTGAAAACGTGAATTTCTCAGAAATCTTTTGAAATATTTGAATTCTAAGCACTGTTGTACAGAGAGTTCCTTTAACCCTCCACATCTTGGCTCACACTGCTGAAGCTTTGCTTTTACTCTTTTAGCAAAATGGCTTTATACCTGCCAACATTGGTGTCTATGGCAGAAGACTTATTGATGCCATTTCAAACAAAAGAAGACAAAGCAATTGAAATGTAATGGCTGTGTTTAAGATAACAAACTAAGAGAAGCATTCACGGAAAAGACCTGACATGTAATACCTGTTTCTACAGGGTTCTGGTCAGATATACCAACTCTACCAAACCTGCTCAGAATAGGCTATCTGAAAAAAGGTGAAAACCTGAATTTCTCCAAAGTCCTCTGTAATGCTTGAATTCTAAGCACTGTTGTAAACAATATTCCCACAACCCTCCACATCTTCAGTCAGACTGCTGAAGCTTTGGTTTACTTTTTTATCAAAAGGCCTTTATATCTGCCAACATTGGTTTCAATGGGGTATAACATAATAATGCTATTTCCCACAAAAGAAGCCAAAGCAATCGAGAAGTCATGGCTGTCTTTAAGACATCTAGCTCGGAGAACGTTTCATAGAAAAGATCTTTCATGTAATGCCTAGTTTTATCGAGTTATGGTCAGATATACATTACCAAACTTGCTCAGGATAGGCTATCTGAAAAAAAAGGTGAAAACCTGAATTTCTCAGAAGTCCTTTGAAACACTGGAATCAAAAGCACTGTTGTACACACGGTCTCTTTAACCCGCCCCATTTTGAGTCACACTGTTGAATCTTTGCCTATAATGTTTTAGCAAAAGGCCTTTCTATCTGCCCACTTTTCTATCCATGGGAGATCTCTTAATAAGGCCATTTCCACCAAAGGACTACTAAGCAATTAGGATGTAATGGCTGTGTTTAAGACAACTCACTAAGAGAAAGCTGGCATTGAAAAGAAGTTACATGTATTGCCTGTTTCTACAGAGTTATGGTCAGATATACATTACCAAACTTGCTCAGAATAGGCTATCTGAAAAAAAAAAAGGTGAAAACGTGAATTTCTCTGAAGTACTTCAAAGTATTTCAAAATACTGGCCTTCTAAGCACCGTTGTACACACAGTTCCTTGAACCCTCCACATCTTCAGTCAGACTGCTGAAGCTTGGCTTTGACTCTTTTAGCAACAAGGCTTTACACCTGCCTACATTGTTGTCTACGCGAGCCAACATATTGATGCCATTCCAAGCAAAAGAAGACCAAGCAACTGAAATGTAATGGCTGTGTTTAAGATAAATAACTAAGAGAAGCATTCACGGAAAAGAACTTACCTGTATTGCCTGTTTCTACAGAGTTATGGTCAGAAATACTTTCTCTAAAAAACCTGCTCAGAATAGGCTAGATGAAAAACATGTGAATACCTGAATTTCTCAGAATTACTTTGAAATACAAGCTTTCTAAGCACTGTTGTACTCACAGTTCCTTTAACCCTCCACATCTTTGCTCAGACTGCTGAACTGTTGCGTTTATCGCTTTAGCAAAAGGCCTTCATATCTGCCCAATTTCGTTTCAAAAGTAGATAGCTTAAGGATGCCATTTTAAACAAAAGAAGACCGTGGATTTGAAATGCAATGGCTGTCGCTACGACATCTAGCTAAGCGAATATTTCCCAGTCAAGAATTTACATGTAATGCCTTTTTTTACAGAGTTATGGTCAGAAATACATTCTCTACCAAACATGCTCAGAATATGCTATCTGAAAAGCAAGGTGAAAACGTGAATTTCTCAGAAATCTTTTGAAATATTTGAATTCTAAGCACTGTTGTACACAGAGTTCCTTTAACCCTCCACATCTTGGCTCACAATGCTGAAGCTTTGCTTTTACTCTTTTAGCAAAATGGCTTTATACCTGCCAACATTGGTGTCTATGGCAGAAGACTTAATGATGCCATTTCAAACAAAAGAAGACAAAGCAATTGAAATGTAATGGCTGTGTTTAAGATAACAAACTAAGAGAAGCATTCACGGAAAAGACCTGACATGTAATACCTGTTTCTACAGGGTTCTGGTCAGATATACCAACTCTACCAAACCTGCTCAGAATAGGCTATCTGAAAAAAGGTGAAAACCTGAATTTCTCCAAAGTCCTCTGTAATGCTTGAATTCTAAGCACTGTTGTAAACAATATTCCCACAACCCTCCACATCTTCAGTCAGACTGCTGAAGCTTTGGTTTACTTTTTTATCAAAAGACTTTTATATCTGCCAACCTTGGTTTCCATGGGGTATAACATAATAATGCTATTTCCCACAAAAGAAGCCAAAGCAATCGAGAAGTCATGGCTGTCTTTAAGACATCTAGCTCGGAGAAAGTTTCATAGAAAAGATCTTTCATGTAATGCCTAGTTTTATAGAGTTATGGTCAGATATACATTACCAAACTTGCTCAGAATAGGCTATCTGAAAAAAAAGGTGAAAACCTGAATTTCTCAGAAGTCCTTTGAAACACTGGAATCAAAAGCACTGTTGTACACAGAGTTCCTTTAACCCTCCCCATTTTGAGTCACACTGTTGAAGCTTTGCCTATAAAGTTTTAGCAAAAGGCCTTTATATCTGCCCACTTTTCTATCAAAGGGAGATCTCTTAATAAGGCCATTTCCACCAAAGGACTACTAAGCAATTAGGATGTAATGGCTGTGTTTAAGACAACTCACTAAGAGAAAGCTGGCATTGAAAAGAAGTTACATGCATTGCCTGTTTCTACAGAGTTATGGTCAGATATACATTCCTTACCAAACTTGCTCAGAATAGGCTATCTGAAAAGCAAGGTGAAAACGTGAATTTCTCAGAAATCTTTTGAAATATTTGAATTCTAAGCACTGTTGTACACAGAGTTCCTTTAACCCTCCACATCTTGGCTCACAATGCTGAAGCTTTGCTTTTACTCTTTTAGCAAAATGGCTTTATACCTGCCAACATTGGTGTCTATGGCAGAAGACTTAATGATGCCATTTCAAACAAAAGAAGACAAAGCAATTGAAATGTAATGGCTGTGTTTAAGATAACAAACTAAGAGAAGCATTCACGGAAAAGACCTGACATGTAATACCTGTTTCTACAGGGTTCTGGTCAGATATACCAACTCTACCAAACCTGCTCAGAATAGGCTATCTGAAAAGGTGAAAACCTGAATTTCTCCAAAGTCCTCTGTAATGCTTGAATTCTAAGCACTGTTGTAAACAATATTCCCACAACCCTCCACATCTTCAGTCAGACTGCTGAAGCTTTGGTTTACTTTTTTATCAAAAGACTTTTATATCTGCCAACCTTGGTTTCCATGGGGTATAACATAATAATGCTATTTCCCACAAAAGAAGCCAAAGCAATCGAGAAGTCATGGCTGTCTTTAAGACATCTAGCTCGGAGAAAGTTTCATAGAAAAGATCTTTCATGTAATGCCTAGTTTTATAGAGTTATGGTCAGATATACATTACCAAACTTGCTCAGAATAGGCTATCTGAAAAAAAAGGTGAAAACCTGAATTTCTCAGAAGTCCTTTGAAACACTGGAATCAAAAGCACTGTTGTACACAGAGTTCCTTTAACCCTCCCCATTTTGAGTCACACTGTTGAAGCTTTGCCTATAAAGTTTTAGCAAAAGGCCTTTATATCTGCCCACTTTTCTATCAAAGGGAGATCTCTTAATAAGGCCATTTCCACCAAAGGACTACTAAGCAATTAGGATGTAATGGCTGTGTTTAAGACAACTCACTAAGAGAAAGCTGGCATTGAAAAGAAGTTACATGTATTGCCTGTTTCTACAGAGTTATGGTCAGATATACATTCCTTACCAAACTTGCTCAGAATAGGCTATCTGAAAAGCAAGGTGAAAACGTGAATTTCTCAGAAATCTTTTGAAATATTTGAATTCTAAGCACTGTTGTACACAGAGTTCCTTTAACCCTCCACATCTTGGCTCACAATGCTGAAGCTTTGCTTTTACTCTTTTAGCAAAATGGCTTTATACCTGCCAACATTGGTGTCTATGGCAGAAGACTTATTGATGCCATTTCAAACAAAAGAAGAGAAAGCAATTGAAATGTAATGGCTGTGTTTAAGATAACAAACTAAGAGAAGCATTCACGGAAAAGACCTGACATGTAATACCTGTTTCTACAGGGTTCTGGTCAGATATATCAACTCTACCAAACCTGCTCAGAATAGGCTATCTGAAAAAAGGTGAAAACCTGAATTTCTCCAAAGTCCTCTGTAATGCTTGAATTCTAAGCACTGTTGTAAACAATGTTCCCACAACCCTCCACATCTTCAGTCAGACTGCTGAAGCTTTGGTTTACTTTTTTATCAAAAGGCTTTTATATCTGCCAACATTGGTTTCAATGGGGTATTATGTTTAATGATGACTTTTCCCACAAAAGAAGCAAAAGCAATTGAGAAGTAATGGCTGTCTTTAAGACATATAGCTCAGAGAACTTTTCATAGGAAAGAACTTTCATGCAAGGCTTGTTTCTATAGAGTTATGGTCAGTTATACATTCTCTACCAAAATTGCCCAGAATAGGCTATCTTAAAAAAAAAGGTGAAAACCTGAATTTCTCCGAAGTCCTTTGAAACACTAGAATTAAAAGCACTGTTGTACACACAGTTCCTTTAACCCTCCCCATTTTGACTCACACTGTTGAAGCTTTGCCTATAATGTTTTAGCAAAAAGTCTTTATATATGCCCACTTTTCTATCAATGGGAGATCTATTAATAATGCCATTTCCACCAAAGGACTACTAAGCAATTATGATGTAATGGCTGTGCTTAAGAAATCACATTAAGAGAAAGCTGGCATAGAAAAGAATTTACATGTAATGCCTGTTTCTACAGAGTTATGGTCAGATATACATTCTCTACCGAACTTGCTCAGAATAGGCTATCTGAAAAAAAAGGTGAAAACGTGAATTTCTCTGAAGTATTTTGAAATATTTGAATTCTAAGCACTGTTGTACACAGAGTTCCTTTAACCCTCCACATCTTTGGTCACACTGCTGAAGCTTTGCTTTTACTCTTTCAGCAAAAGGGCTTTATACCTGCCAACATTGGTGTCTATGGCAGAAATTATTGATGCCATTTCAAACAAAAGAAGACAAAGCAATTGAAATGTAATGGCTGTGTTTAAGATAACAAACTAAGAGAAGCATTCACGGAAAAGAACTGACATGTAATACCTGTTTCTACAGAGTTGTGGTCAGATATACCAACTCTACCAAACCTGCTCAGAATAGGCTATCTGAAAAAAGGTGAAAACCTGAATTTCTCCAAAGTCCTCTGTAATGCTTGAATTCTAAGCACTGTTGTAAACAATGTTCCCACAACCCTCCACATCTTCAGTCAGACTGCTGAAGCTTTGGTTACTTTTTTACAAAAGGCTTTTATATCTGCCAACATTGGTTTCCATGGGTATAACATAATAATGCTATTTCCCACAAAAGAAGCCAAAGCAATCGAGAAGTCATGGCTGTCTTTAAGACATCTAGCTCGGAGAAGTTTCATAGAAAAGATCTTTCATGTAATGCCTAGTTTTATAGAGTTATGGTCAGATATACATTACCAAACTTGCTCAGAATAGGCTATCTGAAAAAAAAGGTGAAAACCTGAATTTCTCAGAAGTCCTTTGAAACACTGGAATCAAAAGCACTGTTGTACACAGAGTTCCTTTAACCCTCCCCATTTTGAGTCACACTGTTGAAGCTTTGCCTATAAAGTTTTAGCAAAAGGCCTTTATATCTGCCCACTTTTCTATCAAAGGGAGATCTCTTAATAAGGCCATTTCCACCAAAGGACTACTAAGCAATTAGGATGTAATGGCTGTGTTTAAGACAACTCACTAAGAGAAAGCTGGCATTGAAAAGAAGTTACATGCATTGCCTGTTTCTACAGAGTTATGGTCAGATATACATTCCTTACCAAACTTGCTCAGAATAGGCTATCTGAAAAAACAGGTGAGAACGTGAATTTCTCTGAAGGACTTTGAAATACTGGCATTCTAAGCACTGTTGTACACACAGTTCCTTGAACCCTCCACATCTTCAGTCAGACTGCTGAAGCTTGGCTTTGACTCTTTTAGCAACAGGGCTTTATACCTGCCTACGTTGTTGTCGACGGGAGCCAACTTATTGATGCCATTCCAAGCAAAAGAAGACCAAGCAATTGAAATGTAATGGCTGTGTTTAAGATAACTAACTAAGAGAAGCATTCACGTTAAAGATCTTACCTGTATTGCCTGTTTCTACAGAGTTATGGTCAGATATACTTTCTCTAAGAAACCTGCTCAGAATAGGCTATATGAAAACAATGTGAATACCTGAATTTCTCCGAAGTACTTTGAAATACAAGCTTTCTAAGCACTGTTGTACTCACACTTCCTTTAACCCTCCACATCTTTGCTCAGACTGCTGAACTTTTGCGTTTATCGCTTTAGCAAAAGGCCTTTATATCTGCCCAATTTCGTTTGAAATGTAGATAGCTTAAGGATGCCATTTTAAACAAAAGAAGACCGTGGATTTGAAATGCAATGGCTGTCGCTACGACATCTAGCTAAGCGAATATTTCCCAGTCAAGATTTTACATGTAATGCCTTTTTTTTACAGAGTTATGGTCAGAAATACATTCTCTACCAAACATGCTCAGAATATGCTATCTGAAAAGCAAGGTGAAAACGTGAATTTCTCAGAAATCTTTTGAAATATTTGAATTCTAAGCACTGTTGTACACAGAGTTCCTTTAACCCTCCACATCTTGGCTCACATTGCTGAAGCTTTGCTTTTACTCTTTTAGCAAAATGGCTTTATACCAGCCAACATTGGTGTCTATGGCAGAAGACTTATTGATGCCATTTCAAACAAAAGAAGACAAAGCAATTGAAATGTAATGGCTGTGTTTAAGATAACAAACTAAGAGAAGCATTCACGGAAAAGACCTGACATGTAATACCTGTTTCTACAGGGTTCTGGTCAGATATACCAACTCTACCAAACCTGCTCAGAATAGGCTATCTGAAAGAAGGTGAAAACCTGAATTTCTCCAAAGTCCTCTGTAATGCTTGAATTCTAAGCACTGTTGTAAACAATGTTCCCACAACCCTCCACATCTTCAGTCACACTGCTGAAGCTTTGGTTTACCTTTTTCTCAAAAGGCCGTTATATCTGCCAACATTGGTTTCAATGGGGTATAACATAATAATGCTATTTCCCACAAAAGAAGCCAAAGCAATCGAGAAGTCATGGCTGTCTTTAAGACATCTAGCTCGGAGAACGTTTCATAGAAAAGATCTTTCATGTAATGCCTAGTTTTATAGAGTTATGGTCAGATATACATTACCAAACTTGCTCAGGATAGGCTATCTGAAAAAAAAGGTGAAAACCTGAATTTCTCAGAAGTCCTTTGAAACACTGGAATCAAAAGCACTGTTGTACACACGGTCTCTTTAACCCGCCCCATTTTGAGTCACACTGTTGAATCTTTGCCTTTTAATGTTTTAGCAAAAAGCCTTTCTATCTGCCCACTTTTCTATCCATGGGAGATCTCTTAATAAGGCCATTTCCACCAAAGGACTACTAAGCAATTAGGATGTAATGGCTGTGTTTAAGACAACTCACTAAGAGAAAGCTGGCATTGAAAAGAAGTTACATGTATTGCCTGTTTCTACAGAGTTATGGTCAGATATACATTACCAAACTTGCTCAGAATAGGCTATCTGAAAAAAAAAAAGGTGAAAACGTGAATTTCTCTGAAGTACTTCAAAGTATTTCAAAATACTGGCCTTCTAAGCACCGTTGTACACACAGTTCCTTGAACCCTCCACATCTTCAGTCAGACTGCTGAAGCTTGGCTTTGACTCTTTTAGCAACAAGGCTTTACACCTGCCTACATTGTTGTCTACGCGAGCCAACTTATTGATGCCATTCCAAGCAAAAGAAGACCAAGCAATTGAAATGTAATGGCTGTGTTTAAGATAACTAACTAAGAGAAGCATTCACGGAAAAGAACTTACCTGTATTGCCTGTTTCTACAGAGTTATGGTCAGATATACTTTCTCTAAGAAACCTGCTCAGAATAGGCTATATGAAAAAAATGTGAATACCTGAATTTCTCCGAAGTACTTTGAAATACAAGCTTTCTAAGCACTGTTGTACTCACAGTTCCTTTAACCCTCCACATCTTTGCTCAGACTGCTGAACTTTTGCGTTTATCGCTTTAGCAAAAGGCCTTTATATCTGCCCAATTTCGTTTCAAAAGTAGATAGCTTAAGGATGCCATTTTAAACAAAAGAAGACCGTGGATTTGAAATGCAATGGCTGTCGCTACGACATCTAGCTAAGCGAATATTTCCCAGTCAAGAATTTACATGTAATGCCTGTTTTTACAGAGGTATGGTCAGATATACATTCTCTACCAAACATGCTCAGAATACGCTATCAGAAAAGAAAGGTGAAAACGTAAATTTCTCAGAAATCTTTTGAAATGTGTGAATTCTAAGCACTGTTGTACACAGAGTTCCTTTAACCCTCCACATCTTTGCTCACACTGCTGAAGCTTTGCTTTTACTCTTTTGGCAAAAGGGCTTGATACCTGCAACATTGGTGTCTAGGGAAGAAAATTTATTGATGCCATTTCAAACCAAAGAAGACAAAGCAATTGAAATGTAATGGCTGTGTTTAAGATAACAAACTAAGAGAAGCATTCACGGAAAAGACCTGACATGTAATACCTGTTTCTACAGGGTTCTGGTCAGATATACCAACTCTACCAAACCTGCTCAGAATAGGCTATCTGAAAAAAGGTGAAAACCTGAATTTCTCCAAAGTCCTCTGTAATGCTTGAATTCTAAGCACTGTTGTAAACAATATTCCCACAACCCTCCACATCTTCAGTCAGACTGCTGAAGCTTTGGTTTACTTTTTTATCAAAAGGCCTTTATATCTGCCAACATTGGTTTCAATGGGGTATAACATAATAATGCTATTTCCCACAAAAGAAGCCAAAGCAATCGAGAAGTCGTGGCTGTCTTTAAGACATCTAGCTTGGAGAATGTTTCATAGGAAAGATCTTTCATGTAAGGCCTAGTTTTATAGAGTTATGGTCAGATATACATTACCAAACTTGCTCAGAATAGGCTATCTGAAAAAAAAGGTGAAAACCTGAATTTCTCAGAAGTCCTTTGAAACACTGGAATCAAAAGCACTGTTGTACACAGAGTTCCTTTAACCCTCCCCATTTTGAGTCACACTGTTGAAGCTTTGCCTTTAATGTTTTAGCAAAAGGCCTTTATATCTGCCCACTTTTCTATCAAAGGGAGATCTCTTAATAAGGCCATTTCCACCAAAGGACTACTAAGCAATTAGGATGTAATGGCTGTGTTTAAGACAACTCACTAAGAGAAAGCTGGCATTGAAAAGAAGTTACATGTATTGCCTGTTTCTACAGAGTTATGGTCAGATATACATTCCTTACCAAACTTGCTCAGAATAGACTATCTGAAAAAACAGGTGAGAACGTGAATTTCTCTGAAGTACTTTGAAATACTGGCATTCTAAGCACTGTTGTACACACAGTTCCTTGAACCCTCCACATCTTGGGTCAGAATGCTGAAGCTTTGATTTTACTCTTTTAGCAAAATGGCTTTATACCTGCCTAGGTTGTTGTCTATGGGAGAAGACTTATTGATGCCATTTCAAGCAAAAGAAGACAAAGCAATTGAAATGTAATGGCTGTGTTTAAGATAACTAACTAAGAGAAGCATTCACGGAAAAGATCTTACATGTATTTCCTGTTTCTACAGGGTTATGGTCAGATATACTTTCTCTAAGAAACCTGCTCAGAATAGGCTATATGAAAGAATGTGAATACCTGAATTTCTCCGAAGTACTTTGTAATGCTTGATTTCTAAGCACTGTTGTACTCACAGTTCCTTTAACCCTTCACATTTTGATAAGACTGTTGAAGTTTTGCGTTTATTGTTTTAGCAAAAGGCCTTTATATCTGCCCAATTTTGTTTCAAAGGTAGATATCTTAATGATGCCATTTTAAACAAAGGAATACTGTGGATTTGGGATGTAATGGCTGTGTTTAAGACATCTAGCTAAGAGAATATTTGGCATTGAAGAATTTACATGTATTGCCTGTTTTTACAGAGTTATGGTCAGATATACATTCTTTACCAAACTTGTTCAGAATATGCTATCTGAAAAGCAAGGTGAAAACGTGAATTTCTCAGAAATCTTTTGAAATATTTGAATTCTAAGCACTGTTGTACACAGAGTTCCTTTAACCCTCCACATCTTGGCTCACATTGCTGAAGCTTTGCTTTTACTCTTTTAGCAAAATGGCTTTATACCTGCCAACATTGGTGTCTATGGCAGAAGACTTATTGATGCCATTTCAAACAAAAGAAGACAAAGCAATTGAAATGTAATGGCTGTGTTTAAGATAAGAAACTAAGAGAAGCATTCACGGAAAAGACCTGACATGTAATACCTGTTTCTACAGGGTTCTGGTCAGATATACCAACTCTACCAAACCTGCTCAGAATAGGCTATCTGAAAAAATGTGAAAACCTGAATTTCTCCAAAGTCCTCTGTAATGCTTGAATTCTAAGCACTGTTGTAAACAATATTCCCACAACCCTCCACATCTTCAGTCAGACTGCTGAAGCTTTGGTTTACTTTTTTATCAAAAGGCCTTTATATCTGCCAACATTGGTTTCCATGGGGTATAACATAATAATGCTATTTCCCACAAAAGAAGCCAAAGCAATCGAGAAGTCATGGCTGTCTTTAAGACATCTAGCTCGGAGAACGTTTCATAGAAAAGATCTTTCATGTAATGCCTAGTTTTATAGAGTTATGGTCAGATATACATTACCAAACTTGCTCAGAATTGGCTATCTGAAAAAAAAGGTGAAAACCTGAATTTCTCAGAAGTCCTTTGAAACACTGGAATCAAAAGCACTGTTGTACACACAGTTCCTTTAACCCTCCCCATTTTGAGTCACACTGTTGAAGCTTTGCCTTTAATGTTTTAGCAAAAGGCCTTTATATCTGCCTACTTTTCTATCAAAGGGAGATCTTTTAATAAGGCCATTTCCACCAAAGGACTACTAAGCAATTAGGATGTAATGGCTGTGTTTAAGACAACTCACTAAGAGAAAGCTGGGATTGAAAAGAAGTTACATGTATTGCCTGTTTCTACAGAGTTATGGTCAGATATACATTCCTTACCAAACTTGCTCAGAATAGGCTATCTGAAAAAACAGGTGAGAACGTGAATTTCTCTGAAGTACTTTGAAATACTGGCATTCTAAGCACTGTTGTACACACAGTTCCTTGAACCCTCCACCTCTTCAGTCAGACTGCTGAAGCTTGGCTTTGACTCTTTTAGCAACAGGGCTTTATACCTGCCTAGGTTGTTGTCGACGGGAGCCAACTTATTGATGCCATTCCAAGCAAAAGAAGACCAAGCAATTGAAATGTAATGGCTGTGTTTAAGATAACTAACTAAGAGAAGCATTCACGGAAAAGAACTTACCTTTATTGCCTGTTTCTACAGAGTTATGGTCAGATATACTTTCTCTAAGAAACCTGCTCAGAAAAGGCTATATGAAAACAATGTGAATACCTGAATTTCTCCGAAGTACTTTGAAATACAAGCTTTCTAAGCACTGTTGTACTCACACTTCCTTTAACCCTCCACATCTTTGCTAAGACTGCTGAACTTTTGCGTTTATCGCTTTAGCAAAAGGCCTTTATATCTGCCCAATTTCGTTTCAAAAGTAGATAGCTTAAGGATGCCATTTTAAACAAAAGAAGACCGTGGATTTGAAATGCAATGGCTGTCGCTACGACATCTAGCTAAGCGAATATTTCCCAGTCAAGAATTTACATGTAATGCCTTTTTTTTACAGAGTTATGGTCAGAAATACATTCTCTACCAAACCTGCTCAGAATATGCTA